>CM068315.1:16234009-16271509 GCA_034766995.1 Acanthacorydalis orientalis | reverse complement strand
TTTTCAACATTTAATTCAATAGCCCAATTTCAGTCAAAATTAATAATAAAACCAAAGTAGATTAATTCATGTTCAGATTAATAGTGACATAAAACGACACTGATACTTAAAAAAAAATTTTCACTGGAAATATTAATCTTTATAATGACTGAATACAATTTTATACATCAGATTAATAGAACTAAACTACAAAATAATTTTCTATTATAAAAATTTCAAAAAATCGAAGAATTCCTATCGCCTTTTTTTAAAAAACAACCATTTTGTAAATTTAAGCCATGTAGAAATACAAGTCATGTTATTTCTCACTACATCCACACAAATTATACACTGGCTATAAACTAATCGTGCTCTATCATCAATGTAGGTTTTACCACTTTGGCCTGGTTGACTGATAACGAAACAAATTTAAATATGCATAAATTATGAACAAAAAAAAAAACAAAATTTACTCGAAGTGAATTTTTCAGAAAAATCTACAGCGGAAAGTAAACAACGAACGGCAAATTTACGTTGATTATACGTTTTTTTTTATAAACGCATTTCCTTATTTACTAAGCGTTAATTATTTTTTTATATTCGTGTAACAATATTTCGTATCTATGTATATATATATATATATATACACTTATAATATATGTGAATAAAAAGAACACTGTTTGCATTTTCATTAACTTGCATGAATTACAAATTTATGTATACGTTATCTCAACTAAGTGATGTTCAAGCTCTTTGAGTAGCAATGTCTTCTGCATAGATAAAACTGCATTTGCATATGTGATCACTGAGCAATTATAGACAAGAACATCGTTGTTGAGATATCGCATGGAACTAAAACATTTCAGCCCTGCATAATTTATGTATGAGTGAGATGTTTATGAAATTACGTTACTGAAATATGAGTATAATAAGAGTAAGTTACCGTAAATATGTAAATAATACATCTTGTATAATTTTAGAATTTCATAAATATCGAATATAAAATAATAATTACCTTACTAAATTAATTAAAATAAACCTCTAGGATATGAAAACACACATGACAGAACAATTATCTATAAAGTGTGTTTTCTCTTATCTCGTCGAGATATTTTCAAAATAATTTTAGATATCTCAGATTTCTTGGTAGAAAAAAATGTATTTATAGATATATAGTTTCATAATGAGATTTGCAGAGATATTTTCCCCTCATTCTGTTTACTCTGAAATTATCTTTGTGAATATATAATCAAATAGAATGTTGTCTGTTGCTACAGACATATTTTAATATTAAATCAAATTTTATTCAAATTCTGTACGTCTGTTCTGTTCGTAAACATTGTTTTTAAATCTATTTTTATATTTACAGTCAATATACAGGCAATACGTCTATTCTTATACATAGTCTGTCTCAAAAGTTTAAACATATGATGAAAAATATATTTTTAATTGAATATTTTTTTATTCCCAAATGTACGTCTAATCGATTTCTAGAAAGAAATCTCCCTAGATAAATAATTTGTTTACATACCCTCTTTCAAAAAAACCTAAAGTGGTTTAAAAAATCACAATGATCTTAGACCACTTTCTAATATTCGAAATATAATCTGCCTGCATCAATACGCTTTTACAATTATTATAACACTTGTTGAAATTCTTTCTTAGATATAAAACTCCAAAAAATAAAAAAATGAATGTCTTCTAAGTCATCAATCCATTTATCTCAGTTTCACTTTCAGTTTAGTGAACAAACAATAATTACAAAAACAGAAATCTTATATGTAAAAAGTGTGATTAAGACTACGAGATCTTCAAATACTAGAAATGTGTAAATAGTAAGAGCTTTATTGAATCGAGGAATTTCATGCAAAAATATCCAACTGCATTATTGTCAATACTATAAAAAAATTCTTAGAATTCTTGCCATTAAATATTTCGATACCTCAAAAAAAAATTCACGAACCGTTTTGTCTTTAAGAAAAAGCTTCTTGTCAATAATAGTTTAAAATTAAAAACAAAGTACTCTGTTTCATTTCAAAACTTGCACGCGTGTACTTTTTAGAGTTTTTGAAAACTTAAATCTATCTATCAAACGTCTTGTTTTTTCCTACTAAATAAATAATTAACCATCTTGATTTCAAAATGTAGAGAAACTCTTCAAACTGTGTCATTAATCTCTTTCAAAGCTTTAAGCCACAGTTTATAATATATTCTATTAAGTTCTCAATAAAAAAATCTCATAAATGATAACTACAAATTTGAAAAATGAAGCATTGTTTTAATTTAGAACATTTACAGGACAAAATTTGAAGTTTAGTGAATTTAGATCAATCCATAAAAAAGTATAAGGTTTGTAGGAAAATAATTGCGATTTTTGTTTTATGGATTCTAATCTTAATTTTTTTCAGTGAAAAAGTAATTTCATCGTGTTCATGTTAATATCATTTTAAATGTAATTTTTCGGTCTGTATTTTTGTAACATCAAGTTTGGTTTCATTATTAATTTTACTTTAAATAGGGCTATTGATTTAAAAATGGAAAAGAAGAAAATAAGAGCATTTTTGGATGAGATTAAAACGGGTTGTAAAGCAGCAGAAACTGCACGTTAACTAAACAATACTTTTACTGTGGATACTGTAATGAAAAGTACAGTACAATGGTGATTCCAAAAATTTCTAGCTGATACTTGAAGATGAAGAAGGACGTGGGTGTATTTCTTCAGTTTATAACGACCAACTGAAGGCGTTAGTTGAATCAGAACCTCGCACAATAATTCGAGAGCTTGCATAAAAGTTAGACATTAGACATCTAACAGTTCTGGACCACTTAAAACAAGTAGCAAAATCAATCAAGAGAAAAATATATATAAGTTTGAAGATTATAAACTGCGATTATTTTTTTACCAATCTAATATAATACTTTTTATTAAATAAATAATGTTTTATTTTCAGTGCTATCAGTTTTAGGAAGCTGTATACATTATATTTCATTAAAATTGTACCTCTCGACTGTTTTATTCTTTCCTGTTTTTAAGCATCGTTCAATGAATCCTAGATGAACCGTCCACATGTATTTTTTATTAAAATCTTCGATCTACTTTTAATAAACTGTACTGTTCTAGCATTATTAAGTTTCTCGATAAGACTTGTGCAGAAACAACGGTTGGGACTTAAAATTCAGCGTATTTTCTGGATTTGGATGACTGATCATAGGAATTTAGTATTTTTGTGGTTATCTAGATTTTTTCTGTTATTTTGATTTCGATTGTATCATTTAAAAGAAGCTAAAATACGACTATAGTTTTTTCAGCATCATTAAAGTTTTTAAAGCTGATTTTCATACTTGAAAACGAAATTTAATATTGACTCGTTGTTTTATAATATTTTTTCAACAAATTTGTTTCAATTGTAAGTTAGAAATTAATAAAATTGTTTGGACAGACCGTAAAATTTCAAACTGATTTAACTCTGTTACAATCAGTTTTTTATATTAAATAAACCTTTTTCGATGAGAGAGATATAGAGTTTTAAAGGACGAATAGAAATTGATGCGAAGATCTAAATCTGAAATGAATTTATTTATTTCCAGCATATATGTTCGTACATAAAATCACAAACGAACTACTAAATAACTAATGAAAAACCTCATATATAATCTGCATCGACAAAAGAAATCATGTTACAATTTGGTATGCTAATTACAATGTGCGCGTTTATAAGAAACTTCTCTCAACTAAATAATTAGTTTTGCTTGTCGAAAGAAGCTCTTGCGAAACGTGCACGCGGCACGGTGTTATTCGAAAAGCTTTGACAAATAATTTTGCCTCTACTGTTATTCTTTATCACTGATTCAGAACCGACGGAGACGACAAACGAATTTGGGACACTTTTCATTTGCTCACAAAGCGAAACTGCTCTCTGGTAGACACGGCGGATTGTTTTTGCACTGAATATTTTATGCGATATAAAATTTATTTCGGAGGAAAAATATGGAAAAATTTTCTACCGTTTCAGTATAGGATCTTATTTGTAAAATATTCATAATGCGCACATGTATATAACGAAAACGCTTTCATATGCATGTGGAAATACACACACACACACATACATATATATATATATATATATATATATGTATATATATTTATATATATATATATATATATATGTTTATATATATACACATATATAAAGCTTTTTATAAAGCAAAATGATTGTTTCATTATTAACAAAAGCACCGTTGTTCGTCTATTTCGAGTAAGTTATGAATTCGTAATTTATTAGCTAAAAACAACCATAAATACATAATAAATAAGAGTTGTTTCATAGAACTTGATCAGATTTCTGCGAGCCGAACGAGTCTACATTTAAAAAATATTTGCTACATTCCGCAACAAACATCTTCACTAGAATTCCAGTATAAAAAACTATAAACCGTAAAACAGAATGTTCTTTGATTTTTAGAGAACGTATTCTTTTTCTTCCGGTTCTTTCAACACAAAGAGTCACATCAACTTGACCGGAATTACTGAAATTTATACTATGTTGTGTCGTCTTTGTTCTCGAAAAGCAATTACTAGTATGTACTATCTAATATTTACGATAAAATGTCTATTTTGTGATTTCGTTCTTTGTGTTTTATGTCTTTAAAATATGTAACAGAATTTAAGATGTTCGAACAAATATAGAAAAAAATAAGAATGATAATTCATCGAAAGTTGCTGCCATAAATATTTTTTTTAATAAAATATAACAAAGAAAACAAGATATATTGTCTGTAACAATTATGTTTGTATGAAAATTAAATATTTAACCCTGTTATCATGGCCATTCAAATAGATGTACATTTCTCAAGGAGAACTATCTTATTAAATTTGAAACATTATTTAAATCACTTTATTCATTTAAATAGAAATGCTTTTATTATCCTTAACTAAATATTTTGATAATATTTATCTATATGAAAAATATATCTATTATAATGGATAGTACTGTAAATCTTCTTTCATTTTAAAAGAAATGTGACTAGAGTGAAAATAATTTCGTGTTCACTTCAATATCAAAAGTAAGGAGAACAAATATTAAAAAAAAATCAATAATTAAATGAGTTAAAAGTTCACTGACAAACACTATATTAAATCTCATAACAAATTTATTAATCTACTGAAAAACCGCCAGCAATAATAAAATAATATATTTTCACAAAACCTATCTAATTATTGAATAAGAAAATATTCTATAAACAAAATATTAAGTTAAATTTTTCTATAAATTAAAAGAGTTTTGAGAAAAAGTAAATTTATATTCATTTAAATGAAAATTATAGTTTAAGTTGATAAAAAAATTTAAATAAATTGATGACAAAATGTGGAATGATGAAAACTATATCGAATCTAATAATGAATGTATTTAACTATAGAAAAACTACCAGAATTAACAATTAATATAAATTCGTAAAACCTATTTAATTATTTTTAATGATAAAAGTTTCTGTTAACAAAAAATAATTTAACATCATGAATCAAACGAAAATCGATGCAAAAGATTTAGTTTTATTTAAATTAAGTAATTTAAAATGTAAAACCTGAATAAATTATGTAAAATTTTTAATCGTTTGTAGTCATACTTGAAATTTCAACGATTTATTTGTCCTGATGTTCTTTGTCTTTTTATATCACAGGAATTTTAATTTTTAAGAATAGTTTCAGCACTAAAGCTTGCTTGAGGTTGTTGTAAATATTTTTTTTATATTATGTCTATATTTTAAATCATGTACCATTTATAAGATCTGCATGATAAATATTTAATTTTTTTTATCATGTTTCATAAATTTTATATGTTAATTAATTCAATATTTTAGTATTTTTTTTTTAATTAAACGAATATGTTCATTGTCTACAACTATCTTAAAATGGCACGTGTTACAACTATTCGTACAAGATAAAAAATCTGTATTGATTTAACGCTATGAAGATTACCAAAGCGACAAATTTAATAACTTAATATTGTAGAGTAAGAGAAAGAAATAAATAAAAACTATGTGTAAAGAAATACAAAAAACCTAGAAATAGACTTAAATATATTGAAAGACAGAGATGATATTCTATTTATGGATGTCGAGTTTTTTTTTGTTAAGAAAGCAACTCGCAGTCAAATCTTATATAAAAAAAGAATTTTGTAAAGAGAAACGAACAAATGGAAGAAAATAAATAAACGGCGACACTTCTTAATCAATCTGATCCGATGCGGTTAAATTCAAAGATTGATCGATCCATGTCAAGCTTTTAAAATTCATTAACTTAATGCTTCTCGTAAAATTCGCGCAGCTTTTAAAAGATGCTATCTTTGTAGTTAATTGGACGTTGAAATATTAAAAGATAATTAAGAGAAATTATATGAAATATTTTCGATGTATTCTATTTCGTTAATATCGTTAATATAAGATGTAAGAAGTTATTAATTTTCATATTATATATATATGTATATAATTGAGTACAAAATGAATTAATTCTTCTAAAAAGGTATGCAAGTACCATATTTACATTAATTTGTAATTTACTCGATTTTTCCTGAACTGAAATTCGACAAAAAAGGAAATAATTAAATTTCGATTATGCAAAAGCAGACTTCCTATCATGGCACAATTTTTTAGGTATACTGCAGTAGATTTTTTACGTGACGAATGACGAGCTAAAATCGTATATAAAACACACACATACACACAATCTAGTTTTTACAGCTGTTTAGTCAACAATCAAATCATATTTCGTTTTGATATTGATTCTATGGCACAAAATCGAATAATCTATGTTTTCTTAGTGATTCTCAAACGTGTTGTCGACACGTTTCGTCCAACTGTTTACTTTTTACCCTCGTTTTCAAATAAAGGTTTGTTAACAAACAACATCCAGTAAACAGATTATTAATAGCGCATGTGAAAATTCTTAATAATGGATATTGGTTTAAAAAATCTATTAAACGATATAAATTTCAAAGCACTACAGTGGATGTAATTTAATACAATAAATCCATTATCTTATAAAACTATATATATATATATATACGGTGAACCCTCGAATAAAAAAAATATTGAGGTAATATACAATTTACAATTAGTTGCCTCAAAATTCTCCCATCCTCTGCTTGTCATACTTGTTCTAATGTTCTTGTCACTTTTCAATACAGTATTGGAAGCACTTTTTTATAAGTGCCTTTAAATGCAGTATCGTGGCTGCTTCGATCTCTTGAATTGTTTAAAAATACTTTAGTTTCATTAATATTTTCCCTTTGGGAACAAGCCAGAAGTTACATAGAGCTAAATGTAGTAAATACGGTGGATGAGGACACACCGCAATTTTTTATCTGACTAAAATTTTTGCGTGAAAATGTATGACAGGGAGTAATGTCGTAATAGATAATGAAACCGTTTGCCCATTTCTCTGGTATTTTTCTACCCACATCGATTCATAAACGTCGTAAACGCACTTATAGTGTTCACAATTCATTTTTCTGTCTTTAACCCTTTGAATTCGTGGAGAAGAAAAGTATCAACATTTTTAAGAAATATTTCCCGATTAAACATTCTTTTATCATAAACAAACTGAAAATTGCAAATTTATCGATTACAAGAAAAAATATGTTAATTCAGATTAGCAACTAGAAATTTCACATTTACCTGATATATTGTGGAAAATCGATGATATTATTCAGGGAAACAAATTTCTTGTTTAGAAACATAACTGGAAGCAGAAAAATTGATTACAATTGAAAATTTACAGAAATAATATTATTGTTGGGTGTGAAAAATGTTAAAACAATCAAGTGTGCACAAAACAGTCTTACATCGATCATATCTTGTACCTGAACGTAGTCTCGAAATTTTTTATATAGTTTCTTCCGATAATGAAGTTTTTTTAAAATATATTTTCAACCCAGTTCTCAAGTTCATAATTTTTTTGTTTTCAAATGAAAAAAGTCGCGATTTTTTTGATTTTTAGGCGACTGTATTTTTTTAATGAAAGAAAGAGTTATAACTTTAGTCTCATTAGAAAGAGATTAGTGAATGATCTTTAAATATATCAACCAAAAGAGAGCGCTCGGAGAGCATAGTTTCTTTAGAAGCCATCAATGGATCCCTAGATCCACGCCCGGATTCAAAGGGCACTATGGTACAAACTCCTCTCGCACAATTCTTTTCAGACTGAAACAAAGTTAATATCACCTTGATGTTGGATCTCGAATAGGAAGCTGTTTTTTGTACAGGGAGAGTTGGGTGATTTCAAATGAGAAATTGAAAAGGAAACTTATTGTAAATTTACTCTAAAACTTCTATGTATACAATATTAGTAATTGATTTGTGTTCTGTTCACTGAAACTTGATACTCTGCTTAGAGGTACATCTGTAGACACCAACATATAATTGACAGTAGCCGAATACTACTGGAATCAAAGAACATGAAGATTCGTGAAATATCGGAAATTTTCGGAAATGGAAATAGTTAACATGTTACTTGTAGAGTATAGCGGGGGGAGAGCAACCTTTCGAGAACATAGTCTACATGAAAAAAATTTGTTTACTTCATGGAAATTTTACAAAGGAATTATATATATATATATATAGAAAGAGAGAGAGAGAATCTTAAAGCGTTAATTTTTGTTAAAATTTATTATAACATATCTTCCAGGTACATACATAAAAAGACGAATATAATTTATGTACATTTCACTTTTTCCAATAACATTTTGTTTGTGCGAATACTTCAAGGTACTGAACTTAATTCTCATTTTATTATTTGTTTTTATATAAAAATTCGTCGAAATTTACACTAAAGGTCAAATATTTGTATAAAGCGTATTACGAGTTTAATGTTACATAAAATAATTTATAATAAAATATACTATTTATAGAATTGGTTTTGTTTGAAATAATATTATAAATTATTTTTTGTTTTAATAAAAATAATATTTTACATTTACATTCAAATGTTCACAGAAAATGTTGAAAATAATATAGATTTTATGTAATGAATAGTATATTTTAATTAAATCTGAAATAATTAGCTTAATAGATAACGAGTCAAAGAAAAAGTGTTGATTATATTTTATATAAGGTTGGTAGAAATATAATTACGGTTTATAACCTTCAAATTCATATACATTTTTTAATTTAAGTGGTCTAGAACTGTTTGATGACTAACGTCTAACTTTTGTGAAAACTCTTAAATTGTTGTGCATAGTTTTGACTCAATTAACACCTTCAGTTGGTCGTTATGAACTAAAGGACAGTACGTCCTTCTTCCTCTTTAAGACTCTCGTCCCCAGTATGAAATTTTTGGAACCACCATTGTACCGTACTTTCCTT
The DNA here is from genome assembly GCA_034766995.1 of Acanthacorydalis orientalis. Classification (NCBI taxonomy): domain Eukaryota; kingdom Metazoa; phylum Arthropoda; class Insecta; order Megaloptera; family Corydalidae; genus Acanthacorydalis; species Acanthacorydalis orientalis. Next base: position 16,262,170 of record CM068315.1, on the reverse strand, counting down.
AACAGTACATGCACCAAAAGCATCGTTTAGTTTATGACCAGTTTCTGCTGCTTTAGCACCAGTTTTAAATTTCTTCTATTTTTAATTCAATAACTCAATTTGAAGTAAAATTAATATTAAACAAAAGTCTACGTTACCAAAATACAACCCGAAAAATACACTTTAAAATGGTATTAACTTCAATACGATGAAATGAGACTTTCATTGAAAAAATTAAAGTTAAGATTCAGAAAACAAAACTGCAATTATTTTCCTACTAACCGAATATATTTGCCATATTTAATCCTATTTTATAGAACTGTTTAGTTTGAAGAATTTCGGATACAGCGTTGAAACTATCAACATTCTAAAAACTAAAGTAATAAAACGAAAGTCTTGAGCAGAATTCACAGTAAATAAAATACTTGAACGTTTATCACTGAAATGTTTATAGCAGTGCCTCGATGTGTATGGCTGTACTTCTAAAAACTATCAGTAAGTCATCATGTCTATAAAATATTGTTTCTGTATAAAAGATAGGATCTTTGTGTTTTTACTTCAACTCAGTTGGACTGGCTACAAGCCGTACCATCAATGCACGCTTGGAACACTCCAGTCCAGTGATTTCTCAGAAAACTTTTACTGTACTGAAAAGCTTATAATATCACCACGACAGAAGTCAACCACAATGATGTATGAGTCATGAGCTCCTGTGCTCGTCACTCACTAGCAAAAACATTACACTCTCGGGTCATATTACTGTGTTCCTTTCAATGTTGATTTTTAATTAAATATTTTTTCTGAGTTTGCATCATAGTTTATGCACATATAATTCATATAGGAATACTTATATGTTTAATATGCATCTTAATAAGATTTATAAATTATAAAATTATAATTTCAAAGTTTTATCTCGCACGAAACATCCAATTCCTCAGATCGAAATGGCGAATAGTGCAGTGGGAATCAGCTCGAAGTCATTAAGTTGAAGCAACACGGTATTACCTAGACGTTATTACTCTAATTACATTTCGTATTCAGTCAAAACTAAAGTTACCTGAAATACGATCCGCTCCTGTTTATGAAATACTGTCATAACATATTAAAAAGTCATATATTTCTCGTAAGCAGTTCGTGCATACCGTACTGTTTATTGTTGCATCGTAGATTGGACGGATAAATGATGCTTATTTAATAAGGCCGCGCTACATAAGTCGTGTAATTTGATATTTTTATGATGGTATGAAAAAGAACAACCGGCTGCTGATTTGTATGTTTCGAGTACTTTTATGTTGATTGTGTTCAGTCAAAATAATTACAGACATACACAATTATATATATATATATATATATATATATATATATATATATATATATAAATTATAAGAAATATAAGAAAATGTTAATAGAAATAAAATTTATTTTAAAATTACAAAAAACTTGGTTTAAACAACAGATATTTATTTGTAATGTGGAATAGAAAAACTTTTAGGTTTGTATTTAAAGGTTAAAATATGTTTCAATGTAGCGAAATAATTTTAATGACAGGCTGTTACTTAGAAAAAAGTAAAATGTTATATTTTTTTCAAATCGAAAATATTTAATAAATTATTATCGTATTTTATTGTTGCTTATGTGCATATTTCGATCGCAGTTCTATAATATTCAAAGAACAAAGAAACATAAAAATCTTTTTTTATGTACCTAAGCGTTCTAGTGAAGATATTATTTTCATCGAACTACGTATAAACAAGAATAAAAATGATAAATAAAATTAAAAATGATAGACAAAATAATAATTTACCGAACATTTTTTATTAAAAGACTGAACGAGAAATGTATTTATTTTCTTTATGAAATATTATATATTTTAATGTCAAAGATATTAATATTTAAGTTCAGAATTACTTCCAGTAACTAGTTGAAATATTTTCTTCTTACACGCCTGTTTTGTAGTGTGGGGAAATAATTCAGTTGAGAAATGGAATTTAACTACAGTCTCAAAGCAGTTCTGCGATCAATATTCAATTACTGAACATTTTTGATCAGTATTTTCTGTGAACTAAGAAACTGAAAAATCACGTGATAAATTATGTTATATAGGTGTGTAAATTATATCACAAAGTAGCTCGAAGTGTCTAAATTCACTTTCACAAATAAATTCGTTTTCATTTCACAAACCACATCAAAAATTTTCCATTTAAAACATTCAATAAAATTTTATTAATTATTTTTGATTGTTCTTTATGAGCATTTTGATGACAATTCCATCATTCTTAAAACGCTAAGGAATGACGACCGTTGCCATAAAAATTCGCATAAGAGACAATTGAAACTAATTAATAAAACATTAATAACCATTTTTGATGGAAAAATTTCAATGTAGTTTGTGAAATGAAAAAAGAATTCGTTTGTGAATTTAAATTATTAGGTTGGTAGAAAAACAAATGCAGTTTATCACCTTTAAATACATTTACTACTTCATACACTAACTGTTTCAAGTGGTCCAGAACTGTTGGATGATTAACACCTAACTTTTATGCAAGTTCTCGAATGTTTGTGCGTGATTCTGATTGTTGTGAGTTGGTCGTAATGAACTGAACAAGGACGCTACTTTCTTCGTCTTCAAAGTTCTCGTGCCCAAGAAATTTTTAAAACCATCATTGCACAGTACGTTTCTTAACAGTACCCACACCAGATGCATCGTTTTGTTTATGAGCAGTTTCTGATGCTTCAACACCCGTTTTGAACTCAAACAAAAAAGTGCTTTTATTTGCTTCTTTTCTATCTTTAATTTAATAGCCCATTTTGAAGTAAAATTAATAATAAAACCAAAGACGATGTTATCAAAATACAGACCGAAAAATGGAATATAAAATAATATTAACATTAACACAATGAAATTACAATTTTATTAAAAGTAATTAAGGTTAGAATTCATAAAACAAAAATCGCAATTATTCTGCTATCAACTTAATATATTTTCAATTAACTACACATCTCCTTTTTTGTAATTTCTGGAAAATTCAAATTATTTATGGAAGTTAATTTAACAATTTTAAAAATTATAATCATAACCTATTTATTTTCAGAAATGAATTTTTTCGCCCCAGAAACTATAATTTTTTTATTCAGAATTTTTTATCAATCATTTCGATGCTCTGAAAATAATAGGATCGCTTTTAAAATGTGTATAAGGAACAATCAAAAATTATAGATTGAATATTTTTGACCAAAAAAAACTTTGTTATTATCGAAAAAAATCAATTTTAAAGATGAATTTATCCACAGTGTCAGAACTTAATGTTTAATATTCTTCAAAATCGATATTTTAACTAAGATTCGATTTGAGATAAATTTTTATTTCTGAAATTTATATCCATTTTGATTAATTGGTGAAATTAGATTGTCAGATATATAAACAAGTACATTTTTAGTTCTTAATGAAAAAAGTTTATTCATTTGATATATTGCTGTGAAAAATTTTGTTAAATAAACATTTTGATGTTTATTTAACAAGGACAATTTATTTATTACATTATATATATATATATATATATATATATATAAATAACCTACGCGCGTGTAAAGCGAAAAGAAATTATGTGTATAAAATAAACCGTCGTACTGGATTTAATCGTGGAAATGTTATCTCGTTATAAAACGAGATAAAACCTGATCGCTCTAACTTAATCACGCTATCAGTATTACGCTAGACTTGGTACATCAATTAACCGAATAGAATTGGACACTGAATGTTAGTCATGTCACGTCAGTTTGTCGATCACGGTATGGTTGACGTGACATTGTCTGATTTTCGGTCAACTCTAATCTCACGCCCGTGTTAGCTAATTAAGCTGCGAGATGGACTTTTGTTAAAGATGATTTACGATAAAGCGATCTTACCAGTAAAGTAATCAAATCATCGGTCGATGAAAACGAACTCTGTTCGATTTAGTTTTATACAGGTCGAGAACGTGTTCGACATGATTGTACAATTGTCCTGATCGAAGATGTTGAATTTAAATCGTACGTTCCGAACATTAAAACCATCTGTTTACAAACACTACGATTTGATTTATATTCTACTGTTGGTAGTTAATGAACGACATTGATTAAGAATTTTAATTAAATTGAACATTTCAAAGCTAGAGATACATTTAGCAGTAGAAAATATTAATCGCTTGTTTATATCTTCCTACACAAGGATCAAAAAATACAACGAATCTGTAATAACTATAATAAATAAAACATGTAATTCTCTTAAGAAGAATATTCTCCTCTTGAGTACATATCGCTTCTTATCGGTAGTACAAACAGAAGAGTTTTTAATAAAAACATACGACGCTCGAAAGCCAATACTTCATGTAATAATCAAAATTTATGTACATTCCCTGTAATAAATATTATCGGAACTAGTAACGTTCATTAAAGACTAGTTTAAACAAGTACAAAAGCTATATTTCCATTTAAGCTCATAATCCTGGAAATATAATCAAAGTAATTAATTAATTTCTGCATAAAGGGGCACCGGCCGCGATACAAAACTCTTCTGTACGTTATTTAAAGGGATTAATATCGTTACTATACCTGTTCATTAATGGAAATGCAACCCTCTTTTAATGAACGTGTGCGGTCAAATGCGTCTTATAGATTTACTAGTTATGTGATGCTATGGCGATACCCTCGAACATCGGTTTTATGCAATGTCGAGTTATAAAAACGACATTCGTTATAGAGACAGGTAAATTTATATCATGTATATTTATACGCTTTTGGACAATTAAATTAATCTCGGCTGTGTTTCGTTGTGATTTCATGAACAACATCTTCAAATATTAATTAGTAGCGAGAGAAATTAATGAATAGTTGATTTACTTGAGAATGATTCATTAAAATCCACGCTGAAATGGGAAATAATTATTATATATTTAAACTTTAATTTCAGACAGCACTGAAAACCCGGTTCAGTTTTTTTGGAGAATGTCTTAAAATGATTTATTTTAATTATATATTATTTATTTTTAAAGGTTTGTTTTTAATTATCTTTTATAATGTGAATATATATATATATATATATATATATAATCATTATTAGTCTCTAGGGATCCGCTAATGGATAAATGCCTCTTCCATGATTTTTCATTTTGTACGACTTAATGCCTCTGTTTCCCACTGATTTCCAATAAAAAAATTAATTTTCTTATCCTATCTGTTCATTGGTCTCTTTCTTTGTATTTTTATATTCCTTGGTTTCCAATTAATAATTTCTGTTGTACATTGATTGTTTCTCTTCTTGCAACATGCCTCGTTCATTTCCATTTCAGACTCTACTCTTCTCATCACATCTATGACTCCTGTCTGTTTTCGTGTCCAATCTATTTTTTCCCATTTCTTCTTGTTATTCCTAGCATTCATCTTTCTGTACTTCTGATTTGTTTGAAGTCTGAATGATTTTGGCGTTAAATACCCATGTTTTGCTGCCGTAGGTAAGGACTTGTAGTATACATTGATCAAATACTTTTTTCTTCGAGCATAGTGGGATTGTTGATTTAAATAACAAGGCGTTTAGTCCAAATGCTCTCCATCCCATTTTTATCCTCTTGTATACTTCTTCAATGATTGATCCATCTTTTTTGATAAACTAACCAAGGTAAACATACTTTGTAAGTTTTTCTATTCCTTTTATTTTAATTTTCTTCGGGCAAACAATCACATTAACTAACACTTTCGTTTTGGCGTGGTTATTTTTTAGGGCAATTTATTGACTGGCATCATTTAATACTTCTATCCTCTTTTGTAGCTCTTCCGGAGTATTTGTAAAGATAACGATATCGTCAGCAAAACCGGAGGTGACTTAATCTTTCACCTTTTATTTTGATTCCTTTTCATCCCCAGTTGAAAGATTTGAATACTTTTTCAACGACTGCAGTAAATAATTTCTATCTATTTTCTTAAATTTTAGTATCAGATAAATATTTTTTGTTTTTATATTGATTTTATGCTAGCAAAATAATAATGCTATATAATAATAATCAATATGATAATTTAAAGAGAATTATAATCTATGAAAATTTGGTATATAATAATTTTCATAAATGAACTATTCTTTTCTCCTCACAAACTACACATTTTTTTCCCAGTCAAAAATATTCATCATTGATCATTACTGATTATTTTTTTGTTTGGATAAAAAATAATTATGATTCTTGCTAGTGTCAAAACTGTATTGTTTGTAAAGAATTTACAATCTTCTTTATTTTGCTCGATTTAAAATTGAAATTCTTTTTAGAATTACTATGAAAAAGTACACATGCGTATTGTTACATTTATGGTTTTGTATTTCTACTTCATAAAAAATGCATAATTGAAAATATTTATTTGTGGTTGTTATGTTGTATCTCATATTAAGTTATTTATTTTTTTTATTTGAAACCATACAAAATTCTATTATATTTCAAGAGAATAGTAGGTCACTTATATAATTCAATTAAATCTGAATGTATTGAAAATGTAATCAGTTGAATAGCAGTATTAATTTTCTGGTATAAATAGTCTCATCTTTATTTTATAATTAACACTATCTCGTGCCTGTTAATATTTATTAACTTGGAAATATTTAATTGATTGTCTAATTCGTGCAGATAGTTTAAATAAACTTATATCAATAATTTATACAAATCGTACATAATTTCGAATGTATTCTAGATGTTTGTGTCCGAAACTGGATCATTATTTTGTGTATTTCGACGCGGTTCTGTTAATTTGAAATTGATTACTTTATCTTTAAAAATGAATTCACTTTTCACACCATAAACTACAAAAAAATAAATTTTAAGAGATTTTTCTATATTTCGTTTATTTAAAGTAGATTGAATCGCCATCTAAATGTGGATAATCAATGATCAAAAATGATTTATTGAACATTTATGACCAGAAAAACTTTGCGATTTGTGGATAGAAAAACAAAATTCATTTATAAAAGTGGTTTAGCCAACGATCTCTATTACGAATGCTTTATCTTATAAAGTGACCATTGAGATCGTTGTAATAAAATATCTGTTTTCCCTCAATTTCTCAGGATTTTTTTTTAAAAGAAAAGTAATATCTTTTCAGCGATCATTTGTTAATTTTTGTTTGTTTTATTATTTTTTTGTGTTCTATGTGTGATCACATCTTCATAGAACTAAAAGAATCGATGCTAAGAATGATTTATAGCCAAAAATTGAAAATTTTTGATCTGAAATGAATTCATCTACAAAAAATTAAAAAGATTTTTGCAATAATTATTTATGTACTCGATATTTTTTTTAAATATATATATATATATATATATATATATCACACTGTAGCTAAATTTATTTTTACACATGAATTCTTTCTTCATGCAACAAATTGCAAAATATTCTGATGAAAAATGTTCAATAAATCATTATTTATTGTGGCTATTGGGCATTTCAATGACAATTACAACATTGTCAGTATACTAATATACAGAAAACTTTTTACACACACACTACATTTTTTTGTATCTTCACATTCTGAAAATGATTTTGATATCGAAATGCGTATAAGCATCAATTGAAAATAATTATTAATGATTTATTGAATATTTTGACCAGAAGTTTTTTTGTGGTTTGCGGTGTGAAAAAACGAATTCATTTGTGGAAGTGCTTTTAAATATGTCAAGGAAAACCATGCACAGATTGGTAAGAAGTATATTTTTATGTTTAAATTGCTCGCCTAACTCAAAGATGTTAATTTAGTAAACATGTTCTTATGTTTATCATGTTCGTTTTACAATTTAACATACTTGTACATATTTATACTTTTGTTGTTAATAACAGTCCAAAGCAAACACATTCACGCTATGAAACAATCGGAAAATCATCAATTTTGATCCATAATACGCTGAACATACAGTTGAATCAACCATTCCAGACTTGTTATAGCCACCGCAAACAACTCGCAACGAACCACCCATCGTTCCGACTAGTATTATTTGTACAAAGCAGTAGAGGATCGTGGCGTCGATTAAGAATACAGCAACAATACCGACAGATAACGTTGAGCGACGACGGCACCCGCTCGCCCCCGACGCCGCACCTATAAATCTGTCGCATTTGACATTGATTCAGTGTTGGGAATAAACAGGAAGGCCGGAGAGCTGCCGAGCGCGGACGGCCGAGCGCGGGCGGCCGGGCGAACGGGTGGGCGACGCAGCGCGGCGCGGGCGTACATGGATCCGTTGCGGAATGCCGTACCTGATGCCGTCATCAATATTTGATGCCATCGTTGTGATTAAAGTTCGTACACATACATCAATTAAACATGTTAGTTCTGTAGGTCATCAACAGATGTTAACATTGTTTCTAATCTGCGGCGTTCTATTCGATCTCTTCGTCTCGTTCTGTCGTCGTTGTCGTCGCGACGTTGTTTGTTCGTTTGTTCTTGTTACGCAACCCACTGTCGTCGGCTCCAGTTTTCCCGACCGTGCGGCTGATATACCTGCTGTCTCGGGAAATAAGATTATAAGGAATTAATAGATACATTTGGGTCAATTAGTGTCTGGTTCTTGTTTAATTGCTAATGAATGTCGCGACATCTTGCTTAACTTGGCTTTTCCTTTTAGCTCCCTGTCGACATTTTATCGCCGAATTAACGGATCCTTGTTTAGCGATTACTTTTTAAATGTGATTTTCATTCCTGTTTAATCTGTACTTGATTGAGGTTGCGGTTACTTATTGAATTACATTTCGAGAAAATGAAACGTATAAGGAAATCGGATTATTTTTTTTGCTGCAGATACTTGATATAAAATTTATTAATGAAGGAAACGACGGTTATAAGATATCATCGATTAAATATTTTCTCAATGAGAAGCAGTTTGCTGCATCTACATTTACTATACTTTCTTTTTTTTCTAAATTATATAAAAAAGAATGCACCGTTAAAAATAGTTTAAAGATAACTATTTTATATTTAAATCAAACTTTTTTCCCAAATTATTTTCCAAAAATGTTAATATCACTTCTAAATCACAGACCAGGACATGCTCAATATTTTCACTGGTACTCTGAAGATGATCGTATCACCTAAATACGCATCAGTAATTCAAAAATGTTTAATAGTGATTTATTAAACATTTTTAAGAAAAAAATGTTGTAATTTGTGGGATAAAGACAGATTCGTGAATTGGTGCTATATTTTGTTTATTGTGTATTTTGGTTAAAAATACTTGGTTATAATTTAGTAGTTAATTTTCTTGAATAAATAGTTTTTTATGTAAATATAATGTTATGGTGTTCATCATAAGAAAAGTATGTTTGATTTTATTGAACTTAAATAATTTTATTTCAAATTTATCAATTATAACGAAAAATAAAAAAAAATTAATTTACTAAAAAGATTTTAGTGCATTTTGTAACTATGAAGATGACATCATCGCTATTCTAATGTGCATAAAGTACAATGAAAGATGATTAAACATTTGTTGAATACTTTAAACTAGAAAAATGGTGTAGGTTTTGAGGTAACGAAAGAATTCATTTGTTAAATATATATATATATATATATACATACAGTGTAGGATTAAGATAAGGGCAACATTGGTCACTGCCCATGTTGGAAAATTTGGAGGGAGGGGGGATAAATTTTGATGAGTGAAATTTTTAAAAGTGGTAATATGAAAAAGTTTTTTATAGTTCGATTTTTCTTGAAAATATAATGTATATATGTATGTATGCACATATTTATTAAATTAATACATATGGATTTCACGTGGTATTACTAATAGATATAAACCAGACATGGATGAAAATGCATTATAAATTAAAGAGTTAATATTTTCAATAAAAATACAGATTAGCTGTGAAACATTAAAAAGAAAACATTTCTTACATTATTAAGAAATTTATAGACATATTGAACATGAAATACGACAAACATTTTTTAGCCGGTTATCCTTTTTAGTTACTTTCTATCCATTGGTTTAATTTTCATCTGTCAGCTTTGTAATCTCTAATAAATATAGCAATTTTTTTTCCATTCGTACAAGTTTTAATATCAAATACTAATAATTTCAAAAACTATACAAGTTATTACATAAAATCTTCTTACGTACTTATAGCTACGTACGTATATAATTGACTTAAATGTTTGTCTTCCGTTTTATTTAAATTACCGTCACGACCGAACTCGATCTTAATCGATATCCCGTTTGCAACACAACATAAAACCTATGACTGCCAGTCGGAATAAGTATGTGCGATATTTCAACTGTTCAGCGTAGAACACAAAACCCCTGAATCGGCAAAAATGAAATACAATCCTCAAATTTTATTTTATTATCAGATTCAATCACTTGGAACGATTTATAGCCGTGGCCAAAGAGAACTTTTGTTAAAGTTTAATAGTATTTTCGTCTCTGAGAAGTTTTAAAAAAATGTTTCAATATTCAAATTGATCGGATTTATATAGCACGGACAATATGCATATATATATATATATATAGGATATTATCATTATAAAATAAGATTGGTTAGTTTCCGAAAATAATCCCTATAAAGTTAAATAGAAATAAAAAGTTATGATCTTCAAAAATATATTAAATATTTTTCCATTTAAATCAAATATGAAATGAATATATTTTCTTAAATTATACTTTGCATATTAAATAATGAATGTTATATTATATACTAGAGAATAATATCTATTGTTAAATATCTAATATAAAGAGAGACAAATATATTTTGTAAATCACATTTTTTCTCTTTAGATATCAAAAAACAGCAATATTTTTATTTCGATTTTTAATAGTGCAGAAGTTCATAATTTTGAAGCAAATGAAGCTTAATGACCTATTATTCTGTAAGAGAATAAAATATATGAGTAAAACATAAGTTTTATCCACTGAAATTAATGCTGAACATAAATGAAACAATTTAATGCATTGTTTCCAATCTCAACTTTATTCTATTTGAGAATTAAATCAATTTTAATCTTGTATTTAGAATTTTTTACGAGCTTAAGAAGCAAAGTTTGAGATTATTTCTTTTATGACTAGTTTGAACTTTCATTATCTGCAGGAAGATTTTCGAGTTTCGACTTAAAATCCAGAGGATTTGATTTTCCAAATTCAAAGTCTGTCTGAAGATAATGAACATCGAAACCGGTTGAAGATGGAATAGATTCGAACATGGCTTTAAAAGCACAGAGAACAATCATTAACAACTGGTACACAGGAAAACAATTAATGTTAAATGGTCGTATTAGATTTTTTTATAGTGTTTACTAGTAATTTTAAACCGTAGCTAATTTTCAACCAGAAAATGAAAAAAAAAACATTTTTCTTTTTTAAAACTCATTACAATTTCTTCAACTAATGTTTATATAATTGGCTTATTTATTTTTAAACTGTTTCTCAATATCCAGCATTATTTGGTTGTTTGCACAAGAAATAATGAACTCAGATTAAGAACAACCTCATGAGTACCAAAGACAATTTCAATGAAGTTGTATAGTAAAACAGATCTGGACATTTGATTTTGTATTTACCGAAAATTTCCCTACCACTGAAAAGGAATGATTAAAAGATTTCTAGATATATCCCCTACAGGATTATAAAGAATAATTTTGCAAAGTTTGGTCTCGATAAGACATTTTTCTATAGCTTACAGTTCTGAAGTTTAATAGCAATGATCATCTTTAGAACTCCAAAGTAAGTACTAACAATCGAAAATGATCAATAATGATTAATCGAAAATTTTCACCAAAAAATATTTTTTTTGGACGAAAAAAAAGTGTAGTTTTTGAATATAAAAGGATGTATAAATATATATAGTGTACATAAATAGCTATTTACTTATGATAGATAAATATGAAAGAAAAATGAACAGCTCTTCTATTATTTATTTTCCTAGAGTATTTAAGAAATCTTTTAAAAAAAACTATGAAAGGACAATTTTATTATACTATATTTTTAAAGAAAACGAATAAATATATTTTACATCCTTGACGCCGGATAACATATTTTTGCAATTGTTAAAAAATTCATAAAACACTTTTCGACAGTAGATATATCACAAAAGGTTTGACTTATTTGAAAATAATATTTTATTCAAAAAACACGCTCTCGGTTATGTGACAAACTATACAATTTTTGTCGGTCGAATTATCAAGGGAAACATTTTATTGAAAACGTAATATAATACATTCTTTCCATTACTTTTCCGTCATACACTTGTATACATAAATATATGTTTCAATAAGTATCACAGAAAGCATTCCATTATTCAATCTATTTGCTGAGTTTGAAATTCTAGGGTTTGGAAACCTAACGCCATAGTTAAATATTCACCGATGTGTAACTGCAAAAAAACCATTATTATCAATCAAACGAATACTAAATATCAATTACAGTTGAAAAATGTAGGGTGGAATATAAAAAAAGAACAGTCGTCCCTCCGATCCATAACACACAGGCAACGTTGAAATCTATGTTCGTGATACTTAGTCGCTAAAACAGATTTAACGCTTTGTTTGATTAAAGATACGAACGTTTGTAATGGATTCGAAATGAAATAAAAAAATGTTAATATAATAAAACGAAAGGTATTTGCTTTTATAGTCGGATCGGATGTTTATAAATAAATGTGCGGTCCGTTTGAATTGAACCGCAGAAACCTCAGCTGCACTTGGAATACTATACTCTATTATGAAATGTAATAAAGCATCCTATACAAATAGTGAAAAAGTCGATGAAAGAAAAGTGGACGTTTTTGTGATGACACATTTGTTAATTTTTTTAAAATCAGCGTGACGAAAAAACGACATAACTCTTGAATATCATCTCTGAGCGATGAATAGACGAGAGATAATTTATTCTCTATTTATAGAAAGTACATTTTAAAAAAATATACAATGAAAACTAAATCCTAAACGCGAAGTCTCTACAAATAAATACAATTTTGAATAGAAAATACGACTCTCAATAGAAATGAAAAAATATTATAAACTGTTATAATTAAAGTTCTATTTTCTGTCAAATACTTTTATTTTTTATGAAATTAATTGTTCTTTGTTTCCTGTTGACAAGTCATATTTTCTATTCAAAATCGTATTTATTTAAAGACAGTTTTCATTGTATATTTTTTTAAAACGTACTTGCTTTAAACAGAGAATAAATTATATGTCAACCATTCATCGATCAGAGATGATATTCAAGAATTATGTCGTTTTTTCATCATGCTGATTAAAGAAAAAAAATGTTTTTCTATTATTTTTAATTCTAAACAAGAATTATTGTATTTTTTGTAGATAATTTTAAAAATTTATAGTTTTAGTGTTTTAGCAAAATATTTAAATAATCAATACATAAAAAAATAAGTAGAAAACTGAAAATAATCGAATTTGATATTTAAGAACATTTATTGTTGTTTTTTCCTCGTATAAATACAAACTACCTCTTCATTTAACGAATCGAATGCTTAAAAAACAATAATAGCAATGAGACGAGGACACGTCGCCGCGACGACATAAATAAATACTGAATCTTTATACACGATCCCACACGAAGAATACATTATAGCTAACGCGCTGTGCCGTCATACAGGATATCATCTACATGTCGCTAAACATTTACACAACATCGATAAATGTCCCTAAAGACAGCTAGTGAACGCGTGCAGGACACGCAAGGACAACTGTAAACTGCGACGTCATACATCATTGAATACCAAACCGACCGACATATGCGCATTGTGAACAAAACGCGCTATTATTGTCATCGCTAACCGGTCTTTAATGGCACCCGTACACCACTCATCCTACTATTTATCTATTTTCAACAATAGACACATCCGAATGACAATAGATATTCGATTTACATTTCTATGGTTGCGAATTAAAGGAGCGACGCACTGATGACAACGGAGGGAAATGTGTTATTATGTATGTACATAATATTAAAACTGGAAATATTTGAAATATAATAGATTCAGTATATACACTCATGAATACATATACATATATATATATATATATATATATATATATATATATATATATATATAAATTTATCAACATACACATAAAATGTCCTTTTCTGAATTATAATTAATCAAAAATGAAACTTTGACAAAAAAAAGTACAGTACTAACATCCATATTTGACTCATTGATAAAAAGAAGCTTATTTTTAACATATCTGAGTATAAAATATGCATTAACAACGGAATCTTATATAGAATAAATATTAAACATTCGATACCCTTTTTATGTCTTACATATTTCAGAATAATATATGTTAATTATAGAATTCTAGAAAACAGTCTGTCAGTTTATTTTTTAACTACAAGATATTTGTTTATTCCATTGTTTCGTGATATTTAATATCAATTGAAAAGAAAATGAATATGTAGCTACAAAGCATGCAAAAATATTGTTCTAACTTGTGATAGATGTCAAAAAAAAAAGAAAATCTACCACTAATTTTGAGAATAAAACAATTAATTTATTTATAATAGACAAAAGATTATACTAGTTTCTTCAATCTAAACACATCATGGAGAAAATAAATTGGTTTTACGAAAAACATATTTTCTTCCTGGAGATAGTTTAAAGAAGATCATACTTTAGTTAATTTCGATTGCATATTTAGTTGTCAATGTTCTACTTTTTATTGTATTAAGACATTTTTTTTAAAATAAACAGTGACCTTTTTGAAAATATCTTTTTCTCTTATATAAAAAAATTAAATATTATTTTTGCATGCGTTTATGAAATAAAATGATTGCAAAAGTTTAACCCTTTGAAACCGGGCATGGATCTATGAATCCATTGATGTTTTTGAAAGAAACTGTGGTCTCAGAGCAGTAGCTTTTGAATGATATATTCAAAAGTCACTTTTCTCTTTTTAATTAGACTAAATTTGTAACTTTCTTTCATTAAAAACAAATTACGGACGTTCAAAAATCAGAAAAATTGCGTTTTTTCATTTGAAAACCTATCCAAGTTATGAACTTGAGAATTGGGTTAAAATTTTTTTTTCAAAAGTTCATTGAAAGAAAGCGTATAAAAAATTAAGTCCTTAAGAAACTATGTTCTTCACGTGCATGGCAAAAAAAATAAAATTCTGTATACGACGATATTTTTTGATTCATTGGTAAGTTATATTTTTCCTGTCAAAAAATTATTGGTAACAGCCAAACGATACCAATTCCAAATATCTAGAAAATTTATACTCGGCATTTTCCGGAGAAAATGCAGTCAGATGATGGTCAACTAGTACAGTGTGTAGTTTGTGAAGAAAATGGAAGAGACCGATGTCTAGGTACAAGATGTAATCGATGTGAAACCATTTTGTGCACATTTGTTTTAAATTTTTTCACACTCAACAGTAATGTTATTTCTGCAAATTTTCAATTGTAATAATTTTTTCCGCTTCCAATTATATGTTTTTAATCGAGATTTGTGTTCTCCAGAAAATATTATCAACGATTTTTCATGATATATCAGATAGATGTGAAATTTATAATAGATAATCTGAATTAACATATTTTTCTTGTAACCAACAAATTTGGAAATTTTATTTTGTTTAAAATAAAAAAATGTCCAATTAATAGAAAAATATTTGTTAAAAAATTTTAGCATCCTTTCCTTTTCTCCGGTTCCGAGGGTTATTAAAAATATAATTTCTTTGTTCATGACTAAAAATACAAAATTATAATTATACTAAACTTTACTTTAATAAAAATATTTGTGTAATAGAAAACAGTTAAATCAAGAGAAAAACACAATGAATCTCCAAGATATGAAACATGAAAAAAAATAATTTTATAACTGGTGATGAATGTCAAGACAATAACTAACGAGAAAAATTGCAGTTTAAACAAAGAAGAGGTTTGTATGCATAACATCGATTTATTTTTAAGAAAACAAGAACGATACTTCATGAATATAAAAATATAATGGAAGAGAAAATCAATTAATTTGTTTCAAACAACATATTTCAAGATTCTTGGTTCTTATTTTGAAGATGTTTTAGCTAAATTTCAGTGACATATTTAATTATCATTATTCTATTTTTAAGAAAAAATATTTTTTTAATTTATAACTTTTTTCGAATCAGATTCTGCAAGATGCATTAAACTCAGTATTATTTCTTGTGTGTTTGTATGGAAAAAATGATCGAAAAAAGTCAATAGCAATATAAACTCTATTCTTTAATAAAAATATAAAATGTTCATTCAAGATAAACTTCGATTCTCTAACACTCAAATAGTGAAAAGAAGATCAAAGGAATTAAAAAAACAGACTTTTATATTTCACAAAAATATTTTTAAACTTTGTAGTTTCTGGGCATTTCGATAACTTCCGATTTCAATAAATTTTAAAATCTAATTTAAATGTATTGAAAAATGTCTAAGAACATTACATCGATCGATTAAACGTTGAATATTAAATAGTCGTGTCAGTCGAGCTCTTCATTCTTTTTCGAACAGCTATTCATTTCCAATCGCTTGCTATTACTCGAACACAATGTAAACCACGTCCATTGTTGACAAATCTTTTATCAGTAACGGATGTGGTTACAATAATTGCCGATCTATCGTCAGGACTGTGAGAGCGTTTGCTATAACCACAGCTATTGTTGATAAATGATTTGTTTTGTCCGTGTGATTACGAGCAAATTTAAACGAACAGCTCTCAGTGTAATTGTTCACAAACTTATACAAGAACTGTATGGATGTTTAACCATAAAGGAGTTTGAAACTACTGTATAACTTATCTCGATTAAATAATGCATGCACTCGAAACTGGACAATAATTCCGAAGAGACGGGATGTAATGTACGTACTTGTTAAATTGTTTACAATTAGTAGATGGGAGATAATTTGTGATTTAAGCAAGAATGGAATATCAATCAAACTTAAAATTAAATAGACGGTTTCCTTAAAACAATATTATTTTTAAAAATAAGATTCTTATTTTTTATAACATAAATATAATATTTTAGTATCATACATTAATTATCTTTTCATCCCACAAACTAACATCTTTTTTCCTGGCTCAATAAATAATATAAACCCAGATTATTAGTAACTTTGACCTCAAGACAAAGTAACGAGAAATGTTTGTTTTGTCAGCTCGTAGGTTTCAAGTTTAATTCATTAAGTTTCGTTCTTGGGTATTTTTTTATGTTTAATTATATTGTTGCAGAAACTGATAAACAGTTTCTTCTTTCTATTTTCTTGTCAATTTTGACAAGATATATACTATATATTGATAATATTTGATTATTTCTTATATGCATTTCGATAATGATGATGATCTTTAAACTATCAAGGTACAAAAAAATCATGAAAAATGACAAAAATTGTGAGTATGATATCCTCATCAAAAGCTACATAAGCGCAATCAAAAATCAGAACATTTTTGGTTTTGTAAAATGAAAAAGAATTCATTGAAGTAAAAATTGTATTTTTTTAATGGAAATACAAGGGTAAATTGAAAAATACACAGCCTGTCCAATTCAATATATCAGTACAAATCATTTTTAATTGTCGCTTATACACATTTCGATGGTGATGACATCTTTTTTGAGCATCAAGGTATAAAAAGATTATTTTTCTTTAACTTGGTACATTGAAGTTAATGGAATCATCATCGAAATACGCGTAATCAACAATCCAAATTGATCAATAATTATTAATGAATGGTTTGGATCAGAACAAAAATGTGTGATTTGTGAATTAAAAAAAAAGGAATTCATTTATAAAAATGAATTTCTCTACAATGTCAGAGAACTGTTTTACAACATTTTATGATTTTTTTCTCCTATTATACAATAATTGAATCGGTCATTTCAAAAACTATGTCATTTTTTTCGAAATTGTATTTTTGCCGAAATTAGATGCTTGAGGATAGCCTCATATTCATCATAAAAATTATATTAGCCAGGTTGTGTCTAGCTTTCGAGCCTGGTCATACTTTTGCACCTAATGGTCGTTATTTTGGAGTTATATAAATTGTATGAAAACATGATCGTATATATATGCCAAAGAATTATGGTTACTCAATCCAGCATTAAATTTTGTAAAAAAAGTACAAACTAAGAAGATTTTTGTATTTAAAGAATGGCGGTCTCCATTTAAAAAAAAAACTGTTTATGAACTGAATCTCTTATGGGAGAAGAGTTCTGAAAGAAAAAAATATTTGTTCCTTCAACATACATACTCTTTCAATACGATGCTAATAAAGTTGGGATAGTAGAGACTGAGTAATTCATGCATGGTTCATCAAAAACGCATTCTAATTACTAAAACGTACTATAGCTGTAATGCCACTTCCGTCTGCGAAATAATATAGATCGAAAATTTCGATGAAATATAAAAAATAGATAATTTAAAACAAGTGGAAGATAGCATCTTGGAGGAGCACATGTACTTTCACAACGAAATATTCAGCTGGCCAACCGAAGAAATGGAAGAATCTCTACTAGAATCCGATGGTGAATATGAATATGTACCTAATATTAAATTATAAGCAATTCAAAACAATGTTATTTTTTTGTTACAATAAGGTTTCATAGGATCGTAACTATTTAGTAATTAACAAATTGTAGGCCCAAAAAGCATATCAACAAAAAAATCTTTAAAAAATCTCATTATTTTCGAGTTACGCAGGTTTTATTGAATCCTGTAAACTTTAAATTCTGTTACTTATGTAGATTTTGAAATGACCGATTTAAATATAGTTATTTAGTTTAAGAATAAAGTTAATATACTTAACTATTGAATAGTAGCGTAATTTTCTAGAAATATAATGTTTCTTTTACAAAATAATATTTTACTAAATCATATTTTTTCCCGCAATAAGAATTATTATTGAGAAGAAATTCTATTTGTTCTTTATAGACGACCACTTTCCTGATGACAAAGAATAAATCATTATTTGAAAACAAACAAGCGACCGATTCATAACAATAGTCATTTATAACAATAAACTGTGTGAAAATGCATTGGAATAGAAGTTTCTTCACCGCAAGTATAAACTTTTATTCGTCAAAACTGCTAGTCAGGCTATCAAACAGACCGTGATTTATTCTTACATACTGATTAATGGTTCTTCAAACGTAAAACATAAATTTTCCTCGGTGACGCGTCATTTTTATCTAATAAATTATTAATAAGGTACTTATTATCTAATAAATTATTAATAATATTCCATTTTCAACGCGATTGATTATTCAGTAGTCTCGACGATAGATAAAAAAAAACTTGTTGGACATCAGTCCTAATCAGAATTTATATTCAGTAATAAATATAATGGACGTGTTTCACACACTACTGTTCCTAAATTTAGTAGTTGTACAATATTATACACAGCAGATTTTCATTCAAGAGACTATGGCGCCACACTTTGTTTTATGCTTAGCCGTCTATATTATCTCTGTAAATACTCGGCAGTTTTGTTAGACTTTTGTAATAAAATATTAAAAAAGTTTATAGCCAACTGAATCGTATCAATATATTTGATGTTACCATTGTCATATTGTAAGTATAAGATCATAAAGTAAAGTGAATAAAAATATTTCAAGAAAATATATTTTTGAAAAAATAAGCATAGTAAATGTAGGACAGTTTCTTATTGATTTAATTCTCATTAAAGGTTTGTTTCATCTATTGAGTAGCACAATCATTGCTTAGCTTAAGATTCCTGTTAGAACTTATCTCTGTTTGAACTCAGTTCGATTAGTAATGAAACCTTGTTGGGGATTACTTAAGATTGTACGTATTAAATAAAACCCATGTCATCAATTATTTTCAACAAAGTTTTTATACATCAGCTCTACTTCAAACTCATGTTTAATTATTGTTTTTTGTATTAGTATGAAGTTATTCTTTAGCCAACAATAATTTCATCATCTCACAATAAAAGGGTAAAATTTGGACATTCTGAACAACACAAAAGTCATTACATGCTATTTTATTTTCATTCAAGATTTAATCCAATGACAACAATATAAAAGTATTTATGAATTGTACTGAAAGTTAATAAGTGTCAACTTTAGTTTAGAAAATTTACTGTATGTGATTTGGCTTGTCTGATGGTTATCGAAGTAGAAGAACAGTCAACTTTAATAATGATGTCTCAAATAGTCGGTGGAATCAAACTCAAAATTAAATATACTGGATTTTTCATGCAGGATTCGATCCACATGGTTAACGGTACAAAAATACGTACATAAAACTGTCAAGGTTAAGAAAAAAAGGAATATGGATTCCACACCAATTATCGGATGCGAATAATAATCAGTGATGAACAGTTTGAATGTTATTGCTGACCAGATTACATAATATTTTTTTACCAGCATTGTCACCAGAGATGAGATCCTCTATTCAAACATTAAAGTTCTATATAGTTGATTTCTGTGAAGGAACGACCGAAACCAATTCCTAAGCCAAGCATGTTTTTACAAAAGATTCTAATTATGTATATGTAAAGATTCTACATATGTATTCTATATTATGTAAAGATTCTAATTATGTATATTATCTAATTATGTTTGATGGGCTTTTACTGGCATAATTCATTATGAATTAGTAAATCCTGGAGAAGCAATAACCGCTGAGTCATACTGTCTACAGCCACAACGGATGCATAAGAAATTGTTGAAAAAGAAACCTGCTTAGTGATACAAAAAGGAATTATTTTTCGACACGATAATTTAAAACCACATATGGTAAGGATAAGACCAGAAGAAATTAAACAGCTTGAATGGAAAGATTTACTACACTCACCATACTCTCCAGATATTACTCCTTCTGATTCTTTTTTGTTATGATTATTAGAGTACTCGTTAGAAAATATAAAATTTTAATTCGTAGTTGATATCCGAAATCTTATTTTATATCACAGCCACCAGATTTCTTCAATGGGAATAAAAATTTATAGAAAATATGGCCAATTATCCATGATAATGATCGCGATTATATAATTTATTAAGAAATGAACTTTTCTTAAGACTTAATTTGTCTTTTTATATAAAACTATTTGATTACGTGTATGGTTGGTCTCTCTAGATATATCTCTGAGAAGGGTATCAAGTGTCAGTGTACAGAAGAACACAAATCAATTACGAATACCGTGTACACAGAAGTTTTAGAATAAGTTTACACTAAGTTACAATAAGGTTTCTTTCCAGTTTCACTATTTTCACAAGTTTATTTAAAATCAAAAAATAAATTTCAGTACACAATATATTGTTTTTCATTTAAAAATTGTTAATACTTAACGAGAGGAAGCGAAGCTATCCGGGGGAATGACCGAAGCGAGTGGGGGACGGACACCTCAGGGATCAGCGAGCGCAACGACTAGGGAGCGGAACCCTCTGATTAAGAATAATAAAAATTATTACTTGAAGAAACGTGTTTTTTTCTAAAAAAATAGTGTGATAAATTTTGAAATAAATTTTGGGAACAAATTATTAAACGTCGCATGATTTATTTTTTGAAAACTGATTATGAGTAGAATCCAGATTGACTGGGTATTTACTTAAAATATTAAGTTTACAAACTTTATCAACATTTGTACAATAGCACGTCAATTAGTCTTTCGTCGGACGGATGCTACTTTCAGTGCACGCTGTATCGAGCACATTCATAAACATTTGTGGAGTAATTTAGTGAGCATCGTTTTAAAGTAATTTAAACAATTATTACGCCTGTATACGTGTGCGTCGCGTACACGTCGGAGTTTAAAATCGAAAATTTAATCAATTGCACTCAGTATAGTAATTAAGCTCAATCAATTTTCTATAAAAAAAATCAATCACTAACTCGTTTTCACGCCACATTAAACTAAAAATGCTCTTCGTTATTTAAACACGCGCATTACGGGTATTATTATCGAGTCATTATTTTTATAAACGCCTCTAGGGCAATATTGTACCTATCTGATCGCCAAAATCGAAATTATCCAAATATCATAAAACATGATAAAATATTGCGAAGCCATGCCACCGGGTGTTAATAATAAGCGCGCCGAACGACCCCTTTTCACGATGCATCAAATTATATCAAACGAATAATGTAAACGAACATCCGAACATCTATAAACTCTGTGCAGCACATGTGTTGTGCGCAGTGATATTTTCAGTGGTCTGAGAGACTACACAAACAATAATGTTCATAAAGAACAATTGCAACATATGCGAAAATAAACATTTGCCGCGCTATTGGCTTTTATTGGTACAGATTTGCAAAATTTCCGTAGTTTTATTAATTTTATTTCAGTTATAAATAATATTTCTTTTTTGCGACAGCGGTACATGCATGAAATCATCGACGCATCTGGCCACGGAAGTAAATCACACAGTCGACAAACCTTTCTAATTGCTATCATCATTCATTTATTTATCTATTATAAACGCACGCATAAGTATTGTTACAGAAAGCATACGGCATAAATCTATACAATTAAAGTAATACCGTAATAAATCTAGACAAAGCAAGATTCACAATTATAGTTTTCTGGGACTATAGTTAAAATTTCACTTGGACGAATGAATTTTTATTTGTCTGACTACTAGTCATTGTAGTTATTGCTTATACATATTTCAATATAAATTCAATCATCGTCAAAGCACTTAGGTAGAGAAAAACAATCTTTTTTGGACGTTAGTATTTCAAGAACGATAATATCGCAATAGAAATGTCAGTAACCAAACAGAAATAAATGATCAATATCGAATATTTTTAATCTAAAAAAGTTTATAATCTGTAGGGCAAGTAGAGTTTATTTATAAAAATAAATTTAGTCAGTGCCAAAAAAATAAATTATGATACAATGGTTTCATTCTTCAGGTTACTGTAGAAAAAATTAAGTATTTATTTATTACTAGTTTCACTTCTTAAGTCATGAATTGAATTTGTGTTTTTTTTTTATAAAATATTGTCGCTCATCATTGAATAAACCACATTTCACACGTAGTAAAATAAAGAAAAAGTCGATAATTTATTTATAAGTTTATGTATTTTAATTTCAGTGAAAATATTTTCTAGGTGATTTATTATAAAAAAATGCTTAAATTTAGAAACAAATATTATTCAAACGATCGTTTCCAATAAACGGTTTTAAAAAAATAATTCAACGCAAAGAACAAAATAACAAATTTAATACTTTGAAACCGTTCAATAATATTTTTGTATAATTTTCTATTCGCATACTAACTTAAATTTCATTTCGTTTATAATAAAAAAGAAATACATGCAGCAACAAATCAAGACATGTTAGCTGTATGAAAAGCACCCGATTAGAACTTTTGATTAGATTTATTAGTTTGCTAAAAGTTCGCAGATCGGCTTATATTCAAAGATAAGATAACAACCCCTTATGCTGGAGGGTTCATTTTCCTGGCATGTTTATAAGATTGCGGTGAATTCCCCCTTTTCTTATTTCCTGAGTAACAGAATATAAAAAATCTCTGATAATAAAGTACAAACCAGATTAGAAGTTTCTTGCCAGAAAATAGTAGTAGTAACTGCTGTCAAAATATTCCGTACATGGTTTATTCTAGTGATTGTAGAATACTCTCAGAAACTGTATGAATAAAATAATCTAACTTATCTTATTAAATAAATAATAAGTAAATGTTAACCAATATGTGAAATTGAACATCAATTTTAAAGGATTGAAGATAATATTTATATAATAATATTTATTTTACACGGTCTTGGAGAATAACATAGTTATTTTCACCCATAATAGGTATTAAACTGCTTCAAAGAAAATCTCATTCACTATAAATTTATTTTTATTCTATTATCGTATTTTATCGAGGTAGTTCATTTAATAAAATTGAGATAATTGTGTTTATATTTAATACTGTTTATAAATTTATTAGCTTTCTTTACTACTGAACTGGATTCATTATCTCTTAAGATTTCAGTATAAAATATAGCAACTTTGAATAATAATTATAATTTTATATGTATAACAATTAATAATATTACAGTGAATATTAAATTAGTATTGATTTCATGGATATATTTTCATATAAAAGTAAAAATTCAGATAATTTAATTAGTTATTTTTCATGACTTTTTTATATATTCTTTATTTTGTAATTGTATTTAACGTTCAATTTGTATTTTATGCTATTAATAGTTCCAAAAAAACAATGCTAAAAGGATTTCAAAACAGCCTGTTAAGTTGTATTTCTATTTCAAACTGTGGTAAAAGTTCAGATTTCAGACAATTAAAAAAAACAGTAATAATAGATCAGTTTTTAGTTTGACAGCAAGTAAATATTACTGAAAGTAAGCAACAAATAGTAAGACTGACAATATGAATCGAGATTATTTAATAGCGAGATATTTTATTTTAAAGGAGAATCCTGAAAATTAATTTTCTTCCTCGTACGAAATTGAATTCCGCGTTGTCGTATCCGAACCGCTTTTCAAATAAAGTAAATTTAAATAAAATACGAAAGTAGTTATTATCGTAATTAAATGCATGAACGGCTGACATAATACGACCAAATCTCATTAACGTAGTAAAATATTACCGGCAAAAGATCTACGCAAAAAAATAAAACCCAATTTCCATAATCAAATGAGGTGATTTGTCGTCCGCATAGTCTAGCTTTGCCGGTTTTCGGTCTTCGACTCAAAGAACTTCATCATGTCGCGTTATTCTCTCTTTGTTGTTTCAACAAGACCTCTTCGCCTATTTATCTCCAATCCATTTCCAGCAAATATTCCATTTACTTACTTTGATACTTTTTTTTTGTATTTTCACGTTCACTGTATTTCCTTTGTCTTTCTTTTATTGTATTATTATATTACAGTTTATATAAAACAAAAAAGACAAATTATTTTCACAAAAGTATATATACATACATTATATATATATATATATATATATATATATATATATATATATATGTGTGTGGGTGTGTGTGTTTGTGTATAGATATGTATTTACTTTGTACGACGTACTAAAAAAAAATCTTTATATTTGGTGATAGACAGTACGGATATTTTGTTTTTATCTTATAAAAAACGATATCATTTCAAACAGCCTACACATTTTGATGAACTTATATTGTTCTTTACATATTTCATTTAAACTCCATATTTATTTCAGAGAGGATGTTTACTCTATAAAATCGTACGTTTTATTTATTTTTAAATATTTTTTTAGTCGGCAAAGGATGAAATCATTCAAAGAAATTCAAATACACCCACGCAAAACACATATTTATTATATTTCTATGTATAATGAGAGTTTAATAAATATTAGAACAAATCGATATACAGTATCATAATAAAAGTACATTATATTTTATCAAGAGTTATATCTGAAAAATTCGAAATATACAGGAAAATATTTAATTGTTATATCTGAATATTAAGATAAATGTGTATTTGTATATAAAAACTCAATAATTTTGTAATTAAATTTATAGTTGTGATAAACTAATTCTTTTTACCCTACAATTCACAAAGTTTCTGGTCAAAAGCATTCAAGAAATAATTATTGATTAATAACTTTGTGAATTTCGATGGCGTTACTATTGTTTTCAGATTTTTCTGCGCCTTAGATCTATTGAGACGAAGGCCTCTTCATCAAAATGCGTATAAGTAGCAACCAAAAAGGACCGATAATGATTTATTGAAAATATTTTACTAGATTTTTTTTTGTAATTTGTTGACTGAAAAAAGAATTAATTTCTGAAACGAAATTTAATTTCAATGTCGGAACTCTATTCATATTTAAAAATAATCGAAAAGTCTGATCAATGTTATATAATTAACATTAAAATCATGAGATATACAAATTGTTTTTTCTTATGACTTATTTTCTAGAACTATTTTGTCGTAATTATATTTAAATTTAGCACTTTTATTAAAAGTCTTTAAACGAAAAATTAAATAGTGCTTTTTTATATGAAACACTCTTCCCTAACAAATAACAGAAACACTAATTTGAATAAAAGTTATCAATTTTATATTGAAATCGTATATATCTCTTTTATTTCACACCGTGAAACAAAAGAGAACTACATACATGACAGATGTAAACCAATCAGAACAGAGAACATGTAATCTTTATTAACCAATCAGAACAAGAATAATCGGTTATACATGACGATTACGTTTTGATTTTTATTAACAGAGATAAAAAATGAATAACTAAAATTGTACTAGTCGTACACTGAAAAACTTATTGTTGATTCAATTAAGAACAAATTAACATGAATTTTTCAATTTATCATATTTATGTAATATATAATTGATGTATAATCACAAGAAATCAATAAATACTCGTTTCACCGTTAAATTTAATTAAAATCTGAACTTTAAAGCTTACACATGAACAAATAATTAACTAACTGAATATGTTTCAAAATTACATGCTTTTACTGATTAATCTTCTGAAACAAGGTAATAAGGAATGGTAGTTTGTAACACTGTTATTCTTGACTGAATATTTTGACTGAAGTTTTTGAATTTTCTAGTTGCACTTGTTAATAGGAATCATTAAATGAATTTTTAAAAAAATCTAACAAGTTTATAATAACAACATATGTTAATAATGACAACAAATAATGAAAATGTGAAAAAAATAATTAAGAAACAGTTCGTCTTCAACATCTACCTGACAATCAAACATATACTGAAACTAATAGAAGAGAGCAAATACTTAACTAATCCAAAAGGATGAAGAGTGTCAAAACTAGTAAAAGGAATGTTCTTTTAAAAATGATAAACAATTTGGTACAGAATTTACAAGTTATATAAAATACTTTTCACGAAATAGTAGCAGTGATTAATAGATTGAAATCAGAACGAGCAAATACTTAAGTGATTATCTGACAATAGCAACAAAGGAAACAACTAAATAAAAATTAATGACGCATGAAATAATTCTGAAATTATAACAATAACCTCAAAATAGTTGGAGTTAGACAATAGAATATTAATTTTTTATCGTAAATGAATTGTTTTTCATCCCAAAAAGCTACAACAGATAGATAAAAGGTTGCTTTTTTCAGTAAACGTTTAGTCGGTCTTTTAAATCAGCTGAATGTCAGTTTTCCAATACTTATTTCAGCACATATGCCATACTCAGGCAGATATTGAAGATTTAATTATTTTTCTGTAATTTAGGGTTCTGAAGATGATGGTATCGTGTGTTTGATGATATGGCGTCATCATTGAATTAGGAATAAGAAACACTCCAAAATAATCAATAATGATTTATTGACATTTTTAACAAGAAAATCCGTTTTTGTAATTTTCTGGTGTGAAAAAAGAATTCATTTGCAATCTTAAATACAGGCAGTAATGCATTATGCATTATGAAAAATAATAACATATTATTGTTATTACTGATTACTTTTTAAAAGTTTATTCAATTTGTATTTGTGAATAGGAATTGTAAACAAAGTTAAAAAATATTATAACAAAACTTGAATCAAACAATCGAATGAAAATATGATAAAGGTTTTACGAAAGTTTAACGTTTTATTGAAAAAATGTAACAATTTACAAATTATATAAAATATTTGACGAAACAGGAACAGAGCATGATTTAATTAAATTATTACGAACAATTATTTATGATTATTGGGAAATGGTATGATTTTAATCGAAATAGATCAATAAAGAAAACATCAGTTAAGTTTGAAATGATTGGAAATTATCCGAAGGATTTTAAAACAGTGGGAAAACAATTTTCTATTTAAATTGGTAATTAGATTTTAGGCCTTTATGTACATATTTTTATAAAACATAAATGGTTATAAAATGAAAAATTACAAAGATATGATCGTATTAAGTATATAAATGATTTTCAAGCTTTGAGGAATTTTTGATATATATATATATATATATATATATATATTTATATTTATATATATATATATATATATATATACATATAGGTGTTCGCAGGTACATTGCTAATCGTGTATCGTAATTAAACCCACTGCAGCAAGTAACGATCATTATTAGATTAATCAAAAATGTCTCAATTACATTCCGTGCGTTAACAACCCTTCTGCGGCGCTTCGAAGTGTAGCGAAATGTGTACATAATATGTGCGACGATCGGAGACCGCTCCTCCTTGAAACAGACTCATGTTGAATTAATGGATATGTATTTGATATTCA
>CM068315.1:15964009-16229009 GCA_034766995.1 Acanthacorydalis orientalis | reverse complement strand
TAGGGTCTATAAAGTTCTAGGGTCTATAGGGTCTCGGGCAGGCTGATAGGCTTCTGGAAGGAAGCGAGACTTCACGAGTAGTTTTGATCAGCCGAGGGAAGGGATAATGGACTTCGAGTCTAAGTTCCGGAAGACAAGATAGCTTCCTCTCTCCTCATAATCTATCTACCTACTATCCTAATGTATACCAAGCTTAACTTCAAAACTATCGTTCTGTCAATATTTATTCATTTGAATCAACTGTCTATTTTCTCTACTAGTTTTGGCACGAATGCAATATTATTGTTGTTATTTGGGGTTTTAGGGCGCGTCGACAGCTAAGATTATTAACGCCCATGCACGAGTGCCATGGTCAGATAGACGTTGAAGATTAATTTTAAAATCGATTTAATTTCTATTTATACATTTTTCAATATAAAATCAGATTATAATTTTAGGCTTTAACATAACGCTTCGCTATTTATGTTCATTTGTTCATCACAAACGAATTATTTCAAACCCCACATAAACCACACATTTTTTTCCCAATCAAAAATCTTCAATAAACCATACTCATTTTTTATATTTACTTCTATGCATTTCGATGACGATGCAATCATTTTCAGAGTACAGAGGTATAGAAAAATCTAATTTTGAACTCATTTGTGAAAGTGAATTTAGTCACAGTGTAAGAGCTGTATTCTGTTCAATTAATACTTTTTTTTAATTTGTAACTTTCTAGGAATATTTAAGACAAAAATAAAAATAATTGTGAAAAAAGTACAAAATTAAATATTTTTATATCTAGGAATACTTATAAATTAAAAAAATAGTATATAATATTTGACGAACAAGAGCACAGAGAGCGATGAGTTATTTTATACTCTACGATGATAAATAATAACATAAAATAAATGTAAATATAACATGAATGGTCTTTAAAATTATTCTTCAATATCAATCCGAGTATAGACTTCATAACAATACTAATTGTGCAGAAAAAACATGTAGCTGATACAAAAAGATGAAGATCAACAGGACAATGTATCAACACGATCACAGGTATAAATACATACAATTATAATTGAAACTGTTATTATTGTTATTCTTGGAAAAATGATATTTTATTAGTAATGTATATGAAAATATGAATCAGTATTAAAAATGTAACTCAAAGTGTACGTTGTACATAATTTTGAATTCAACGTGATATTATTATATACAACCATTTTTGTATAAGGTTTCCCTTTCGTAAATGTATATTAAATTACTAAAAAAAATATAATATTCGTAATGAAATAACTACTTCTTATCCTTTATATATATATATACACATACATATCTATATATATATATATATATATATATATATATACATATACATATATATATATATATACACATACACACACACACACATATACATAAACTACTTTTAAAAATACTGTAGTTTTTTTCAGTTGAACGATCTATAAGAAAAATAGAATGAGCGAGGATTTTTTTGTTTCGATTCGTACGCTTTTATCAATCCGCAGGGCATCAGAATGGGCACCCAGCGTCCGCCATTACCGACGTCATTTTGTTCCACAGTTTTCTTTATATTCTCAGATAAAAACTTTGTCGTCACTGCCTCTTCATCCCTCGGCACAATACCGTCGCAGCAAATATTCTTCAGGCATCAGGCGTGCCACCGTCAAAAGATAGAAAGAATACTCCTGTAATCACTTTTTCTTGAATATTATTTTATATATTCGACGAGCTCGCTCTCTGTTTTGATTTTAGTATCAAATTGAAACTCGACCTGTTCCATGTGGGTTATTAGTTAAGGTTAACGTCTGGAGATAATAATTGCACGACGTTGTTTATTTTTATTACGAGTTTTCGTTTTTTTTATTTCAGTTCGGAATCGCTTTCTGTTTATTGGTGAGATTTGTTAGTGCAGTTATTGCATGCAGACGTATGTTTACAGTCTTGGAATATATTTTAAGGAAGTTAGTATTCTTTTTATATTTTTCCTCTAAATCGATACATTTATAAAGAGGCAATAAATAAAAGACTTATATAAAAACGTTCTAAAAAGCTGATGGAAATACATTTGATATAAAGTCATCGTTCAGTGTAAAACAATAAATACTTTTATAAAAGATAAAATAAATATGCAAAATGATACAGGATAGTATAACTTAATTTTTAATATAGATTTAGTTGTCTTATATTTTTCCTGAGATTTTT
Source organism: Acanthacorydalis orientalis (assembly GCA_034766995.1). NCBI lineage: Eukaryota > Metazoa > Arthropoda > Insecta > Megaloptera > Corydalidae > Acanthacorydalis > Acanthacorydalis orientalis. Next base: position 16,226,798 of record CM068315.1, on the reverse strand, counting down.
CTAAATAATCGGTTCTATATGATATCAAGCGGCTGTGATAGAAAGAAAATTAATTTTGTACTCTAATCAACTGATTTGATTAAATCTTTAATTGCATTGGAAAAAAATGTTTTTTTTTCTAATACATAAGAAGATACCACAGAATAATTCAATTACAAATTGGATTAACTGTTTTAATTGTTTTAATGATGACCATAAACTGAAAGACGGTCTAAGAATACTTAGCACGAATTGGACAAATAGTTTTTAGAAGTGTACGAAAGTCGATCAAAAAAAGAATTTTTGAACTGAATTTTTTAAAACCAGTATGAAAACTTCTCATGAAAACTACACAAGTGAAATTTACAAAATTCACATCCAACAAATCAAGTTCGAAGAATAAGGCTTGTTTAATACTTTGGCGCACACATTTTTTTTCTATATCGGCCTAAGAAACACAATTTTTTTAAATGTTCCTTCGCTGCTGCAAGAAATTAGATGAAATGACAATACTTATAAAGGATAATTAATACGATTTCCATTAGTTTTTTCAAAAAAATATGAAGGATATAGCAATAATTTAATTAAAATTAAAGGAAAGATGTGGTGAACAAAAGACGGCTATAACAATCATAATTTTCTGGCTTAATTTTCAACGAAAAGTTGTTAATGATTGTTGTTGGCCACTCTCAACAAAGACCTCATGCATAACAAATATCATAAAACCATTCACTCCATAATTGTCTGTAATAAAATCTTTACCTAACTAAATTATACATTTTACTCTTGCTAGCATTATTCTAGGGGGAAAAAATCGTCCTCGATTGTATTAAGTATTACCGTTATCTAAAGAAAACATGTAAATGAATTTCCATTAGTAAGATTGATGTGTTTTAACAAAAATGTACATGCCTACTAAAGCCACCATTTTTCACTATATCAACAAATATTTGACGGTTATAGCCGTCATTTGTCTCAAGAGTTATAATTTTGTTTTGGTACAATTTCAATACTAAATTTAAGATCAGTAAAACATTTTTTGATAGTTTTTCAATTAAACAACATTTCAGATTAGCATTATATTATAAAACAATATATATATATATATATATATATATATATATATATATATATGAAACTATATTTGGGAAAACGAGAACCTGCCAAAAAGTCAACACTGCAAAATTAATGTCTATTGAATTGGCAATACAGGTATGAAACAGTGGCTAAATTCACTTTCACAAATGAATTCTTAACCATCTCATAAATCAGAGAAATTTTCTGATCAAAAATGTTCAATAAATCATTATTAATTGTTACTTATGTGTATTTAGCTAGCGATATTATCATCTTCAGATAACAAGGGTAAAAAATCTCAATAATAATTTATAACACATTTTTGAGAAGAATTATTTTTTAGTCTGTTTGTGAAAATCCTTTCAATTATTAATAAAAAAAATAATATTGCAATCTATAGCGAAAGGAAACATTTCTCTGTATCTAAGCGTTTAAAGGATAATAGTATGTTTATGTAAATTCGTATAAGTAACAATTAAAAGATCAATAATCAATCACTGTAAAATTCAAATCCAAAATAAACATTTTTAATTTCCGAGGGCCGAAAAACAATGTGAAAATGAAATATATTCTCTTAAAGTAAAACATTTGGTGTGCATTAAGAAAATAATAAAAGTGATTTGGAGATGCTGTATAATTATTCGGTTCCTGAATTAAACCGTTTAAAAGAGATAATATATATTTACTGTTAGATCACACATCTAGCTATTTGTGGTCTTCATTAATACGTAAAAATAAATTTAGCCACAATACGAAATCGTCCTTTGTTAGATATACACGAGTAGTAATGATAATTGTTATCGGCGCGCTATAAATATTTAAATATTCTTTCAATCATTAAAGAGACCAACGTAAAAACTAACAGAATAATTCCGACGAATTTACTGAATTATTTGAACAAAGAATTACTACTATTACTTCAATGTAAATCTGATTTAAATATAATAAATTGAATAGCATACACACGAATTATAAATCTAAAAACAAGTATATACTGCTTTTATATCTACAATAAACAGTTATGTTTAATTTATATATATATATATATATATATATATATATATATATATATGTATATACAAATATGTAATATACTCTTGAAACGTGCAAAAAACAGAACAGAGACTTCATAACAATACCGTTGAAGATAATCAAGCGGCGCCTGTAAAATCACTATATTCCAACCAACCATCCACCAAAATGATATAGAGTCTAACCGTCATCACACGGCGTTGAGAACTGTAGAGAGACCTCGATGGAGAAAATAATTTTCCTCCGGTACGCCTTTCGGTCGCGTCCGGGTGACGCCGCCTCCGGGCACATAATTTATCCTCACACGTGCGTTACTAAAACGAACGCAATAATTACTAAAGAATTCGCAGAGCACATTCCTCTTAATGAACTTCGTTCGCTTTGTGTCGCTATAGCCGCCGGCGTTTTTTACATTAGATTTCCTGTTGTTTCTGATTTCTAACGTTTTGCGATGCAACCGCTGCGACGTTATTATTGTTATTGTCGTCACTAGGATCTATTAAAATATCGCAACCCACGTACAGACTGTGCGCAGAATAATGGATCTTGCACGAAAGAAGGAAGCGGATTTAAATAATTTTCACTGTTTGCGGTCTTATATACAGCTTTTGTGAATTCTTACACTCTGATAAATGATACTATTTAAAATATTCAAAATAAAGTTCAGTTTATTGCTCGAAGCGTACTTTTATTTAAACACAAATAAATTCATATCTCTATTTGTAACATTAATTTAAATTATTTTTACTATGTTCCAAAAATTATATTAAGACACTTAAATAAATACTTCATTCATCTTAATACCATTTTTGATTTGGAAACTATCTCATAATTAAAATGGATTTCAATGAAGACAGACATTATATTAAATAAATTTATAACCAATCTGAATTTTAGTCCTAACATATTATTTTAACAAAAATCTGATATAAATATTAGATTGAGTAATATAATTAATATCTTTTCTACAAAAACAAATATACCTCATAATATATTAGGTTGGTAGAAAAATAATTGCGGGTTGTGACATTCAAATTCATATACATTTTTCTTTTAATTTAAGTGGTTTTAAGTGGTTCAGAAATACTGAGTGATTGAAAATTAACTTTTGTGCAAGTTCTCGAATTGTTGTACGTGGTTCTAATTCAACTAATGCATTTAGTTGGTAGTTATGACCTGAAGAAGGATGCCCGTAAGCTTTTTCATCTTTAATATCTTGTCCCTAATACGAAATTTTTGGAACCACCATTGTACCGTACGTTCTTTAACAGTACTCACACCAAAAAAATCATTTTGTTTAGGAGCGGTTTCTGCTTCTTTATCACCCGTTTTGAACTCATACAAAAAATTACTGCTATTTACTTCCTTCCCATCTTTAATTCAGTAACCCAATTTGAAGGAAAATTAATAACAAAACCAAAGTCGATGTTACTAAAATACAGACCGAAAATTCACTTTAAAATGATATTACCATGAACACAATTAAATGAGACTTTCAGTGAAAAAAATTGTAGAATTCAGAAAACAAAAACACAATTATTTCTCTAACAACTTGATAATTCATTGTCCTGTTAAAGAAATGCAATTAAAAATTACTTAGGTAAAAATTACTTTTTAAATTGTTTTTTTTTTATTTCTAAACTAGTAAAAAATGATATCAAGAATATTCTAAAGCTATGATGTTCAAACTATATCAAGCAATCCTTATAACGTTTGCAAAACAATTTTTCCATTATTATGTGAAAACCATCATCTTACAAAATGATCAGAAGATTTTAGTAGCATGAATTCAACCTTTTGTGCTAGGCACTCATAGTGTAAACGACTTAAAACCCTCGAATTATCGTATTGTAATGATCCCATTAATTAATTTTTATATTTTTTTTTATTCAATTCTAGATGTTCAATCGAAGTTCGGTTTTATAATGTATTTGTGTTCAGTTAAATATAACTAACTGTCGACTCGATATTAAACCTCAAATATCTATCTGTCTATCTTTTGTTAAATTATTATTTTGAAAAAACATACTAAAGTTCTTTTTTCTTAAAAAAGTAAATAGTAATAAGCAAAAGCAATATTAAAAAATTAGGTAGCACATATTAGGTAGCTCGTAAAACCTAGCTGTAGTAAAGTATTACTTAAATGACAAAGTGCAACAGCAGATAGACAAAATACTAAAAGAATTCATTTATATACATTAATACTTTATCTTCCGAATCATAAAAATATTTTCAAATCAGAAATGTTTAATTAATTATTATTGATCCTTTATGCTTTTTGCTTATACATATTTCGATAGCAATTTCATCACCTCAGAGCGACCAAGTGCAGAAAAATCTGAATAATTCATTTTTTAATTTATATAATACAGTTGAAATATTTTATAAATAAATAAAATTATTTATATATAAATTCGTATATCTAAACTTCATTTATATGTAACACAAAAGTTTGTAGTAAAATGTTTAATGTTTGAGATACAAAACAAAAACTATTTAATATCTGTTGCAAGTTAAAATGTAGTCAAATCAATAAGATACGTTTCTTCCTAACTGTACTTTAAGTGAAATAAGGATAAAAAGAGAACGTCCGCAGTAAAATGTCACGGGTAAAGTCCGTCATTGTCACTACAAGTAAATACCGGAATTGTCTTCGCGAAAGATTGGAATGTACACGAAATTGCCTTTAGTACACAACTACCTATACCACATTTCACATTTCGACGAAATCAAGACAAAACTCCCTTTCATTTTCACATATAATATACATTACATATAAAGAGAGTGAGGGAGAGATTATTATATAAAAGCATTTTAATAATATTTTTTTAAATAATTGACAAGAAAATATTTTTTTCGAAAAATAGGCGAACAACAGAATTTTTATTAAATTTCATACACAATAAAAATGTATGGAATAAATAGAATTTTAGCAATAATAATTATTTATAGCTAAAAATCTCACTTTATACTTAGATTTTTAGCACTGACTGAAAAATTGAAATTTTTGTAATTGTAAATATAACAAATTTTTTTAATTTTTTGGAAAATATGTATATTATTTTAATAAATAATACTTCTTCTTTATTAAAGAAATGTATTTTTCCTAAAATATGCCAGTACGGCCTATAAAAATTATTTTCATCGATGCTTTTTTATTTCTCTTTTCAAAACAAAAAATATTTAAAAGTACATTTTTGAGTAAAATCATAAATGATTTTTTATATAACCGAAAAATGTTTTATTAAGAATAATTATTTCCTTTATTACAAACATTTTTTCATAAAAAAAGCAGACAATTTATTTTTAAAATTCATCATTTTCAGATTTAAATACAAATAATATTCACTACTTAATTTCATACAGAAATTGATAAGTTTACAAACACTAATCAATCAAGATTTTTTGTAAAAATAATCATTTTCAATTATAACATTACTTTTTTGCAAAAATCTTTCCATATCGACTAGAGTTAATAAACATTTGAAAATATAATTCGTTATAATTTGCAGATTTTTGTGACAAAACGTTGCCAAAAAGTCAATTGCTATTGAAAATTTAATGGAAAATACTAATTATTTTATGAAGCCTTTGCGGTCGTAAGGTAGACTATTCCCGATAGATCACTTACTGTTCTGGTCATGATACGTGAAGAGATAAGCGATTTCAATTGTTTCGAAAGCTTTATTTCGTTTAGTCCTCTTATAAGTCATTTAAAATTTATAAGAAAATTAATAGACTAACTAGTTGTCAAATTTACGATGGATCTACAGCACGTCATGGAAGACCATCTACTTCCAATACAGTAAAAAGACTCAATAGTAAGCTGCACATACCCCAAAAATCGAAGAAAAAGGAAGACTTCTCAGCGTGTTTCAATTGCAAAATGAAAGGAAGAAGACTGGAATTGTTTATTATTGTAATACTTGCTCGCGAAAACCCGACCTACATATCAAATATTCTTTCGAAAGATATACTGTTAAATATTATAAAATATAATATTATAATTAAATGAAATAAAAATCTGTTCTTTTTCTGTGTGAATAAAACAGTTTTTTTATAATAAAAAAATATATAGGGTTCACAGGATAATCTTTGATTACATGTAACAGCCGCATCGTCCGCTTTAAAAAAAAATCCGACAAGTAGGTGGACATGCATCAGCGCAATACGAATGCAAAGGGTTAATAATACTAATTATTTCTTTTAATATAATCATCAAATTTAAATGAGGATAATTCAATAAAATATTATAACCAGGTACCTTATATTATAACAAAAATTAAAGAATTCTATAAAAATCATAGAGGTTCTAGAAACCCTTCGAAAACGGAAACCAATAAAAATGTACAAGATTCTAGACTTTGCCTTATCTCTAAGCTTTGGAAATGATGACTTTGCTATCGAAATACGCATAAATAACTATAAAAAAGATTAAAAATCAATTATTTCAGATTTTTGATTACAAAATTTTGTTAGTTCTAGGAAGTAAACATAGCAGTTTTAAAAGTATTTTATTTATTTTTTAAAAAAATTTTGGACATTTAAACTTTAATTTACGAATTAAAATTAAAGTTGAAGTGGTTATTTTTTAATAAATAAATATCTATAATTTTTATATTTTTTACAAAAAAAATGATTTCAAGAATGATATTGTTACATAACACATTTGTAGATATGAAATCGAATTTATTTAACGCTTTGTAGCCAGGGAGGAGGAAAGTGTTCCATAATTGTTTTAACAAATATTTTTTTAACTAATTAGATATTCTTTTATCGTAAACAAAATAAAAATTGCAAATTTGTCGATTACAAGAAAAAATATGTTAATTCAGATTAACCACTAGAAATTTCACATCTATCTGATATATCGTGGAAAATCGATGATAATATTCGAGGAAACATAAATCTCTTGCTTGGAAACATAATTGGAAACGAAAAAAATTGATTACAATTGAAAATTTGTAGAAATAATGTTAATGTTGAGTGTGAAAAATTTTGAAACAACCAAGTGTGCACATACAGTTTCACATTTATTATACGCTTTCTTTCAATGAACTTTAAAAAAAAATATTATTCAACCCAATTTTCAAGTTCACAATTTTTATAGACTTATAAATGAAAAAACCGCGATTTTTCAGATTTTTGGCGATCGTAATTTTTTTCAATGAAAGAATGTGTTAGAAATTTAGTTTCATTACAAATAGATAAAGGACGTTTTAATATATCATCAAAAAGATAGCAATCGGATACCATAGTTTCTTTGAAAAATATCAATGGGTTTCTAGATACCCGGTTTCAAAGGATTAAACAAAATTATTTCTTGATTTAAAAATAGTTGATCATTTTCGAAGATATTTTATTATTGAAACAAAATTTATAAAAGTGTATACAATTTAAATATATTTTTTTTAAATTTTACTTGAAAGTATTTGATAAAAAATAAATTATATTTTATGTAAACAGACTTGTACTATTTTCAGTTCTCTATACAAAAAAATATAAACAATTAAGTACGTAAAAATGTATTTCATTGGAAGATATAAATCGTCGATCTAGCACAAAACTAAATAAAAATATATAAACACAACCGACCCGAAACAAAATTAAACGCACGTTTTCTGTTTCGATGCACATTTATCATGGCATTTCGGAATATTCTTCGACGATCGAAATACGATTTGTCTACTTCAACTAGGAATCGACTATAAGCGACCGTTATCTGAAAAATTCCGTCTTATGTGAGCGTGGAAAGGAAATAGTCTGAGAATAAGGTCTAGACAAGTATTCGTTTAATGAAAACTGTCTTCCTGTCGTATGTCTTTTGTTCAATCGACACATCACACACTTCTTTTTGTATTATGTCTTACATTTCAGAAACAGAAAACTATGTCCACTGCCTGCGACTGATTTGTCGAGTCGAAGACGATCGAATGCTGAACAGGCTTTTTTCTTAAAATACAGTTATGTAAAGTATTTAATATGATTTCAGTTCTTTGTAATACGGCACGCTTTTCTATCAAAACTTGTTAAATCTCAAATCAAAAATATTATAATATAAATATGTATTTTAAAAAAAAAATCAAACAGTGAAAGTAAGTAAAAATTGTATAATTATATTTCAAGAATGAAAATAATCGACGAATACATCTAAATTTAACTTATTAATTCGATTCTGAAGCAGCAATGTAAACTTTATTAACTATAAATCGAGTTCTCAACATAAACGTTCAACTTTTCTATAAAAAAGTTAACGATTGCACTACTTCGAACAACATTTATTATTATTGACGGTAGTAAGCTCGTGCAATTCAAAGCAATTAAATCAAATACAAGAGTATGGAAATTGTAATAAAAGGGAATTCAATTACTTTACAATTAACGAACAAGCCAATAAGAAATTTGTTTATACCATGATTTCAATTAATGATGTAATAATTATATGTTTCACTGTATCAAAAATGTATCAAGAAACTTGAATTTTTTATTGAAATTTTATTTACAATAAGATTATTGATTCATTTTTATTAAGTCTGATAACAATTTTTATTCAAATAAAAATTCATATTTTCTGTAAAAATACACTTTCAACAGATCAATCTTTATATAAAATACTTTTCGTTATATATATATATATATATATATATATATATATGTTTATTTACATACATGGGATGAAAAGTTTCCGGTCTAGGAAAGAAGAAAAAACCAAATTTTAGGTAAAAAATGATTTTATATTTAAACATAATTCTCTTTTAACTCAATAAACTGCTTCTGACGATATTTAAAAGCCTTTATGCCATCGCTAAAGGCCGATACGTCCAACTTTTCAAAACAGGCGTTTATGGAGGGAATCAACGATCAACACAGTAATCACAACGCGTATTATCTACCAGTGTGAAACTTTTTCAGGTTCAGAAACAAACTAAAGTGCGATGAGACCAAGTCAGGAAAGTGGACTGAATGTGACACTAATTCAAAGCCCAGTTGATGAATTTTAGCAATCTCAATAACAGACTTGTGACAAGAATCATTATCCTGTTGATAAAGAACATTTTTTTCGCTAATCCGGGCAGGTCCATAGCTAGACCGTCACATTAGAGTGGGAACACAATTTTCGATATGAGGAGGAAAACTGACCAATCAGAAGGTTAAAATCCTCTCTTGGCCTCCCCTTCACTATGGACCTGAATCCGGGCCGTTACTCACGAATTTTCTAGTGCAACTGGTCAAATAAGTTGGCGTAGTACTTCCATTTATTATTTTACTTTTTTCAAAATAATTAACTAAAAGAAACCTTTCACGATAAAACCCTAGTATATTGAATATTTATAAAAATGTTCAACAAATATAATTCTTTACAAATGAATTTTAGGATGCACATAGGCTCTCCAAAAACAATTATTTAAAATCATTTTTAGAGTCTATATTGATCTGATCTACTTCAAACAAACCAGCCTTGTTTAGGTTCAATACAACTTGACCAACTTTGATCAGGACTAACCAGGTCTCCATAGAACTAATCAGGTCTTACTATAACTTCTCAAATGTAATTAAGGTTTATGAGGGTTAACTAGGTTTTACAAATACTAATATTTTTTTGTTGAGTCAACTGATTTACGACAGATGATCAAGGACAAATCTTATAAGTAGTATGCCCGAACAGAATTTTTAACCTTGATGCAAAAAAAAAACAAATGTGTAGATGATGTAAATTTGTTTGTTCAAGTCTTTGAAGTAGTCAGTTATTTGGAGTTTACAGTTAATATTATAGGAATCAGAAAAAGCATGATACAAAATAAAAACAACCGCGATTTAACACTGACTTGAATCACCTTTAATTTAAATCAAAATAAATGCCATGTTTAATCGCCCAAATGTAAATTTAGTGACAAAAATAAGGAACTGAACTGTGAAAGTTATTACTGAGCTTAGTATGACAACAAATATAAATACTCTTAATATAAAAATGGTTAAGTCTTACATGGAGATAGAAACGTAAAAGACACTCTGACTTTATTATTAGAATTCACAGATTTTTCAGTTCAATAAAATAACGGCAGATACTGTGAGAAGTTTACCGCATGTTTCATTAAAATATCAAGATAAGTTTACAGGAACATTAAATTAAAAATAACAGGCTTCTTTACAAATGCTAAAACTCGGTCGACAGTATCAAAGTCGTTTGTTTCTTTGTTTATTTGGAGATTAAAGATGCGTCAAAGTTAAGGGAACAAGCCCCCTCAAAGTCGTCATTGAAGACATCTGAAAATTGTCCCCACAATCCTAACAGATTCCTCATCTCTGTGTAATGAACATAATTCGTTGTAAGTATTTGAAAATGTAATAAAATGACAATTTTTCAACGTAATGTAGGCATTTCCAAATGATTTTTGTTCTCCATAAAAATCACAAAAAATGTTCTAGTAAAAAATGTTTAATAAATCATTGATGAACATTTTTTATTGTTGATTAAGTGCATTTCAATGGAATTGTAATAATTTTTTACAATAAAGCTGCAGAAGATGCCTATGAAAAAATTTTGTTTTTCATAACTAGTGTGCATAATTTTTCAATAATTGAAGTATTTGTATTATTTAATTTTTTTTATTTTCATTATTCATCAAGATTAATAAATGAAAAAAAGAATTATACGACACGACGTTTTGAATATAGAATATACATTTTTTAACTGAAAAAATTTACAATTTTATGAAGTTTTATTAGGTGTACAAATTATTTCTTCGCCTTTTTGTATAAAAAAATGAATGTTTACAGAAAAATAAAACATTTCTCAATCCTCAAAATATCCTACATTATTTTATATAATTTTGCTCTCTCTGTCTAATGAACTCATGAATCTCTTGTTGAAAAAAAATGACAGCATTGAATCGATGAAGTTGTAAAGCATTTTCTGATCTCTTCTGATTCTCTATTTTTTTGTATGTTTTACGTATCACAACACCTTTTTGCAAAGTTGAACAAATCATTTTTGTGGCTTTTGCAGTTATTTTTTCAACTAAAATGCGTCAAGTATTCAATGTCTAATATGATTTTTTCCGGACGCTATCGTGTTCATTATTGTTTTGTGAGGTTATGCAGATTGATTGGCCAAGATATATCCTTTTTTTTTAAAAAAAAACATATGGTTGGGATTTCAAAATCCTAAGACGATAATAAAATACTTTAATTTATAACAAAGTTATGATTGATTCAATCTAAATGCACAGAATTAATTTTTATACCTAACAATTACTTTTATTTTATATGTTTTCTTTCTCACAACTTTTTTAATTATGTAAGAAAAAAACATGCATTCTTAAAAAAATTAATAAATAACATTTTGTTACACAAAATTTTTATTTATAAACTATTACACCAATGGTGAATGTTGCTTTAATTTAAAAAAAGACAACCGTGACTGAACATTATTTATCAATATCTGAACAGACTGAAAATAAGAAAAAAATCACACTCAAATACACACGCTGAGACTTACTGACAAAAAGATTGAATTTCTCGTAACGAGAAAATCAAAGAGCAATTATAATTCTAGCATGAATAGTGGCACAACAAAAATGCTTGAAAATAGTTTCTCTCCAACTACGATGTAGTGCCGTTTACTGTACGCTGTTTAGCATCACGACGCCTGTTGTTAGCTTTAGAGTCGACAACAAAGGGCTGAGACCGACGACCGCGATGAAAACATCAAGGACAGACAATGAAATGACTAAACTCGCAGTCGATGCTCGGGGCGATTGAAAAACGCCATCTTCAATGCCGCAAATCATTGTTTACGCTCAGATTTCAAAAACGTTTCGTTGATGAACGTTTAATTGAAAATAATTTCTTATATACATACATAGACCTTCATACAAATCCACAAAGCGGCGCTACGGAGTTGATTCTCTGTTTTATTTACGCTTTGTTTACATTTGTTTTAGTTTTCTATTTATATCATTGTCATTTAAGATTTGTATTTAAAAAAATTAATTGTCGTCAGCGAAGAGCTTCGTTGTACTAGTGGTTAGTGCATCATAAACATTCATTTTATGTGAAAATTGCAGTTCATTTATTTATTAAAATAAGAGATGATCAAAATATATAATAATTTAAGAAATAATCACAAATACAGATTTTATTATTTGTTCTTTTTTATTATTTAAATTAATGCATATAAAATATTATCTATACTTCAAATATTACTATCTTTTTTACAAAATTAAGTTAGGAAATAAGATATCGAAAATAAGAAACTTGCATAAAATTAAATAGAACACTTTTTTGTATTTTTGACCAACACATTCAGCTCAATTTACATTAATAAATTGTTACATTGTTAAAAATATTTTTACTTTGCATATTCCAATATTTAATTTACTCATATCTATAAGAATTTTAACTAGCAAATATTCCATATTTTCAGATATTCAAGATTTTATCCGCTATATGAGTGAAATTTGTGGTCTTAAATATTTAGATAACATTGAAAGGTACCATACTATTTTTTTAATCACTTCTCAGATGGCCACGCTCAACACCAGGATACATCATATCGGAAACTGGGACTTCTAAACTAACAGATTTCGTCCCTAAATAGGCAATCTCATGATGGATAAAATTTATTTAAATGAATGATACTAGATATGCTAAAATGTGTTTTAACATACTTAAAAATTTAGACAGCTCTCCTGATAATATAATTAATATAACTGGGCATTGCAGCTTAAAAACGTATTAAATAGTTTAAATTAAGAAAATATTTGGAAGACAAGATTTTGCAATTGTTAAAAAAGAAATAAAAAAGATTGTAATGAAATTAGACAAAAACATACAGGATTTGGATAAAGAAACTATGTTAGCATCGAAATATAACCTCAGATACCAAGACACAAAATATAATAATGAAATAGAACCATATTTAAATCTGAGAATTCAGTTTGATAAAAAAAAGTATTCAGTCAATTAAGAGTAATGGGCATTAAACATTTTAAAATAATATCAAAAGATATTAAGTATACTTGGGATCCCACTTCAATATCTACAAACTGTAACTCAGACGAAGTAGAAAATTTTTATCATGTAATACTTTTCTGTGCCTTGTGTCTTTACAAACGGAGTTAATTTTAAAATACTTGGATGAAAAATGCAACAGCAATTTCCATATGTACATGCTTTCTAACATTTGTAAACAAAAAATTAATAATATTTGCGATTATATCAATCCAATTTTAAAAATTAGAATTATAAATATGAATGAATAACATTTTATTCTACTTATTAGATTTCTGTTGTTATATATTTCCTGTTATTGTTTACCAGCTAGTTGATTAAAAACGGTTGATTGCTCAAATAAGATATATTGTGTTGTAATGAATACATTAGTATTTAAAATGTATTATTAAATAAAAAAATCAGCAATTAAATAACTAATTAGTTTATCTGATCATTACGTATATGTTTATATGTAAGAACTTGACATAAGATAAGCAGCATTTGTATATTCAATCTATTTGTATCCTATATATTAGATCATCTATTATATAAGTACTAACCTTTAATGAATATTTTATTTGAAATAAAGTAGTTTACTTACTGGATTCGATGTATCGCCATCGAAATACACATAGTAAAAATCATAAATAATTTGTTTAGCATTTTTGATGAATAGTTTTTTTGTGATTTGTGACATGAAAAAGAATTATTTTTTAAAAATATTCCAAATAACAAATATGGAGGACAAGAATTTAACTATCCTTAAAAATAAATTATTCTCATAGTAAAATGAATATTAACATTAAGACTATCATAAAAGAATTTAAACAAAAATCAAATAAGTTAAAACGTAAAATTTTTAAAGTTTCTTGCAAAATATTTCTAAAATTGTTTATTTTCCACAAGACTAAAATTTTCAGTTTTCATCATACTTTTTTGTTTTATTATCAAAGTGAGAAAATATGTGTCTATGCACAGAAATCTTGAAACACAGAATTATCATCGAAATACATATAAACAGCAAACAAACACCGATTAATTTTAATTTAATGAACATTTTTTTAACTTTTTTGTAGTTTTGGAGTTGAAAAAAGAATTCTTTTGAAGAAGTGAATTTAGACAATAATAGAACTAAATTGCAACAAGAATGATGGTAATCCAAGAGAACAAATGAATGACAATTTTTTTGAGACAAAAATCATCAATAATTATTTACTTAACCTTTTAAATCACAAGAAATCTGTGATTTACGAACTAAAAATTAATCACTTTATTCGTACACAAATTCAAGTTAAAACAGTGTTCAATACAATAAGATATTTTTATACTTATGTTTCAGAGAGGGCAATCGATACTAGTTTTAAATATTTAAGGTTATAAAATAACACAATCTGCTAAAGATGAATTCAATTTGACTTTCTTTTTTAAATGTAGTCATTTTATAAATAAAGTATATTAATTTACTTACTACTGAATGAAAGAAAACCGCTAATTTATAATCCTGAATAATAGTGATCTCCACTCAAAGAGTATTAAAAACATCTAAAGGCACAATTTGCACGCACGATTGAAATAAATAGAATCAAACCAGTTAATGTAATTATAAATTTTATGTTAATACAAAACGTTTTGAATAAAAATATATTCGAAGAAACCAATACAACCAAACGCAACAACAGCACTTAAACTACTGATTGATAATAGTAAAATATGTATCACTGTTCGATACTAACGGTACTTTATTTTAATGTTCTATTCAATTATAGAATTATGTAATTTCATATCATATAAACTTTTCGTCATATATAGACTATATTCGTTGCTTGTCGTTCGAATGATTATAGATATAGATTATTTATTTTACTTTAAATATGAATTAACTTATTTTAACATATTTATGATATTTTATTTTATGGTACCAGAGTATGAATATTTAACGTATTATGTGTATGGTAAATTGTAGATTTTGTTAAAATGATATAATCTCTCTCTCTAATGATATAATCTTTTCATTTCTTTCTGTTATGTTATCTTTTACAGAATTTTAAAATAAGTAATATATTTAATTATTATTCATTTTAAAACAATTACTGTTTTAAAAAGTTAATAATGTATCTATTTTACAAGAAAATGCATATAACAGCGTGATAAATTGTTTTTATATTAATTATACACATACACACATACCCATATATATATATATATATACACACACACACATACCCATATATATATATATATATACACACATATACCCATATATATACACACATATATATATATATATATATATATATATATATATATATATAAATATATATATATATATATATATATATACACACACACATATATATATATATATATACATATATATACATATATATAAATATATATATACATATACACACATATATATATATACATATACACACATAGATATATACATATATATATATATATATATACACATATATACACACACATATATTTACAGACATATATATATACACACACACACATATATATACACACACATACATATATATATATACACACACACATATATATATATACACACACACATATATATATATATACACACACACATATATATATATATATATATATATATATATATATGTATATATATATATATAAAGTTTTTAAATAAAAGTTTACAAGAGTATATTTAAGTAATAAAATGTCTCTGTTGAGAAAGTAATCTAATTTTATCCTAATTGATATGTACATGAATCGTAAATTGTATAAAGCTCAATTTGGAACATGAAAAACAAGTTTTTTCTGGTGTGCGATCTCATATTTAATGTACACGCTACAAACAGAACATCACGAGACGTCGCATCAAGTTGACAACCTAATTATTTCCAGATGAAAAAATCATAAGGAAAAGCTTTAGTCAACAACTTGAAGCGACGACGCTAGAAAAAGACTCTTACAGGTCTCGAGGTACATCCGCTCTACGCTAATACATAATACTGAAAAACTGACTGAAAACGACGTAAAAAAATGACTGCGGATAGACTACTAGCATGTTTCAGACGTCTCGTGTGTACGAGGCAAAAGCGCAAAGGAAAATATTTTTTCACGAGCTGATGATCAATGATATTTACAGCAAAAGTTCCAGCTTTGAGTTTGGTTAAGGTGCAGGTACCTGAACTCTACATATATTAATACATAGACATATATACATATATATATATATATATATATATATATATATATATATATATATATATATGTATGTAGAGAGAGAAAGAGAGAATTGTGTATACTTTATTATAAATAACATACTTCGTTTATTGATCATTTCAATAAAGGACTAGAGGTCAAAGTCTAGTGAAAAATAAATACATGAAAAGAGTATTAAATTTAAAAAGCTCAATGAAAGTGATTCAATTCATATATATATATATATATATATATATATATATATATACATATATTAAAGGCAGGTCACAAAAATAGTTTGACTCCGTGTTCTAGATTTGAACGGTGATCGATCACAAGTTTAAATTGATTTCTGTTATGATGCCATTACATTTTGCAGAGCGTAAATTGAAAAGTAAAATATTGTCTGTCAAATGTATAAAAGATGCTATCGATGCAAGAATCAAGGAGAGTCTAATTTTGTGTGAAACCGGATCATCTATAATCGAAGAAAAATTCCACCGAATTATATATATATATATAATATGTGCTTGCAGAGTATTATATTTCAGATATTGTTGAACACTTTTTATTCACAATGATGAATCGATCCGTAATGTTATTCTTATATTTTATAACAAGGAAACAATTCCTCAGATAAAATTTCAGAGGAAAGTACAACAGGAAGAAAATTTTGCGCGGTTTCAGTTTCATATTAGAAAATATAATTCAATATTTTGCATCCAACTTAATAATATATATATATATATATATATATATATATATATATATATTATATATATATATATATATATGTATGTATATATATGAGTAAGAAAGACACAAAAATATTCTTATAATATTAAATATCGTCTAGCTAGAAATAAACTAGTCATTTTTGAAAAAATTTCAAAAGAAGAAGAGCGATAATCTTATACCGTTTTTAATAATTATTGAAATTGAATTAAAATCATATTAGATGATTGTTTAAAGATTGTAATCAATGAATATTTCAATGTCAAAATTTGTTAAAAAAACTGTTCTTTTAATTTGATATTCTAGTTTTGTAAAATAGATATTACAAAATATCCAGCGCTTCGCTTGATATTTTAATATGGAGATTATTTGAAACAGTGGAAAAAGTTCGAAAATGCATTAAAACTTAATGGACTCAAAGCCACCATCTTTTTTCGACAAGAGATTCGTCTGCAACCTAATAGATAGAAGTAAAGTTATACAAAATAGTGGAAGATATTTCGAAGATTGAATTGTATTCCATTTTTCTGTAACAATTCATTTTCTATAAAAGTGTTACTGAATTAATTTATACACCCAATACAAATCGAATCAAAAGTATATTAAAAACAAAATATCTCTCTTATTTTTTTCTATCATATAATCTATGACAATTTTGTGGTGGGTTTATATATATATATATATATATATATATATATAGTCAGTTACATTATTAACCCTAACGTCTAGTTGCTCAGAAGTGTATGGATTTACTGCACACAACTTTCCGTTCTTTTATCCCCAGAAGAAAAATAAAAAATTGAAGTGGCCATAATGATACGAGTGCCGTATGTTTACTAAAGTATTCCTGCTATATCGTGACGTATGACTACTACTGGTACCGTACTGTTAAAATCATTCTCTATTCCGCATATCACCCTCTACAATTTGCTTTACAAACTCGTAGTGTTTGTATATCATTCCAATTTCACGGTTTTAGTGGAAAAAAGGAATAAAAAAAAGTATACGGAAATAGTAGCGTCGAACGCTATCTCTTTCTGTAAAGATCATTTTTTCTGTTTCAATTTGTAGACTAGGAATTATATATTAATGGACGTGTACAAAACAGGCATGGCATTAAAAATAGATTTGGTATAACAAAGTTTTCTTATTAATAAAATATTATTACATGTAACATATTATACAAAACCTTTTTCTGTATAAAACAGATATGTTTTATATTTCAACTTAATATTTTAGAACAAATATTTTCTGTGATCTGAATGATAACTCTTTGTAAAAGTGATTTTAGTCACAGTAAAAAAACTACGAGTACAATTTGAAAAGTTTGCGAACAATCATACAGTTGTTAGTGCTATGTATGTGTTATGTTGACTTATGAATGTGAAATATCAAGTCTGTTATTATGTTGGTAGGAAAAAAATTGCAGTTTTTGTTTCCTGAGTTCTAAACTTATTTTTTTTCAATGAAAGTGTCATTTCATCGTGTTCATGTAAATATCATTTTAAAGTGCATTTTTCAGTCGGTATTTTGGTATCATAGACTGGTTTTATTACAAATTGTATTTCAAATTGGATTATTAAATTAAAGATTGAAAAGAAGCAAATAAGAACATTTTTTCTACGAATTCAGAACGGGCTGTAAAGCAACAAAAACTGCTCATTCACTAAATGATGCTTTTGGTATGAGTACTGTTAACGAACTAACGGTGCAATGGTGGTTCTAAAAATTTTATGCCGGGGACGAGAGACTTGAAAATGAAGAAGTTAGCGGGCGTCCTTCTTCAATTTATAACGTCAAAGTGAAGGTATTAATTTAATTGGAACCACGCACAACATTTCGAGAGCTTGCAAAGTAGTAAGACGGTAGTCATACAACAGTTGTAGATCATTTAAAACATAAATTACCAAACATATATATGAATTGAAGGCTGTAAACTGCAATTGTTTTTCTACCAACCTAATAAGAAATTTGTTGTAAACAGATGTTTAAATTAAATCGCTTAGTAATTTTTTTTAAAATGAAAAAAAAATTAATATCGTGCCTTGATAAAGATTTTTATTATAAAAGGTTTAACACTAACTAAATTTTTCAAGGAGATGAAAGTTGTGTTGGGTGATAGTGGACCTTAATTTACAAATGTAAGAATAGACAGCAGGTTTTAAAGGCTATCGAACAAGCTTGTAAGATAACAGTTATAGCGGACACTCAAAAAGTGAAATGTTATCATAAATCATTAATAAAACGTTTGATATTGTTTTAAACGATCGCCGATTGTAGGTACCTGAAACTGAGAATTGAGGTTTTGGGAATTAGAAATTTCATACCATAGCCGAGGAATTAGATATGAAGAAAATATCAGCATGATGAATGCAGCTTTTGCTGACGATTGAGTAAAAACGCAATTGAATTCAAATTTCTTAAAAGTATTTGAATCGTTTTATGAAGGATATGGATGATTTTGTTCGTCGATTTGTAACCATTGATAAAACTTGGAATCATCACTTCATACCTAAAACAAAACAGTAATTAAAACAATGGAAACATTTTGATTCTCCCCCAACAAAATAGATTATGTTCATTAATCTGCAGGAAACATTCTGGTTACCATTTTCTGTGATGCTAAGGATATATTGTTGATTGACTATCTTTCAAAAGATAAAAATATTGGGCGAAACTATACAATGCAAACTTTTTAACCGAACTGAATCAAACTGAATCAGTGTATCTAAAAAAATCATTTTTCATTAGAATAATGCACGTGCACATATAACTATCTTTTCTATATCAAAAATAGTCAAATTGAAGTACGATTTTTTATCCAAACCACCGCATTCACATTATTTAGGTATTTTTAAAACTTATTTCTATTCATACATCTCAAAAACTCCTTGATGACAAGCAATTTTCTTCAAATAATTAGCTGGAAGTGACAGTAAACGATTATTTTGACGATCTCAAAGAATCAAAATTCCGAAATTTGATAAAGACATTGGAGCAACACTGGAAAAATTATGTTGAAGTTGAGGTAGATTTTATTGAAAAATAGAAAGAAGTAGAGTAGACCGTCTCTAAATGACCGTAATCGATGAGGGTCTTATGGTCGTTCCTTGAAACGGTTGTTATATAAAGCACTTATAATATATCTGAACGTTATAATTAGTGTAAAGCCGCCAAAATCCTAACCGTACATTAGATAAAAGTTAATTTTAAAAATAAGTATAAGAAATTAAAATAAATTATTTTGCTTTACCTTTTGTTGCTAATAATCTATTTGTATTCGATGCTGGCCCACACCAGTAATTTACCAATTTTGGTCATTAGAGGAAAAATCACCCTCTATAAATATTTCTGGTAATTCACTGCTAGAAGGGGAATCAATTCTAGTCCTCTTTGTGGCAGTGGCATTAAATTGAAAAGAAGTTGAGGTTTTGGTGAAAAACTTATCTAGAGTGGACTACCTCTACCTACTTCTTTTCAATTTGTAATAGTAGACAATTACATTGTCTTCAAATTGGAACATATGAACTTCAATCTTTTCAATTTCCAGATGGAATTTCATTTTATCTTTAAAAGTTGGTCATGCATTTAACAAGCTTTTTAATTCGTCACTACTCATAACATGTAGGTATTTTCAAATGTCTCCTTATAAATTAACTCTTTCAGCTGCTGAAGTTCTTGTGTTGTCAGGTCCTCATGATGATCTTCAACTAGACTTTAAACATCATCCACATCCACCTCCAGACCCATGAATTCACCCAAGGTAACACTGTTCTGTTGAACCTCACAAACACTATCAGAAAAGCCATCAAAATCACGATCATGCACCGCATCAGGCCATAATTAGTGTTAATGTACGTAAAGTGACATCACTCTATGCATTCACAATCAATTTCATAGCATGGAAGATGTTATAATGCTTTTTATAAAATTCTCAAATGGTCGTTTCATTATTTTATGTAGCATCGAAACATGTCCAAACATTCTTCTTGTACAGAGTTTCTTAAAATTATAAATTATCTGCTGGTCCATGGGTTGCAGCAAATGTGTGGTGTTAAGTGGTAATAATTTAATTTTTATGAAGTTATAATGAGACAGCAGATGCAAAGCTAAGTTGAGGCCATAACCAGGAGCATTTTCAAGGAAAAGAAGCGCCTTGACAAAGAGGGTTATTTTTACCCCGCCTCCCTACAGTGCAGTCATTCGTGGTCGTTGTTTCGCGAGATATGATCCTACTGTGGCGAGCGAAACGTGCATCATTGTGTGATCAATCGTTCGATCAGGCGCTCGGCGAGGGTCTACTGTACTTTCAAAAAGATATATACAGTTGTTCGTTATCAAATCATGAACTTTTCAAATTACCCTTAGATGTTGTTTTAAAAACACTTTTTATTAATAAATGAATTATTCTTTCACTCCATAAACAATAAAAAAAATGTTCTCTTATAAAATGTCTATTTTTAATTTTTAAGTATAAATATGCATATTTGTATTAAAATTTTATAATCTTCAGAACACCAAAGTATAGAAGTGTGAATTTTTAAAGATTCTGTACGTCGGCACTCTCAAGATAGTGGCATCGCAATTAAAATGCACATAAATGACAATCAAAAATGAAAATCGAATATTTTTGACCAGATATTTACATGTTTCGTGAAGTGAAAAACAAATTGAATTCATGAAAGTGAATTTGGCCAGTGTTAGAACTATTTCAGTACATAATAATAATTGCTCTATCTCAAAGTTAATAGAAAAAAATGATTTCTTGTGTGTAGTTATTAAAAATATAATTTCAGGTTAAGACGACAAACATGTTAGGTATTTGTATATTTTTATTTTCAAATTTGTATCCGGTTACCGAAATATAATTAATATTTTATATCCATTTGTGCTCTGGATGTGTTTAAGAAATCTAATTACATTTTACAGTACCCATTTGTTCATTCTGAGGTCGAGGTTTGTGTTGAACCGATTCTAAGCACGTTTCATTATGAATGAAGTCACGTGAAATAAGAGTACAGATATAGTCACTGCGCGGAAAATGTGTATTATCGTACGAAATGCACGAATGTGTTGATGGACTTTTTTAATGTGTCCGTATCATGCTTTATTTATGTTACATATATACTCAATATACACTCTGGTTACACACACACAAAGGAACGTTTGATGTATGTATGTACGAATGTATGTATATTTGTGTGTGTGTGTGTTTATCAGAGTCGTCGGTGTGTATTGAAGTTCATTTGTATGCTCGACGTTTAGTGAAAGAAAAATGTACACGTTAATATTCGGAGTACGTGTATGTTTGGTGTTGAATTGATAATCAAATTCCGGATCCATATATAGAAAATACCCTTTTATACATATAGGATCACCTTTTTGACAGGTCGACGGATATATTAGAGATTGTCGTAGATAACATTATGAAGATGACTTTGTTGGAGCCATCATATGTGATGAATTATAAAAATATTACAGTTTTTGCCTATGGAATTTTTTCCTCGCTGTCAGAATAGTATCAAAGCCGAACGAACAAAATACGAAATTGTGTTTTCTGTTAATACAGAAGTTATTTTTTCCCGTTAATATTTTTCTCTTGCCATACCGTACACACGTAATGAGATATTTTTTTAATAAATTAATATCTTTTTAATTAAATTTCGTGATTATAAAAATCAGCAGATCCATAATATTGTTCGCGGGATTCGATATAGATTTAAATTAATTAAACACTGAATTAAAAAACTCAGTGTAGATATTTGTTCTGAGAATAGAATAAATAATTTAAAAGAAAAAGATGATAGTTTTATAGAATGAAATAATTGAAAATAATTTAAAAATATTAATTATCGGTTAATAAAGCATTGAAGATTATTAAATAAAATTGCTTTACTGCTTTAAAAAATATTTCTGAACGGTAAACACATTAGTACACTATAATTCGAATTTAATTCAAATTTCTATTACTGGATGTCCTTTAACTTCAATTAATTGTAATAATGTCTCTTAAGGATATATCAAATCAATAACAAACTCTCTGTGGGGACCGAAAGTCCTTATCATAAGATAAATTGTTTAAGAAGAATGCAGAAAAATATTTAAGAAAGAAGTTTCCGCATCTTAATTCATTTCTAAATTCTAGGATGGTTTGGTTTAAGTTTGACTCTCTTTTCAACTCATATTCATTCGAATAGTTTTCAAGGCTATCTTCCTCCTTTTATGCATAGAAAGTTTATAAAAATTTGAAACTTACAACACAAATTCATTTTGATATTTTATAAAGATTACAACGTTTTTGAATGCCAGAATATTAAAAGATTGTTCTTAAAATTCAATAAAATTTTATTTTACTGTACGTCCTTTAAGTTCCATAATATACAACAATAATATGACTTCTGAAAGACTTATCATGCCAAATAAACAGCTTCTTGTATTAGCCAAGAGTTCTTATCATTTAATAAATTAGTTGTTAAGAATGTAGAAAGGTGTAGAATGGAAAAACTTTCAGTTTGCTTCATTCTTACATTCTAGCATTGTTTAGGTTTAAATTTTACTCTCTTTCCTAGTGATATTATGTCAAGTACTTAAAGTTAACTTTCTTATCAGAAATAGTTTGAGATTTTTATAAATACATTTTGATTTCTTACTGAGAATGTAATTTTTGTTAAAATTATCTGTAATGAATAAATTATTGAATATTTATTCAGAAAAAAATGGCTAATGTAACTCATCTGTGAATTAAGCTGTAATTCTAAAAACTATTCTTTTACACTTCTCTCTAATTGCTCAATTAGTTTTTCAGATCGATTTAATCTCAAATAATGTCATTTCATATATACTAAAGTTTACATAACCGATCATTTCTTTTTAAAAAATAACTATTAAGAAACATAAACTATCTTCAATTTCTCATAAGCACTTAAATGAAATACTATTTAATTATTTTACACATTAAAACGAATCTCATTAATGAAACTAAATGTTTATTTATTGCAACGCGATTATTTACAGTTATTAAAACTTATTAAAAAAAAGACTATATTATCTCTTGAAAGTAATTTAATTATTTTTATAAACGGAATAATTTAATTACAATTTGAATAAAGAAATAAATACATTTAGATAGAGAGAGAGAAAGAAAAGAAGACAGAAAGAGAATTTTATGTATTTATTTTTCATATACATAACTGTGTACAGGTTTGTATTTTTATACTGATTTATATGTAATGGCCAAAAGTAATAATTTCTCAACAACAAGCTCTGCGCTGAATTAAAAAATAATTTTCGTGGATTTTCCATTTATCAAATACAACGATTTATTCGAACATCCTCTAATCTATTTAAATCTGTTTCGAATCCCATACAACTGTTTAATTAAAGAAAACACGGCGATCGTTCAGAGCACGTTCTGCTTGCGTTCGTTCGAACCCCCGATACGTAACACGACGGTGAAAGTGTGAAATTCGGCGGTACATTATGAAAGCGAATATTTGTTACACGCTTAATGTGATTGCAATTAAAACTTTTATGAACTCGTAAAAATGTGATTCTTTAGCCTCGCCGCAGCGCTGGACATTTTTTACGCGCACGTTCGTTCCATTCCGCCGTTGGCTTGTACGATAATTGCCACCTCGTGACCAGATTATTAAAAAGCTGTGGAAAAATAATGACTTACTATATACTGACGCGTCTAGACATTTTTTTTTCTACGGACTGTCTGAATTTCGCTTTTTTAATTCTTCGTTAATGAACAGAACCATATATTTAACGCGGAACTGATCTAAAAGCATTGTATTAAAATGCAATTGTATTAAAATTATAATTATAAGGTAAGTTCATAAATCTATGTGTACGTATTGTGGCCATTTTTAATTTTCTAGAATAATTTTTTTATAAACAAGATTTTCTTGAAGCGCGTATTGAATTCATGTCATCTTACTATCAACTGTAAAACATTCAACATAAATTGTGAGAAATATAGAAATAATATTATTGATTACGTTTTATATTTTTTATTTATGAATCGTGAAATTTCTTCTGCGATAGAAAAATTAAATACAGTTCATAATGTGATCATAAACAAAATAAAGACCGTACAGAAAGTGTTCAAAGATTTAAATATAGAAGAAGCACAATAGAAGACGAGCCTTGTTCCTATTCAAATTGGCAACTATAGTTCAGAGAATCTTGAGGGTGCGAATTCAGAACAAACTGTGAATCAGATTCCAAAAGTGCTTAATTCATCTCAAAGAGATATTTGTTGACCTATAGACGAGAGAATACTTTAGACTATAAAATCCAGAAATGAATTCAGCATAAAATATGAGAATCGATCAAAAAGAATCTTCAATAATTAATGAACAATGTACCTATTTTATAAAGCTTTAAATAATACCGCCATTTTCAGATTATATTGTGAGATGCGACACGAAAAATTGATACTTTATCATAATGTAAGAAAAAGATAGAGATAAATAAGGATAAAAATTCTAAACCAAGAGAAAATTGAAGATAACAGCTACAAACTTGAATTTTCTTTCACAAGAGAATTTTTCTTTTATCCCATAAACCACAAAAAAGGTATTTTTTAAAAAACTGTTGAATAGTTGATAACTGATTGATTTTTATTATTGCCAATAGGAATGTCGATAGAGATGCATCGCCGTAAGAGAATCAAGGTAAAAGTAAATCAAATTTTTATCTAGATTCATGCTCAGAAGATAAAGACGCTGTTAAATTGCACATAAACAACAATCAACAATGATTAATAATCAAGTTTTTAACATTTTCAATTAGATTCTTTTAAGATTTGTGGAGTGAACGAAAAATTTATTTTTGAAAGTGAATTTTACCACAGTGTTAGAACTGTATTGTCAATTCTTTTTTTGTTTGGTGAACTGTATGAATGATATTCATTGATTGTAAATTGTTAAAAAAATAAACGAACGATAACTACTGATGCTTTTTATCGTCAATGATCAAAAATAAAATCAATTGATTGAAAAAATGACCACAAATAATGTACAGATCGTTGATTCTGGTTCATCGTAGTAATATTAAACTGATATTGCACGGATAACACTACAAACAATTAAAAACATGAAATAGGAACTCATGTTTCATCTACGTTACTCGCACAATACTGGCTCAATAAATTATCATCTACTTCAGATTCTTGACAAATCTTCACTGAGAATAAATAGTAAAATAAATAAATAAATAGAACGCTTAAAACAAAATCAAAAGAAAAGAATTATATATTTCACATCAAAATTCAAATGGTCCTACAAACACTTAATTAAAAAATATCCAGAAAAAATAAAAAATTATATTAAAAAAATAAACAACTTGTTTCAAAATTTCTCAGAAAGAAGAATTAATTTATGTACTATTTAAGTCAGAATATGGGATAATTCTTGGTAATTAAATCCTGTTTAATAAATATTTCATATACTCAGTTATTTACATCTAATGATAATATAAATTTTTCAGTCTTAAAATTTGATTGTAATGTAAATAAATACTTTTTAATTTAATGTCAAAAAATATTATATTTTTGACGAATCAAATGTAATCGAATTCCATACATAAAATTTTCAAGAACTGGAAAATAATAAAACAAAAATATGCTTATTTAAAATCTGAGAAATTATATTAAAAATCCACACTCATTAAAGTTTCTCTCTCTAAAATTATTCAATTACAAAAGAAGAAAATACTCCATGAATCTAACAATCCATCGTGTTTGTTATTCAAATACAAGCATTTCGCGCATACATATTTTAATTAATGTAAATAAAAAAATTCTTCTAAAGTGTACACATAAATAAACTATACTTCTCAGAAATATTAAGTTCGAAATATCCCATAGTCTGTAAGAAAAAAAATGAAAATAAGAAAACTAAACAAAATATATTTTCTCTGTATCAATTATTCATTCGCTTAAAAGTGAAATTAATTATACGGAATGAACGATTTTGTTATAAAATTTGTGTAAAGTGTTCTGACTTTTCATTACAAATCGCGCAACGAAATTCTGCTAAAATAAAATGCAGAGAAACTTTATTAAAGCAAGCTTGTACTTTTTCGCTTTATTATGCAACTTGTGGAATGTACTCCATTAGCCTTTGAAAGTAAATGCAACATACATCAACGAATTTCAAAAGCGTTCATTTTTTGCATGCCATTAAGAATTCTAATTAACTTTGATAATGTGATGCCGGGGAACGAGGATTGATTTTCATCAGAAAATATGTATTCTTCAAGGAAAGAATGGAAATTGAAATCGTACTTTTTTATTATATCATTTATTCAATTTACAGTCCAGACAAATCATTATCCAATCTAAAAGCACTCTGATCAATTTCTTAAAAAAATATATTTGTCTTTCAATTGAATAAGGAAAAAGTACGTAAATTTATTAAAATATGTAATAAAATATGTATGTAATAAAATATGTAATAAATTGAACATTTCTATTGGTTTAAATATCAATTAATTAATATGATAATAAGTATACATTTATCTTCTTATATAAGATATTAAATTGGTAGTTGATCATAATGATACATTTTTAAACAATGGTATCATTTGAAAGAATTTCAAAATGGAACTGAGTTATAAGCTGGAATTAAATATTAAACTGGTAAAAAAATAAGTGCGTTTATGACTTTAAAATTCATATAATTCATATAACATGTGGTTTTAAGTGGTCGACAACTGTTGGATGATTAACCCCTAAATTTTGTGCATGCTCTCAAATTGTGTGTGATTCTGATTCAACTTACGCCTTCAGTTGATCATTATGAACTGAAGGATGCCCATGACCTTCTTCATTTTTAAGGCTCTCGGCTCAAGTATGAAATTTTTGGAACCGCCATTGTACCGTAAGTTCGTTGATAATACCCACACCAAAAGCATCGTTTAGTTTAAGAGCAGTTTCTGCTACCATACCACCAGTTTTCAACTCGCATAAAAAATACTCTCATTTTCTTCTTTTCCATATTTGATTCAATAACCCAATTTGAAGCAAAATTAATAATAAGACTACAGTCAATGCTATTAAAATACAGACCGAAAAAATCACTTTAAAATAATATTAACATGAACATGATGAAATGACATTTTCATTGAAAGAAAATAAGGTCAGAATTTAAAAAAACAAAAACCACAATTATTTTCCTACCACCTTATAATATAATCTACAAACTAAATAAAAGAAATTCAGTTATATTTTCCAAGTAAATCATCAATTTTTAAACCAGAGAATATTTCTCAATAGAAACCAAACGTACATTTTTATATGCTTGATCCGTCCCTTTAACTAAATACTAAATTCTCACATCGTCGCGCCTAATATTTTAATACGTAATATCATATCAATATTCGGTATATAACGTTAATTAATCTATCATCACTTTATTAATAGAACATTAACTCGAGACACAAGTTAGAATTACACGTCATGTTAGTGTTGCTATTAGTACGCAAAGGTACACTGAATACAATTTGAATAAATAATATTTGTAGAAATGTTTGAATTTCTAATCTCATATCATTTGAATTACACACGACGTCGTTTTAATCATTTATATATATATATACATATATTATATACATATATATATATATATATATATATATATATATACCTGTGTGTGTGTATAAAATATGTATATAGGACATCATTTTCTTACAAAAATATGTATTTAAAAACAATTCTATCACAGTTACTAAATCAATTCCATAAATAAATTTCTTTCGCTCCACAAACCATTGTGATTAAAAATGTTCAAAAAATATTTTTTTTATTACTGTTTATGTGCGTAAGGCCAAGGTAAAGACAAACCTTTAATGTTAATGTACCTAGAAGCTCTAAAGATTGCGTCTCCATCGAATGAACATAATTAACAATCAATAATGATTAATAATAACAATTTAAGAAATATTTTTCTGCAGTTTTGTACATTTTTTTATCAGAAAATTATTTTAAGATTTTTGGGATAAAAGCAGAATTCACTCGAGAAAAATGTATTTATTTTCTTAAGATCTCAACCTCAGACTGTAATCAAAAATGTTTATATTATTTGTTTTATTTGCTGTAAATAGATTTCGAACTGTCAGCGTGTCGAAAATATGAGAAAAATCTTCAAAATAGCATACAGAAAATCTTTAGCGTATGTGGAGTCAGATAAAAAATAGAAGATTAGAATTCAATTCAAATAATTCGCAACATGCCACAGTACTTGTCATGTTCTTCACAAAATAAATAAATACAGGTTGAGCTACATAATAATTTGAAAAAATAACCAGAAAGAAAAATGAGATACTGACAAGGTTTACACAAAGATAAAAAATTATATAAAAAGTATTGATACATTAATTTACAAAAAATATTTTTTGGTTTCTCTTACAAATGAAACATTTTTTAAAGTATAAAAAAATTTCTGGTCAATAATATTGAATGAATTATTACTATTAGATTGGTAGAAAAATAATTGTAATTTATGATCTTCAAATTTGTATACATTTTTTAATTTAAGTGGTTTTAAGTGACTCAGAACTGTTAGATGAATAACGCCTAACTTTTGTACAAGTTCTCGAATTATTGTAGGTGGTTCTGATTTAACTACTGCCTTCAGTTGGTCGTTATAAACTGAAGAAAGACGCTGACGACCTTGTTCATCTTCAAAGCTCTCGTTCCTAGCACGAATTTTTTGGAACGACCATTGCACCGTTCATTCCTTAACAGTACCTACCCCAAAAGTATCGATTAGCTTATGAGCGGTTTCTACTGCCCTACCGCCAGTTTTTTGGACTCATATAAAAATTGATCTTATTTGCTTCTTTTACATTTCTAATTCAATAGCCCAATTTGAAGCAAAATTAATAATAAAATCAAAGTCGACGTTACCAAAATATAGGCCTAAAAATGCATTTGAAACATGAACACGATGAAATGAGTTCATTGAAAAAAATAAGGTTAGAACTCATAAAAAACAGTAAATATTTTCCTACCAACCTAATAATCTATTGATTAAAGACAAAAACATTAAGTAGACTGTTAGATAAAAATTTGGAAATTTCAAAACCATTCTAGGATAGTACAGTTTTCATTTTGTTTATTCTATTCATTAATGACTTCTCAGATCGAATTGATATAAAAATTCGTCTTTTGTCAGTGATTGTGTTATTTGCAGAGGTATTCTGTTTGAGTTAAATACTCAATACTTGTATATAGTTAACTAATATGCAATTGAACCCATTGCAGTATCTTTTCTTGTATTTTAACATCAATTTTATTTTTACAAATGAATTTTTTTTAAAATGCAATAATGTTTCTGATGAAAAATGTTTGAGTAATTATTATTGATCTTTTTTGATTGTTGCTTATTCGATGGTGATTTTATCATCCTCAAACAAGATACAAAATTTTTTTATGGATTTTATCACTCTGATGATAACCATATTGCAGTATAAATATGATTAAGCAACAATCAAAAACAAAATTGAAATTTTTGATTATAAAAATTGTTTTTTAGTTTGTGGGTGTGAAAAACTCATTTCTGAAACAGTTATGAAGATTAACATTCCTGACAAATCACCTGAACTCGCTTTAATATGTAAAACAACCCAACTTTTCAGAAATAAATGTTCACTTTCTACCGAAAAAAATATATTTTAGAATTGATTATTAATTATTTTGATTATTGCTTATGTGTATTCTTTAAAACGTACATAAACATGAAAATTAGCATTTTGGTATCAATACACACCGTGTACATAAAATAACACCCTCACCTCACCATCACATCACTTTAAAGACGTTAAAAAGCCAACCTTTCAGAAAATAATTTTTAATCTCCACACACACAGAATGAACTCAAAACTTCCAGTAGTTGATGACTAATCATTATAATTACTGTTTTTGTGTCTTCTAAGATGATTTAATTGCCTTTAAAGAGGCGATACAATAATTTTCTGTCTTAATGCACTAAGGTCCACGATCTTCAGAGCATTAACATATCGAAAAATATTATATCAGCTCTTTGGAGATAATGAGAGTCATCGAAGCAATTATCAGATAATCAATTATTATTTTTGATCAGAAATGACAAAATTTAATGGAGCAAGAAAATTTATTTTTAAAAATAAATTTAGCTGCCGTGATAGAAAATTAGCATTACAATCCTATCTTTTTTCTATTTTATTACCTAATATATATATATATATATGTATATATATATATATATATATTTATTTATATATATATATATATATATGTGTGTGTGTGTATATATATATATATAAGATTATAAAAAAAACTTGATAAAATTATAATTTTTTTAAAAGTTTCGAACGATATTATCAAGAGACCACATCAGAAAAGTGTAATAGAAATATTTTGCTGCGACAATCAGCAGGAAAAACTTAGCACACAAGAGTAAAAGTTTTAAGATGTGAAAAAAGTTTAAAAGTATTTTAATTAAACTCGCATATAACTTTCGGGGATTCTTGTTGATTGTTTTATTTGTTCTAGTTCAATGAAATTTTTTAAAATGATAAACATAAAAAATGTACACGCTACAACAAGAACATGAATAAAATTATAACAAACTTCTTACTTAATACACCGAAACATTTCTTTTTTCTTATACGAAGAGACAAGTTATATTTTAATTATAATCGTTGTCGTATCTTTAATAAAAAAAAGACATCGTTAAATTCTTCTTTGTTCGGATTTTTTCCAACTGATAAATGCGACTATAACTCAAATAAAAAAGGGTAATACTTTGCAGACTAAGGAAACGTTCTTTTTATCAGTACACCACAAAAAGAGAAACAACTCGATAAAAATAAGATACACAGGTATAAATATTCAATATTCATATCCGTAAGTTTTCTTTTAAGCGCGAAGTATCTACGTTTGCTGCAACTTACAGTGCAAAAGTACGAACCATCACTGTTACGAGCTCTCGTCCGTCATCGAAACGAAACAGACTGATACCAACGTATCTGGAGTTCGTGATTTCGTCTCTGTCACCAGGACACGTTTGTGCCTGACGCCGTATGTCTTCAGGGAGGAGAATCGTGGAACAGTGGCGCTGTGCTACATGAAAGATAGTGTTAAAATGAGAATCTGCGGAATTCTTTTGAACATGTGTGCGGTATGGTAGCAAGTAGAGCTGTCTGCAGACAGACGTACGTTATGTCGATCTTTAAAGTACTTTCATACGGTTGCAATATACAATTCGACAAAAATAGAAATTTCAGTAATGTATATAGTGGTTTCTTTTATAAATTTGTAATATATGTTCGTGTGGTTCTATGATTCACAGAACGGATTGATCAACGAAGCAATATCTATTATATCTTTACATATATATATATATATATATATATATATATATATATATATATATATATATAATATATATATATATATATATAATATATATATATATATATATATATATATATATATATATATATATATATTAGATATCCAAATTAACTCCATGTCTTTAATATTAATCAGTCATAAATGTTTTAAATTAAAATATTTTTTTGTCCCTTTAGGATTTTTAAGTGACAACTTTAAAATTTAAAAACACTATATATCTCGGCCAAGTAGTTGACATAATCTCACAAGTCAGTAGTGAACATGATGGTGTCCGAAAAGCAGCATAGGCATTGAACACTTTTCGGATTCCATCTGAAAAAAAAAATGTTGCCAAAATCGTGGAAATAATTTGTTTAACTTTAAAGAAAGTTGGCGTGATACATGAAACATGCAGAAAATAGTTTCAAAGATTTCGTAATAGTGGTTTTTATTTTTTGGATCGAGAACGTCCCGGACAACCAAAAAAAAATTTAAGACGAGAAGCTTGAAAAAGTTAAGTGAAGACTTCTCTCAACAGGAATTCACTCAATAACTCAAAGATACCGAGTAAACAATTTCTACATCGAAAGGTCGCGAGTAATATTCTTGAGTTCATAACGACAAACTGAAGGCATTAATTCAATCAAAACCACCCACAGCAATTCGAAAACTTGCACAAAAGTTAAGCGTTAGCAATCAAACAGTTATGGACAACTTCAAACAGTTGAGAAAAACTAAACGATAAAAACTAGCTAAGAAAAATGTATATGAATTTAAAAATCATAAATAATACTTTTAAAAACACGTGGAAAAATCGTTTACGGTCATTGATTTTTCTAACATATCATTTTCAATATTTTCCAAAGAAATATTAAATAATTCAAGAAGTATTACTCGAATTAGAATAACATTCGTTTCAGAAAAACAGATTTCTATGTAAAATCAGATTCCAGTAATAATTAATTCTCAATAGGTTGAATAATAGTTACGAATGTGCTTGTGTGAGAGCTATTATTAAAAGAGAAAATAGAGAGAAGTTGTGGAGAAAGTGATTACTGTTACAGCGAATAGATCAAATATATGATAAGTCGAAAGTGGAATCTCGTCTAAGTGAGCTACAATCACATTCAAGAAGAGACAGATGGAGAGCTGTTAATCAATCTTTGAAATAAAATCCTCATCACCATCATTAGCTCTTCGTAGGGGATTATCGTAACCGTTGATATTACGAACATCGATTTCATTCGGCTGACAGTCTATAGCAAAGTAGTTTCTCTGAGTTTTCGCCGAGCTTTTACATAATAAGATTTATATAAAGGAATACGCATGAACTTAAATATTAATATAAATGATAATCTAAAAATCGAAATAAGATTAAAATAATAAGAAAATGGTACGAAAACGCAAGAAAAATACTTCGAAGTTCTCTGTACTCAATTTTCTAGAAATATCTCTATATTCCATGTACCGTCTCTACACTCCATTTCAATATTTCAAAATGTCTCGTGTAAAATATTAAATAAGACGCGATAAAAAAAAATGAGTTAAGAAAGGTGACGGTTTGAAAAATTGGTTGAATAAATAAATACATTACGACGATGCTTCACAAATAGAGTAATATACCTCGAGACCATCTAACGTATAATATTTATTGGTGTACTCGAAATCCACTAAGTGTAAATAATTACTACTTCAGTGATGAGGGTTATGAAAGCGACGAGCGAAAGTCAATAATCTACGGAGATTTTTCTGCAGACGAATCATAAGTTTGTCGAAATGAAACAAAATAAAAAAGATACACTTTGTCAATGCTAAAGATTATCTGAGATAAACGAAGAATGAATACATTTAGACACGGTGTGAATTGGAAAAGTTGTAATTTGATGAAACCTGTTTAATTAACAAATAATAATAAATGTGAAATAGATACACACACACATATATATATATATATATATATATATAAAGAGAGAGAGAGACAGAGAGAGAGTATTATTGAATTTTATAAAATATATTTATATTATCTACAGTTTAATTTATATATATATATATATATATGTGATTGAAAAAAAATCCTTGCATATAATACAATTTTGATGTTTTAAATTCACGTTTACGAAGGAATGACTTATTATCTCACGAAGCACAAAAAGGTTTCAGAATGTTCAATAAATAATTGTTGACCAATTTTGATTGATCTTTATACGAATTTTGATGAAAATGTCATCATCTTCAGAGCGGCAAGATATAAAAAAATATCGAATTTTTGAAATTTGTTTTTGATTTTTTTTAAGGTTTTTCTCTACTTTCCCTAAATAAACATGATGACATACCATAAGAAACAATAGAAAATATTCGATAGTGATTCGTTGAATATTTGTGACCGAAAAATATTTATGGTTTGTGAGATAAAAAGACAATTCATTTTTGTAAGTTAAAAATATTTTATATAGTTACACTTTTTGATTTTTTTAGTAAACAAATTTCACAGAACGTCTCATCCAAATTCATTCTTCGATAAACTGTTTTAATTAAAGAAAAAATCATTTCTATCCTTTTTATATACCTTAACGTATTGAAGATGATATAATGAAATTAACCCGAGATACAAAAGATGAAATCGATATCGAAATACGGATAACCAAAAATAATTAGTAATTATTATCGAATATTTTTGATCAGAAAATTGTTATGGTTTCTAGGGAAAAAATAATTCATTATTAAAATGTAGCATACTTCAAACTTTAGTCACCAAAACCTTGCAAAAGAGAAGGAAATTTTTCCAGAATAAAAAATTACAATTAGTTTCATGATCTTAGATCTTTTTTTATTTTAACACATTTCAAACTTCATACAACCTAATCGATAATAAAATAGTTTTAAACCGAAGAAATCGAGTTAATTAGACAGTTATTTGGCGTTTAACAATGTTAAGAACTAAAGTTATTAGTACTCTAATACAAATACTAAATAAAAATACACTCCATTTAACAATCGAGTTCGGATCACTCGTTAATAAAAATGCAGAGTATATGAGTATCAAATCCTATAAGCAAGTCATTTAAAATTCTAATAATTTCCGAGAGGGTTTAACTATAGATGTAAAAGGATGTGTACTGATCAAATACTTAATCTTGATTGGAAAAAACTTATAAATAGAATAAAAAGGATCCAAAAATCTTAAAACAATAACACATTTAAATTACTATGTGCTAATACTTCTATTCACAGATTTTCTTCGGGAAAGAAAGAAGTTAAAATAAACCCTAAGACTTAACATATATGAAGACACACCACGTTAAAATTTCAAGATCAGAACCAAAGAACTGCAGGATTTCAACAAAATCAATTTAAACCTAAACGATTAAATTTTATGGATGTTTCGTCATGTGGTGTTTTCACCATATTTGGTTCATAAAAAAATATTTAATTCATAAATGTTAAGTTCATAAATATTATTTTCACAAATGAATTCGTTTCTTCAACATACAAACAATAAAATAGTATTCCAATCAGAAATTTTCAATAAATAACAGTCGATAATTTTTTACTGCAATTCTTATATATTTAGATGACGACTCCATCACCCACAAAGCATCAAAGAAAAATCTCAGGTCAGACAGATTTTCCTGTACCTTGAAGCTCTGAGACTAATGAAAGCCATTGAAATGTACATGAACAGCAATCAAAAGTGATCAACGTTTTTGTGCAAAAATGTGTAATAAACAATTATTGATAATTTTTCATTTAACACTGTTAGAATTGACTCAATTTTTAGTGTTCGATTTAAAAAATCATTTAGTTATCAATTATAATATATTGTTGCTTATGTAGGTTTCAGTTGCAACGTTATCATTTTTAGAACACCAAGATACAGAATTATCTTTTTCTGTATTTTAATGCTCTTGAAAAATATTTTTCTTTTCTTTGACACTCTGTGAATAATGATATCGCCATTTAAATGCACACAAGCAAGAATAAAAAATGATCAATAATGACTTATTGAAAATGTTTGACTAGAAATGACACTCAATAAAAAATAAAAATTTTAAATGTTAAAAAAATAGTTATTAAAACTGTTTAATTATTTGCTGAAAGACAAAGTATATTCTTACATTTTCAGTGCTTCTTTTCTATAAATATTATTTATTATTTCTTTTTTAATATTACACGTTTTTATTTATTATTTATTTTCTAATAACAGAACTATAAATCATGCCTGTCTCGTCGACGTCCAACAAGTTAGAAAGCCGCGCACCCGGCGTATCTTCCTTTATAAAAAAGACGACGCTTTTCAACTTTCAATAAGATATTTTTTAATCAATCGTCAGCCGACGAACATTTTTGTCACGCCTCTTATATATCGACACACTGTGTACGTCTGTGCGATTGTAACTATTTGTGTGTTACAACGAAATTCGTGTGTGATCGTCGACGACGTTGACATCTGGCGAAGAACTCACTTGTCGAACAGTGATTTCGTTCGACCTAAAGAGCAAAGTTCACAAATCTTAGTTTTAGAGTAGTGCCGGGCTGTGTCTCATATCCCGTGCTTTTAGAATGAAAAAAGTGCAGCTTTGATCAGACAAGAAGGACATCGTCGGGGGATTCGCTAGAGTACTTTGAAAGTATCTTTCAGTTAGTTGTATTTCAGAGCAAGTAAATTTGCCGGAGTGAAAATATGACCATTGAATGAATGGTACGTTTAAGTAATTTCAATTCAAAGCGATTCGTTTAAAGTAATCTGTTTTCTTTAAAATAATCGAATGAAAATAAATAAATATATCTTTTATACTTTTCACTTTATTTTTTATTCCTACATAAAAAAATCTAAGGTAATTTTTGATTGAAAAAATCGACCAATAAAGAAATATTGATTAATTACACATTTTAACATTTCATTTTTTACAACACTTGCGTTGACTCATTTTTGGTATCGATTGATTTGACTCAATAGCAGATTTTAATCAATTCCCTTCAAAAAAGTTCGCATTAAAAATAGATACTTTACAAGTCAATTTAAATTAACTGAATTATTGCATTGATTTAAAACGTGTTAAAATGGGTAAAAATGGGCGAAGTATAGGAGGTTTAATCAAAAAATATCCAGACTGCGCAAAAAGTTCAATTTTTAAGTGTAGAAAGGAATTAGTGAAATGATATGATGCGTTCACAAATGTGAGTCGATTGCCATTGAATTAGCACCGAAGTAATATATTTTAAAAGTTAGTGTTTTCGTAATTATATTTTATTCATTACGGGAATTTTAAGATGGAATTGATTGGACAGTAGTGTATTTATGTAAACGTCTGTTTTACAACATTAAATGCAGCAAAAGAAATATTTCAAATTGTAAAAATGGACTTTAGAAAATATACTTTGAGTAGTTCAGACGTTTTAAGTATGACTTTAGACAAAGATGAAATAGAACTGGATAGCCTTCAGTTTCCAAAACCGATCGAAGTTCACGAATTTTCTGTGCCAATCGACGATTGGTTGTTGAGAGGTTGCAGAAAAAATAATAATATCATACAGGTTTTGCTAAAACATTTGAGACCAATGATTTAGGCATGAGTCGTTTTATTGTAATGTAATAAACATTTCTTATCTCTTAAGAGAAGACCAGAAAGAAAACATACTGAAAATGTAAAAAGATTATTTGGGAAGGCGAGAAATCGAGCCAAACTGCATGAAAGTTCTTCCTGGGGCTTCTTTATATTTCCAAAACTGAAAATCTCATTAAACAGATACCGTTTTCAAACGACTGAAGAGATAAAAAAAAATCTGAGTAATTTTCATCCAGAAACGATTTCCAAAATGACTACAAGAACAGTTTTTAGAAGTAGAAAAGGCACTGGTAACATTTTGTAGCTGCTGTAGAAAAATATTTCGAAGAAGGCCATTTTAATTCAAAACATTTTATTATAAAAAAGATTTATGATAACAGTTCAGGTATTTTTTGATCAAACCTCAGACAAATATCTAACATTATATGTAAATTGAAATGTGGGAAATCCAAACACGAAAATATCTCAAAAGAGTTATTTTTAAGATAATCGTTTCAAAATGAATTTATTATATTATTATAATAATATAATAAATTCATTGATCTTATAATTTTCAAATAATCAAAATAAGTATATCCGATTCGAAGTAAAACGAACATTTTCCGATATTTCAAAACGTACAAACATAAAAATGATAACATATATCAGAATGACAGGATACAATGTTGGAAAGTTCCTCTACAAATCAGCACTTATTCAAATTGTGTTTGAAGGAAACGCGTATTGAAACTTTTATACCCATACATAAAATAAACTAAATACTTCCTACATAACACAAAAGTACAAAGTTGAAAAGGTAATTTCCAGTACAGCAACCTACGTACATAAAAATACTTGAAAAAAAACCGTTCTGGTAGAGCTTTTCACTGATGAAACACACATTCGTTTTAGATAAAAAAAATTCGGATTAATCTCTATAAGCAACGTTTTATCTTTTGAAATTCATAATTTAATTTTGTTCTTTTGAAAACTTGAACAAATGTGTATCTAAATTCTGTATTTCTTGAAATTGCCTTTTAAATAAATATTTTGATAGACAACAACAAAATTAACTGAAAATTAAATTATTCAGAACAGAATATACTCAAGCAAATCTTTACTTAATTTTAATAAATTTTAAACAACGATATAACGAATGGTGAAATTCAAATAGAACAAGTTTTTGTTGTACAGTATATGGCTGAATCTCTGCAATGTGAAATTTACATGAAGTTGTATCATATATATATATATATATATATATATATATGAATATATACTCGTATGTATGTATATATATATATATATATATATAATTTTTTTCCACAGATGACTATAATCGAAATGTAATATGAACTGAAAGGGTTTGCCGTGTATGTTTCAATGATAGACTCACGTTTCGGGCATTTTGATGAAACGTGCTTGCTTACTCCATTTCCCAAAAGTGATTTTCATGTCAGACAAACACTAAAAAGATTTTTAACCTTTCAATTCTATAGTCACATACACACAGACACACACATATATATATATACATATATGAGGTGAGTTGCCTAAGAAAATTCAAAATTTAAATATAAAAAATACATTGAAAAATCTTTATAGGAATTCACTGAAAAACGAAAATTTGAAAAGAAAAACAAGACAAAAAATAATTGATACAGATGAGAAAATGTAAGAAGGAATATCGAAAAACATAAAAGATTTAAATAGTAAATAATTGAAAAGATTAATTCCAAAGAGCTTAGTTCCAATGAAAATTAAATCTATTGATACTTTTAATTTCTTCTGAACTTATTTTAAATTACACAAAGTAAGAAAATCTGAGTACAAACACAAAGTCAGTATTTTCTTTATTTTTTATAAAGTCAACATTTAATTCATTAGTAAAGGGTATCCAAATATTCACACCAAAAAAGTGTTATTGTATATTTGGTAGGACATAAAGGATGTGATGTATTATGTTTTAGTCGCACCTGGTCAGATTGTAAATTCAGAGCGTTACCAACAACAGCTCATCCGTTTGAGTGACGAATTAAAGAGAAAAAGACTGGTGAGGATGAATTTTTTTGACAAGAAATTCTTCAGTTACACGACAAAAGAAGATATAATTATCGGTGATAGGTCAATGGTTGAACTGTAGTCCATTTTTCTGTATACAAACACTCATTTTTTATAAAAAAAAGCAACAAATTAATTTGAATACCTGATAATTATGTTAGATTGTTGCTTGTACACATTTCTAAATGGTCGAGAACACAACAGAAGACGTTGTTCTAAAAAGTTTGCAACAACCAGTGTGTAAGCGAATGTCATCACAGTATTATTCTCATCTCACAAGCAACAAAAAATATCTCTGATCAGAGATATGCAATAAATGATTATTGATTGTTATGTATACATATTTCTATAATGATGCCATCATCGTCAAAATGATAAAATAAAGAAAAAAAAACTTCCACACCCTCAAAGTACAACAACTATTC
The DNA here is from genome assembly GCA_034766995.1 of Acanthacorydalis orientalis. Lineage (NCBI taxonomy): Eukaryota > Metazoa > Arthropoda > Insecta > Megaloptera > Corydalidae > Acanthacorydalis > Acanthacorydalis orientalis. The sequence continues at coordinate 16,186,371 of CM068315.1, read as the reverse complement.
TAATGAACAATGTTCAACAATTGATGATTTTTGATTACAGCTATATTGGGATTTTAGATGACCTTACTATCATCCGTAAAACCAATAAAGTACACAATACAATGATAAGAAAAATATTTATTTTTTCCTATTCTTCTATTCCAAATTTTTTATGTAAAAAAATAATCTAATAATTATTAGATGTGCAAATTTATTCGACGCCTTTTTTTATAAAAAAATTATATTGACAGAAAATTGAACACATTTCAATCCTCAAAATACCCCTATTCTGTAAGCTCTCTAAAGAATCTCTTATAAAAAAAGATGGTGACAGTCTATGACTCATAATACGTTTTCAAAACTCCAATGTTTTATTATTTTTGTAAGTTTAATGCATCACAAATCCTTCCTCCATAGCTAAACATATTTCCTAAGCTTCGGGACAATTTTTTTCAATTGGAATGCTTGCGTTTTCAATGCCATATATACTACTTTACGGAAACCATCGTATTCACTACTGTTTTGTAAGGTTATGACAACTGATTGGCAAAGATATATAGTTTTTTTTTAATGTTAAATTTGGCACTTCAAACTTCAAAAATAACGAGAAAATATTTTAATTTGAAACCGAATTGTGACTGGTTCAATATAAAGGCACAGAATTAATTTTTATACCTAATCTTATGTTTATGGTTCAATGACAGAGAAATTATAAATTACTAGAAACCTTACATATGTGTACGAAAGTTCGATGACAGATTTGCATTTATCTTCAAAATCTGAAGATCATGTATTCTGCCAAAATGTACATAGAAACAATTAAAAATTATCCATAATAATTTATTTCTAACCAGAACACTTTTGTGATTTGTACGGTGAAAAATAATTCATTTGTGAAAATCAAGAATTAATTTGTATTTTCAGTTCCAAACAATGTTATTTTGAGTCTTTTAAAACCAATATATGCTATAAAAAATATTCCATCAACACTAAACTATTTAAGAAGTAAATATAAGAATTTCAAAAAAATGTTATGACTAACGTATATAAGGAATTATTAAAAAAAATACAATTAATGAAAACTGTTTCTTCAGAAAAACATGAAAGTATGAGATCTAAAAGCGCATTAGATTGAAATTCATTTTATGTTTTAGATGCATGTAGTGAAAGGATTATAAATAATAAATCGGTTTTGTTTACGATACATTTAAGAAAAATGTTTAAATAAAATTACTTTTTTATAAAAATTCTATCAATTACAAATAATGACAGATAAAAGGAAAAACTTCCCCTTTCTCTACTCAAATATTATAATTGTATCAATAAAGTGGATATGACCGAATGACCTTTATTATTATTTTTTTAATACAGTCCGTACACAATTCTCTATCAAATCGACTACCAGTTAGATCGAAAACATCAAAGCACACACAATGTATACACAGATATTTGAATCCTTACGTGCGCGCGTTTTACGTTTCCGCAGATTCTGCGCTATTTATTGTACAGGAAAAAAAAGTTTAAAAGGAAATAGAAAGTGAATACCTGTAGTAAAGGTAAAATCCGTGAGTCAGGATTGAGATAATCCCGAATCAGTATATGTGAAAGTTTCTGAACTCCAGCACCTGTACGTTCGTGAAAATGGTGAAGTGCGACTCGCTACTTTTATTTTATTATTTTTTCTGGCACCTTTTTTACTTGAAAAAGAGGAATTTGATTTCAGTTAAAATGATGTTTTTGTAAGACGGCTTGAGCCACAAACAAACTCGAGGAGAGCACAACAATGCATGTAAAAGACGAATATTGATATTTATATAACTCTGTTTTTTGTGACTTTTACACACGAGCACATTCGATAGATTTGACAATCATTCAATGTCTGATAGAAATCGAATCGTTTATTATTCGCTGTATAAAATATCAAAATGACATTTTACTTCAGTGTCAAAACTTTATCCTGTTGTAGTTTTAAATAGTAAATGTTTTAAAACACTATGTTTGCTTTTATTCACAATTTTTTACAGATCAACTAATTTAAACTTTTATATACCTTACAAAATTAAAAAGTAAAGAGAAATTAAAGCATATTTAACGTATTTATTTCATTACTTTAAAAGAAAACTATTTTTCTAAGGACTCTGTTTTGAAAATACAGTAATTATAACATTTTTATAATGATTATTAATTTAAAATTCGGTCTAGAAAAAAAATGAGTAATATACAATGTTTAAAAAATATTTCCCGCTTAAATAACGAGAAATTTGGCCATGTAATTATTTTACTATTATTTACAATATAATTCTAAACTGTAGCTAATAGTTAAATGTGATTATATTATAATAAATTCGCGTTCAAAAATGAATACTTTTTCTAATCAAGAAACCACAAAAACAGTATCTCTTATTCAATAGATCATTATTAATTGTCGACTATACCCATTTAGATCGCGTTATTACCACCTTCAGAACGCTAAGATCTTTCTTTGTATCTAGAAAATATTTTTTTCTGTAACTTAAAAAACATTTCTTCTCTGCACTTTGGTGCTCTGAAGATAATTATATCACATTCTAAATGGCTATAATCAAGAATCAAAAATGATCAATAATAATTTAATAAAAATTTTCGACCATAAAAAAGATATTTCTATAGTTGTACTCTGAAGACGATAGCAGCTTCATCAAAATGGACAAAAACAAGAATTAAAAATGATCAATAATGATTTATTGAATTTTTGGACAGAAATTTTTTTATGGTTTGTGTGATGCAATAAGAATTCATTTGTGAAAAAAAGTATACTATTACTCGTTAAGTAGTTCTGTTCTCTTCATGTTCTTAAATTACAAGTATAGGATTATGCATGCAGCGTAAGAAAATGAAATTAGAAACTACGGGTTTATACTCGTATGACAACATAAATGTCTGCATGCAGTGCAGACGATGCAGACAGTCTCTAATTATAATTTAAACGCAGCGGTAGTTTTACCGCAATATAAAAGCGAAAATTACTAGACTTACATTAAAAAAAATATATTTATTTGATTTTAAAATTTCTCTTTAAATAAAAAAATGATTGGACTTGAAAATATGAAATGAATCAAAAAATATATAATTCGATTTTATATGGTTTATTTTTACATTAATTGCCTTTCTTGTGACTAAAGAACACCAACTTATCCTTCAAATTGTAATAATACCAACTCATAGTCGTAATAAATATAAACTAATAATACATTTTTCCTAACAGAACATCGAACAAGAACAAAATAAATTTCACAAACGGATTCTTTTTCACTCCATAAAACATAAAAAAAAAATTGATAAGAAAAGGTGCAATAAATTGATTGTTGATTTTTTTATTGTAGATTACGCGTATTTCTTTACTTAGATTGAGAGATTTCTCTATATCTTGGCACTAAAACAATAATATAGGTATCTAAATGTATATATACAACAATCAAACATCAACAATAATTTTTATTGTTACTTAATCGTATTTCAATAGCATCATCTACAAAGAAATAAGATAGACAGAAATCAGAAAAAAATACTTTTTTTGTATACTTGTAGAAATATCTCGACAGTTTCAATTTACAAACAGATGATGATTTGCAAGTAGAACTGAAATTATAGTTGTATACAGAAGATATTTCTTCAGAAGACTGCTGTCATGACTGGTTTTCAATCTATCTCTATTATGATTATTTCAATGAACACGGAAGTACCTCTAAAAAGATTTTGAATATGTCCCTGTATCAAAAACCTGTCTTTAATCTATTATAACTTGTTTATATAATTTAAAATTCAAAATTAAGAATTTTCTTTCTCAATTGAATTCCTCTTACATCAAACAATCGATAAAAAAATCTTTTAGTTACATTTTGATATACATAACATCCTGAATATCGTGTTATTTTAGATATAAATCGTTTACTTAAGACAGAAAACGAGATTTTACTTTCAAAGAAATATCAAATCTTACTCATGAACAAAGAATATTTTCTTTCTCTATAATTGAATTTTGTAAATGTTAACATTTTAAAGTGCATTTATTTGTTCAAATCTATCTTTTACCAACGAAACTTTTACATAAAATTTTGACAAGCATTATTTATTATTTATAAATATTACTTTTCATATTTTCATTATTGTTTCCTTGTTGACATTTTTAAGAAGGTAAATCTTCAGGACAAAACATTTGTATTTCTCTTAATCTTCTATTCGAAATTTCTAGAGTGAAATTGTCGATCGATATTTTTTACATCTATAGTAAAATTGATTAGAATAAATATTGTATTTCTGCTATAAATTCATGTAGTGGAGAAGAAACAGAATTTAATATTTTCTTCAGTAGTCATCTAAAAAGTATATACAATTTTAAAATAATTCCTACTTAACATAAACATGTATCAAAATAACAGTTAAATGAAATACGATCAAGTAAATCAAATTATAAAAGGTCATAATTAACTCAAATTCGCATTAAACATATTTATCGATTCAAACGTCGGTATCCGATAGAAAAAAATCAACCGAAAGTCTGAAAAGAACTGTGCCGAACTTCACCAATATTAATTGAACATCGTAGAGGAGAAAAAAAAACGTAAAGCTATTTAATAAACTTTCGAAATTGTTCCGTGAAACATTCTCTGCCCGCAGTTTAAAACGAGCCTCCACGGCGAAACATAATCGGAAAATAATAATTTTTAATGTGTTCAAACAGCACTTAAAAGCTTTTAAACTGAAGTCCAAGGGTCGGATCCGACCATAGTCATAATTCAATCTCGACAAGGGTAGCTCGGAGCTGGTATAAAAGTTAAGAAGAACTTATAAAAGATATTTGCTAACCTACAGTTCGACGGCCGACGAAAAAAACGACCTTGCTGAAAGCGTGCGTTCGTCGATATTTGACGAAACACCGACGCATATTACTGGTTTATCACGGAACGGGGATTTTTGTACAGGGAAAAGGGTCGTCACGATTTTTTTTTAACAAAAAACATAACGGCCTCGCGCGGTTACTGATCTCACTCACACGTGACATTCGGTGCAAATATGATTTTCATTTAAGAATAATGCGCATTTAATCGTAGTTGATTTATTTCTTTCAAACTATTTCTTATATATATATATATATATATATATATATATAATATATAAGGTTATTAAGTGTAAAACGTCCGATTTCCTTAAGTACTAAATATGACAGCTGCCAACCCTGAAATTTTATTTTGATTGACATTTCTTGTTATTTTTTTATTGTGAAGGTAGACATCCTCATTCTTTCAAACGCAAGTTTTGGCTTGTTTTTAATAATCAATTAATTTTTGGGAAAATTTTTGTGAAACCATGTATAAATCCAAAATTCGTGTTATTTTCGAATATGAATTCTCTCATGGAACGAATGTAGCACAGATAACTCGAAATATAAAAAAAGTGTTTGAGAAGGATGTGACTAATGAACGCACAATACGTCGATGGTTTGATAAGTTTCGTTCTAGTGATTTTAACCTTGAAAATGATCCACGTAGGCGATCCGAGTCCAAGCTGTAGTGAAAGCGAATTCATCTCAAACTACGCGTGAATTAGCAGCAAAGTTTGACGTTACTATTCCAACAATATTCGACCATTTGAAACAAATTGGCAAGGTAAAAAAGATGGATAGATGAGTTCCGTATGAATTAAATGACGATCAGTAGATAAATTGTCTTGAAACTTGTCTTTCTTTGATGTCACAGCATAAAAGCGAACCATTTCTACACCATATTGTTACGTGTGATAAAAAAATGATTCTTTTTGAGAATCGCAAGCGTTAGGCATAATAGTTGGATAAAGTTGAGGAACTGAAATAGTCCGAAACTTAACATTTATCCAAAAAAAGATAATTGTATCTGTTTGATGGTACATTACGGACATTATCCATTACAGCTTTATGAAATCTGGTTATTCGATTACAGAGAATGTCAACTGCAACCAATTGGACGAAATGATAAGAATTCTTGCGATTAAACAATCGAGATTGAACAATAGAGATAGTCCAATCCTCGTATAAGACACCACTCGACCACAGGTCGCAGAAACAATGCTAATCAAACTACAAGAGCTGGACTTCGAAACTCTCTTTCATCCACTGTATTCATCAGATCTTGCAGCAATTAACTGGCACTTCTAGTCTTTGGACCACTTTTTTCAAGGAAAAATATTCAATTCTCAATAAGCTGTGGAAAACCTGTTTCGCGATTTCATCGCCGTTCGCTCCCTAGGATTCTTCCCTGCTGGCATAAACAAGCTGCCTTTAAGATGGCAAATCTGTGTCCATAATTTAGGCGCATATTTTGATTAATTGTAATGATTCTTGTTTAAGATATAATAAACTAAGTTTTGATTCGAAATCTGATACATATTTAATGATAATATATATATATATATATATATATATATATATATATATATATATATATAGAAAAAATATTAAAATGATTCAAAAGATACTTGATTAGTATTTAAACACTGACATTATATTTAATCAATTTACCTCTTTAATATATAAATATTTTATTTTACAAACAAACATTTTTTTTCTAAAAAAAACGCCAAATATTTTCTATTAAAAATTATTCAATAGTTATCAACCGCATTTAGATAGCAAAGTCATAATTTTCAGAGTATCTAGATACAAAAGAAAACATTAAAAACAGAGGCCATGAAAAAAATTACATTTGTAATATCCGAGAATTTAAAAGAAACAATCGATTCATTTACAAAAAAATCCCTATTCAAAATTTTAGGTCCAATACACGACTATAAGTTAAAAGATAATTTATGATTATTTTAATCCCTTATTAACTGAATTAATTAAAATGACATATGGAACAACACATGTTTTATTTTTTAATGAATAATATTTGAAAATATGAAAAAATAAAGTTTTTTTAAATGTCAATTTAGGAATATTTCTTTTATTTCAAACACAGTAATCCCACACAGTGAGGTGAGTGAATCATTGACATTAAAACAGTTTACCAAGTGAATCATTACTAAAACTTTTTAAAGAAACACACACACAAACACACACACACATATATATATATATATATATATATATACAATTACATAAACTTTTATGAAGTAACTCCGCAATGCAAAAGGAACCGTTCGGAGAATCCTTTAGATCTTACAAAATATTCAATTTCTCGACAGCGTAAAAATTCATCAATTAAAAGTTTCTTAATGTACGGTTCATTTATATAATTTGTGAATTAATTAATTAATTAAATTACGTTAAACATTATACATCCAGATATAAGTGAAACTTTACTCTCATAACTGCTTTTTCTCAGCGAACATTTTCCGACAGACCGGTAAATACTTCATTAGTAATATAATACGTTCGTATACACAGAGAGTACAGAAAAAACAACTCATATAACTTAGATTACCAATTTATTAAATAAGTTGACCGTGCTTTTATTTTTTTCTATAGAGAACAGTATTAACTTTAAATACGAAGATATTAATACATTTTCTTCTATTGACGTACTGTTAGCATTCAGTTTGTATATACAAATATATATTAATAAATAAATAAACACTCACATAAATATATATATATATATATATATATATATAACCATATAAGATGTTTTATAATTAAATATATTAAACAATTATAGAAATTAAAAATTCAATATCAAAATGAAAATAATACTATCAAACAAGGAACAAAAATTCAAGTAGTATATTTTTGAAGATTTATTTTATATGTAAAGATTAATATAATAAATATTTTTTTATTGTATCAATCTACTGGTTAGAATTTACTTTAATTATTGTTTTTCTTTCTTAGTACATAATTTCTGATATAAATAGTTTATTACAATAAAAAATTACATATTTTCACATATGTACTTTTTTATTGCAGGTAATTTCTTCCAAGAATAGTTTTCTGAAGTAAATTTATTCTAAATGATAACTCTGAAAAAATAATTCATTAAATTTTTTTTGAAATGAATCTACCCAAGGACAGTTAGAACTAATCTCATTTTTTATTTTAATCCCTACAAAATAATTTCAGAAAATAATTATCCCCATTAGACCTCATAAAGTCATTTTTATCTCCTTAAAATAAATTGTATAAAATATTTTAATGAATTCAAATAATTTACATAAAGATGGTACGAATTAACATAGTTTGTAGGATATAACTACTGATAAATGATGTCCTCAAAGATTCGAATAAATTAACTCTAAACAAAAGGCACGTAAAAAACAATTGAAATCATTAAATTTAATTACATAACTGATCACGACTCATCCGAGAACAGTTCGAGATTAAGAAAATATTGAAACGTATGATATCAGGAAACAAAAAGAGCAGTCCGATGGAATACAGAGAATCTACAGGAATAAGAATCAGTAAATATATTAAAATATATTTTTCAAAAAATAAAGATTTATTTTATTCAAAATCGTCTTATCCTACAGCGAAAATGAACTTGAAACCAATGTTATAAATTGACAAACGAACATTTTTTCAAAAGAAGAAAAATTAAAAAAAAATGTTTAATCTGAATGATTGATTGAAATTGTAATTGATTATAACATTTTCTTTGAGTAATTATGAAAGAATTTGTTGTGTGAACCTTGAAAGTGTATAAATAGAAGTCTTTCTATATATAAAAAAATATTCCATCGTAAAATTTCCATAAAGCAAAAAAAAAATTTTGTTGTAGATCTCCTCCAAACAACCCCCCCCCCCTCTACAAGTAGTACGTTAACCATTTATATTCTCGATCTTTTCCGGTGTTTCACAAATCGTCATGTTCGTCAATTCCAATGAAACAGTATTCGGGCACGGCCAGTTGTATGTTGGTCTAACCAAATGTGCCTCTAAGCAGGGCATCAAGTTTCAGTGTACATATCGTGTATATAGAAGTTTTAGAATAAGTTTACAGTAAGTTTTCTTTTCAATTTCAATATTTTCACGGTTCCATTCAAAATAAAAAAAAAATCATATACAATATCTTTATTATGTTTGTCCTTTTTTAATTATAAATTGTTAATACTCAACGAGAGCGAACGAAACGAGCGGGGGAGGAACCTCACAGAAGTCTTCGAGAGTAGCGAGTGGTAGTTAAAAGTAATCAAATGATGAAAGGAATTTCCCTTATTTCAGTCAACACAAATTTAAAATAATTTATGATAAACAGTAATATTGTTGGTGAGAGTTAATGAAATGTCTTCATTAATTTAATAATTACAAGATATTTAAACATTGTAGAGTTTCACAAATGAATTCTATTTTCAACCCACAAACCGCAAAAAAGTTTTTTGTCAAAATGATTCATGGTTTAGTGGTTATCATTTTTGATTGTTGTTTATTTCGAGGCTGATGCAATCATCTGCAGTCTGATAAAGTGCAAAAAAATGTAAGGATTGTATAGTTTATTTAATGTATTAATTTCAAGGAGAAAGTCTTAAGAATTATTAGATTGAATAAATTCGGATATAACTAGTCATAATTTTGAAGTAACTGAGAGCATGGCTATAATTGAGGCCATGTAAACAATACCACTGTTTACCTCCTATTTGCAAGTATTAAATACGAATTGAATTATGATTATATATATATATATATATATATATATATATATATATATATGTATATATATACATATTTAATAACTAATCTCAACAAAGAGTTAATAAAGTATCAAAAATTAATAAAAGAAAATTAATAAATAATCATTCACAACAGAAATAAACGATATGGTATTAAATCGTTTGACGTCATAAGTGTTACATTGTCCACCGATACTTGAACAGAGAATAAAGAGAATCTATAAAATATTGTATAATGGACAAATATTTCAATCTGTAGTGTTATATATTCAATATATATATATATATATATATATATATATATATATATATATATATATATATATATATATATATATATATCAACAACTCAATATCAAATAAATTTAATACAGTTACAGCTAATAGTTTTGAATAACTTATTACAAGTTTTTTTTGGAATTGCGTTACACAGCCACTGCATAATTCAATGAAAACCTTATACCTAGTTGAAACGGTGTTTGATACTCTCTGTCCATTTGGATCTACTAATTATCTGTTTTCCACAATTGTTTCGGCATTAATGGCATCCTCTAACTGATATTGAAGACCCGAAGTTGAACAGTCTTAAACATTATCTAAATATGGCTCTTGTAACGGATTTATTAGTACAAAACTGGCATTTAGCAGATCCAAATGAACTAAGATAATCAGATTAATAAGTGAAATAGTAAAACAACTAACTAATCTTTAATGATATTGTCCAATCCTTCACTGTATCCATTTAAGAGTTGTTTTATTATCAAACAAGCAAAAGATTAATAAATAGATGTGCATAAATATTTTATAATTGACCATTTTTAAATATGTATTCAGTTACATCATTTGAAACAAATGCTGTAGATTAAATAGTCTAATTACAAAATCACATCAATGTTAATAAATCAGATAATAAAAAGTAGATATTCTTCAAATCGAAAAAGTCCTTAAATTCGCATTTATTGCACTAGTGACATTGTGAAATATATAAGAGTAAATAAGAAATGTGTATAAATGTATTAAGAACTAATATTTTCAAACATATATTCAGCTAGATCATTTGAAACAAATACAAGGATTAAATTGACCTTTCATTCATATTTCATATCTACATCTTTTCTTTTACAAATCAGATGATACAAATAAAATTAAATTTAAAAAAAAACATATGGACTGTAGAATAATTTTAATGATAAAAAAATGTTACATTACCTTGCAGCACGAATCAGGAATTTCACAGGAACACAGTTTTCACTTAGAGTTCACAAAAAAACTATATATATATATATATATATATATATATATATATATATATATATTTAATAGGTAACAAAGTTAATCAAAACACTGAATTATAATTAATTATATACAATAAACAGTCTAGTAAGCTATAAACTCCGATTGATAGTGTGAAAATGAATCAATTATAACGAGAAATAAACCTGTTTATACCTGTTTTACTGTCGACAATTTTTGTCAAAAAATATGTGCATATATGTCATGTTTTAGGTTAGGTCACGTCGATGAAAAGTCCCATAAAACCGCGTTGAACAAATACATGTGAAATCATGTCAATTTATTAATACACAACGTTTATTCTTCCACTCCGCACTTCTGTCGACTAACTGCACACAACTGATAACTAAATTCGTTCAAATTAATAAAATACATTGTACATACAATGTAATTCTGGCGATTAACTAACAGTCCGTTTATCAATTCAATAGATAATTACATAATTCCAATATGTTAATAGGTGAACGAGAATTATAATGGAAACTACAAAGTGTGCCGACGTGTAAACTTACTCACTCACCCCACACGCACTGCACTTCTGTCTAACACTTTCTTCTACATCCACGTGCGTAACCTTGACATTTCAATACTTGTAGAAACTGTTATGTAGAAACTGATATGGACGATACCATTGCACGGAATATGGGTGTCCGCATGCTTCGTCGATCTCCGTGAAATTACGATCTTCGGCTGCATCGAAGTAACATTAAAGAGGCCGTCACTCAAAGCATAAATTACATCGGCAGGTTTACATTTATTGAAATTTATTGCTTCTCTAAACTTTCCCGAAACTCTGATAGTTTCTTACCATAAATATAAAAATTTCTCTGTAAAATATATTTATAGGTATTACACGCTCGAATGAATTTTAATCATTGATTATATGTTTGTGGAAGAAATATTTTTTATATGAGACATCCTTTCTGATAAACTCGGTGGATGATACATTTTTTTGTATAAATATTTAAATATTTTTTTATTAAAATAATAAAGTTAAATTTTATTATTACCTCATTTTAAATCTCTTATTATTTGAAATCGTTTCTAATCTCGTGTAAAATCAGAAAATTAATTAATAAAACATTGCTGAAATAACGACATTACCTTTTCGTTGTATTTTCCTTTTACATGAGCAATTATACTTGATAATAAATAAATCTTTTTTTCTGACACAAAACTAAATTCACATGATTGTCATTGTATTATCATACATGATTCGATTATATACGCAAATTAGAATACAATTTAAACACTTAGGCTGATTTCCCTTTTACAAATGAATCATTATTTTATCGAAAAACACACAAAAATTAAATTTTTGTACCCTCGCGCTCTGTAGATGATAGTATCATCATCGAAATAGATATGAAAAACAATGAAAATAATTAAAAATGATTTATTAAACATTTTTGACCAGAGATGCAAAAGCATATCATATAAATTTGTGAAAATTATGCAATGTTTGTCTATCGGCTTCGATCAGTTTTATATTTTAAAAAAAGAACACAATTATTATTATTATACTTTAATTAAAACATAACTGTTATTAATATCTACTGTCATTATATATCAAACATCCTTTCTCACTAGCTTAGTACTAGATAGCATACATGAACTCGATTTGCATTTACACGTTAGTGAAAATATCTTCATGGAAGCTTTCTCAGTGTTTGTCGCTGACAGGTATTTCGTAGGAAATGGATTTCATATTAATTTAAAAAATGTTCTTTATGGAATAATTTTCATTACGAACAAACGATACATTTTTTTAATTATTGATTATTTAAATTTTAATCACACATTTAAAACAAACCAATTGTAAATCAATCTGTCATTTATTTCTGAAAAAATATTAACAATAAAACAATAAAAGATTTACTCCAAGCATACAATGTCTCTAATATAAATAAAATTAATTATTTTCTAGTATTAAACATTAGTGAATAGAAATAAATGCCGAATAGGAAAACAAAAAGTTAAAAATCAATTATTTTTTATAGGTACTAAATATTTAATTCGAAATTTAAAGAAACTATACATAAGTGAGATAGACTTTTACATTCACCTTTATGAATAAATACGACAAAGATAGATATTTAAATTCTATACACAAAATTACATATTTTATTATCTCTCTCAAAATATTGACATGAAAAGGGGATCGAGTTGTCGGATATAATCAATACACTTAGAAAAATGAATACTGCACACTGTCGGCAATTTTTAACACTTGTGAATGTTGAGACAGACTATACATTACGACTTCAAACAACATCCTCTATCTTCATCTACTAAGTATTTTTTTATGAAAACGATCTGAACATATTAATAAATACAATAAAATGAACAACTAATCAAAATAAATTCGATTTTAATTCACTTCAATTTTATATATAATAAATATTAATTTTTTTATATTGGTAATAAAAATATTTTCAAATATGCATATTTTTAAAATAATTGTCGACAATGATACCTATTAAATTAATATAAAAATAATTTAATTAGCTTTAATGACGACTATTTAAGATTGTATATCGAAAAATAATAGTGGATACAACCAAGTGACTTCAGTATACATACACACACACACACATATATATATATATATATATATATAGTAAATAAATAAAAATTACCATACCGTAAATAATTTAAAAAACTAAAAATACTACTTAAAATAAATAAGAATTTCAAAAACCAACTTCAAAATCAATTCTTTCTCTACACAAAATAACGAATAATATAAAAATTAATCTGTTGATAGTATACAGCTGGGTATAAGTGATAATATAATATATAAAATAAAGCTGATTAAAAAAATCAACAGCATTTTTTTTCGAATAGAATTTATTGGAATTATGTAAAAAAAATTATAGAATTATTTTTAGGCAATATACAAGATCCTTGACGCTGACATCTATTAGAATACCATTCAACGAAATACGTGCTAGTACAGACTACAACCGTACACAGATGTAAGTACTTCTCGATAGATGTAGACGTATATTCTATGAAGAAACAAGAAGAATAAGTTTTTTACAAGAATCTTCCTCTGTTATGTTAAATTTTGATTTTGTAGACATAATCCTATTGATTATAATTTTTACTCTTCTGTCTTTTTTCTTAATTGGTTGTTTAATCATTTGATTATTAATTTAGTTAAAATGCAAGAATGGAACAGTTTACTTTTTATTATGAACGTGAATGTTTGAGAATACAAACAAAATAAAATATAAACTTTTTTAAAATCAAACTTTTAGAGCAATTTATTTATTTCGGACATAAAAGTCATGTGAAGTGAATGATGAATAGTTTATTATTTAATATTTGTTTTTTTTAAATAAAGTGTCGACAGTGCATACAGGATTAAAGTATATTTCTATATTATACGAGCGTAGTTTTAAGAATACTTGGATTCGTGTACTCGTTGAGTGAGAGGGGGACATCCATATATGCTTTCATATAGTTCCATCACTCTTAGTAACACGTCAAGTTGCAAGTCATTCCGTCATTAATTTTTCGTTTGACAGCTGCTTTAACACATTCGTTTCATGCGAAAATGCAAAATGGACAAAATCGATATTCGAGATGTAATAGTTTATTTTTTTTTGGAAGAGAAAACAACGAAAGAAATCCATGAGAGGATATTTCCTACATTGGGTGAATCTGGTGCTTCCTGCGAAACCGTTTGAATTTGGTTGAAAGAATTTAAACATTGCAGACGAACATTGAAGTTGAGCTACGCTCAAGCGGCCCGAGAAGATCTGTCACAGAAATCATCAATAAAGTCCACGATATTATTTTTTTAGATTCTGAAAAATCTTTTTTCTAGATTCGAGATTTTACATAATCAAAAATTGATAAAATATTCAATAATTATTGATGATCTTGATTATTAGTTAAGCACAATTGGGTGATGGTACCATAGCCCTAAAAGCGCTACGGTTAAAGAATAGATTTTTCACTACTTAAGCGCTATAAGAATGATGACAGAAATCTAACAAATATTTTCATAGAGATGATATATAGAGCTTAAAAGAAAAACAGTACTAAAACATCTAATTTCCAGCTTCGAAAGTATATTCTTCACCATGACAGTACTCTTAATCATTTAGAGTTAAATGCAAATGCACACTTTAATGGAAATAATTCACAAATAAAAATATCAATTAAACAAAGGTTAATAAAATATAACAAGATAATTTAGAAAATGTACTAAATCTAGAAACCATCTAGTTATGTCCATGAAACCGAAAATTACCTCGCAGTCTATAAAAGATCCAAATGTGGAATGCTTGAAGAGTAATTGTAAAATAAAAAATAAGACAAAAAATATAAAATATCAAATATAAAAATAACATTACCAGGAATACTGAAAAAATAATTATAAAAGATAAAGCAATTAAGTTAAAAAGCTCCGTATGTTTGTTTTCGAAATCCGTGTAATTGTAATAATGAAAAAATGGACCTTTAAAGAATATTTTAATTAGACATTCATAAAAATTTTAAAAGTAAATAAAAAAATCTACATTTCGATACTGTACATTTCTATTTCAATTCGTCATTCAGTATATTTTAATTCATACGGTTATAGATCTATACGTAGAATGCTTGAATAAGACAAGAAAATATAAAAAATTGAATATGAAATAATATTACAAGATATACTGAAAAAATATTTAACAAAAAAGGAAACATTTAAGTTACAAAGCTCTGAGTATTTGGTGTCACTTCATTGAAATCCCTGTAACTGATTACTTTGTAGCTTAGTGCTCTGAGGATAATATAATCGTCATCGAAATGTCCATAAGTAAAAATTAAAAATGATCAATAATAAGTTATTAAACATTTTTTATTGAAAACCCATTTTTCTATGATTTGTAGACTAAAAAAAATATTCATCCATGTAATTGAGTCAGAAAAAAACCACACTTTTAAAGAATATTTCACTAACACACAATTATACATATTTATAATCTATATAGAAAATCAGCAAATTAACACCGTTAATTTCTGTTCCAATTAGTGGATAATCTAAACGCCCTCAGCTGGAAATCTGATCTTTCTTCTCAAGCAATAAATCTGTACGATACTCAAACGAGTCCATTTCGATCCGAATAAATAGTTACACGTTGATGTTGACTAACAAAAGTGATAAGAAGAACTGGACGGATTTATTATTCCACATCGCTACATTTAATTACGACCTTCTGTGCGTAGTCTAATAGGAAATCGCACAAACATGAAAATCAACTCCCGAACGGTGTCCCCGTACACTAATTCACTCAAAACAGACATATGTCAGTGGAGGAGGTGTGAGGACGACACAGGAACGGCGGAGTCTCTGTGTTTACAAACGGTTAATACATATGTTTCGTTTCACGTAATTGATCAATAGCTTTGAGTAGAGTGAGGTTCGATTAACGGTGAATGCATGTTTTTTAATAGAATTATAAAATGGCGTTTATTTAAAATGGATTTACAGGAAACTAGAATGTGTTTAAGATAAAAAAATATTGTCAAGAAACTTTAAAAAACATTAATTTCAATATGAAAAAGACCGATATATCACATGATAAAAAATCAAACCGGCCAATTTACACAAAAAAAAACAGAAAATTCCAGAATTTATTCAACTTGTTATGTTTCATTTCCATGTCCATGTTAAAGAATGGGCAAAAATCTGTTTAAAACAATACAGCTTTGGTATTGTCGCCAAATTTAATTTGACAGTGATTTTTTCTGATCCATGGGCCTCCTGCCAGAATGAATACCAAGAATTGGAGCTGACGACTCGCGGTGTTTGAATTTTATACAAGTATAATAAGTCGTTAATTATCAATAAATGATGAAGGAATTTTTCATGCTCCTCCAATGAGGATTCATTATGAAATTCAGCAATCGCAGTTCCAAAATACCCGTGAACGTCTACTCTTACTGGCATTAGTTAGTGAGTTAGTAGCATCAGTTACTTAATGACATTAGTTAGTGACGTTGTTCAAATAATACTTAAATACAATTGAACTAAAATACTAAATGAAGAATATTTTTTTTATTTTAATTAAATTTAAATTTTTTTTTAATACTTTCGTGTGGCAGCCTAAGTTGAATCAACTATATATATATATATATATATATATATATATATATATATATATATATATATATATATATATATATATAGTTGATTCAACTTAGGCTGCCACACGAAAGTATATATATATATATATATATATATATATATATATAATATATATATATATATATATATATATATATACAAATTCATAAAATATTTGTTATTTATACTTTAGGCATTAAAAATATGTATAACTTCTTATATACTATTATAAATATACTTCTGTTTCTAAAAAAGTTAACGTTTTAAACAGATGCAATGAAAAGAAAAATTATTTGAGCATATATAACGGAAATTATTCTTTTGTGAAAAAAAGAACAAACAAACATGAAAATAACCGAGAAAGCTGTAAAAAAACACACATTTAAAAATTCCTCTAATTCCACTACTGTACATACATTACAGAAGACACATTCCTGTTAGACGAGTGGCACACACGCGCCAAGGGAAATTCTACTTTGCCGAAGTGTAGTGTCAAATAAACAGGATTTTAGACAAGAAAGATAATCCCGTAGGCGTTCAATTATCCCGACAAAGGATATCAAAGGAACTCAGAACTAATTTACCATAAGACTTGTCGTGCACACATACACACACGCACGCGAATATATATACACATTCACACAGACACAATCCGCACTAGTGCTTCCGGCGATGCAAAGCTTTGGATATGTGTGTACGTGTACACACACACACATACACATATGTCTCTGAAGCTTTTGATCGCGCGCTCTTTTTATCTCGTTAACTCCTTCGTGTACAACTATCGTCGTTCTTTGATAGATACTGTTCATTTTCTAATTATGTCTGACGGTGCTTATTTTATATACCAGTTTACATACATTACGGATGTATGTACATACACATATGCTTCTGGCAATATTATGATACTGTTATTAGCTTTTAATAGTATATTGTCAATTAATGTCCTATCGGTTTAAGTCTGAAAAAAATTATGTAAATATTTCAATAAAACTGTTCCAGTAATTACATGTCACTGTACCAACATCGACGTACAGTTATTAATTGGTAATATCAATGGGTACGTGCATCCGCCGTTTGATCTTCATGTTGATATATTTCATAGAGCGAATTATACATTCGATCAAAACACTGAAACATCTATAACATACTATAAATTGCTGATGTACTGTTGAATTAAATTCAACCGGTAATCATATTGCAATTTTTTTAAAATTCACAAAACATATATCGATCTGATAGAATAATTAACGATAACAGTTAACTGTTACTAGTTCTTTATAATTATAAATCGTATACACAGTTTCGTGAAAAATTTCATCCGATCATTGTTACAATTCAACGACCAATATAATAAAAAATTACTATATCGAGTGAAGCCAATAACCAACCATGTATTACGTCGTCATAAACCACCAATTATAGGAATCTAAGCACCTGTAACGTACTGCAGCTCAATCTGTACAGAAATCAATCATTAGTTCTACAGAATGTTAAAATATTAATTTGTCGTGTGTCAGTATAACACACATCACGTCGAAAAAATTTATAATTCAATTAAATTAGAATATGCAATTAATTTTTTAACAAAATTTCATTTTTAATATTGAAATTATATATTTTATTTTAAATAATAATAACATGTATTCCCCTACCTAGGATATCGGTACTTGGAATTCTTTTCAAATCATACAGCTAACTGAAACTCTTGGTTTTATTTTTTGTTAAGATCAGATACACAATTAGAGAATGATTTTAGATTTCTATGCACTTCAGTGTTCCGAAGATGATAGAAAAGTAATCGAAATACGTATAACCAACAATCAAAAATGATCAATAATGATATATTGAACAGAAAAAATTGTTTTGTGGGATAAAAAACGAATTCATTTGTGAAAGACGTTTCAAAAAATAAAATCACAAGTCATTATACTACATAATGCCTTCATTGAATGCAGAATAAATTCGTAGGATTTATAGTAGATGGACTTGTCGCACATTAAAAAAAGTTTCGTATTAAAATATTTAAATTGTCTATAAATTTTTGCAGTAGAAAATAGGTCGGAAAACAAGTAGAAAAATAGACCAACTTTACAAAATGATATACAATGCAAAATTATTTTAAAAACATATTACATTTTGTAAAGAACATTTTTATTAAAATGAAGATACCAATATGAGCAACAGCATGTACCCATTTCTAAAAACTCTTTATATAATGGACCTTTTATGTAAATTAAAATAGATGTCAAATATTCATGTAAATATGGATATGTAAATGATATCTATTTTATATATCTACTATTTTCAAGAGAGAAAAAATATAACACTGAATCAGGAAAAAAATAAATCAGTTAATGATCACGCTATGTATATAAATAAGAAATCATTTATAGAAGAGAATTTAACTTTAGTGACAAACATGTTCTATTATCATTAGGTTAGATCATAATTAAAGCTCTGCTGGTGGAAAAAATGTCTCTTGGAATGGTAACCATTTCTTAAATTCATTTAGACCTCATCATCATTTTGAAAGCGTAAAGCGTTTCACTGTGCTTCATTAATTTTGGAAAGAGTTTGAATTCAAGAATACAAAATCAAGTTTATTAGGAGGAGTAAAAATAATCTCACATAACTACGTATTCAAAAATTTTATTATAGTACAGGCATTACCATACAATAACAATATTCCACTCAGTGGAAATCCAAATTTATTGAAGAAGAAATCGTCATTAATCTGTCCTGATAATTTCAAATACAGGAAACATCTTTCTGTGATCACGATTTTGATTCCTGAATCTAAATCAAAGATAACTTAAGCAAGTTTTTGTCAAGGAGAGTATTTCTCTTACAGATTACTCACAGGATAATGAACCTAGTCAAATGTACTTAACTTTCATTTTTGGATCACTTTCAGGGTCTTTTCAATCCTATAAATTTTGATGTAGTATTATTATTAGGTATGGAAATTAGTCAGGTACCCTCTTTTTATAAAAAATGAATGTTTATGGGAAAATCGAATACATTTAAATACTCAAAATATTATTAATATGGCAGCGTTGAGTCCATGAAGTCGTAATTCATTCACGGAGCTCTTCCACTGTTATAGCATTTTTTGTATGTTTTATGAATCACAAAGCCTTCCTCCAAAGCTGAAAAAATCAATTCTCACGACTTTAGCAGAATTTTCCTTAACTGGAATGTGAAAAAATACAATACATTTTTTATGATTTTCGGACTCCATTATGTTCACTATTGTGTTATGAAGTTATGCTAATTGCTTGGATAATATATATATATATATATATATATATAATGTTTACACGTTAATGTTGGAAAATTAAAATTCTAAAATGACAAGAAAATATTTTAGTTAAAAACAGTGTTATGACTCATTTTAATTTAAAGGCACAGAACTAATTTTTACACGTGATATTGCAGATTTGCAGAAATTTTCCACATTATATAAATATTTGCACGGCTAATATTTATAATTTTTAAATAGCATTCAAGTAGATGTGAATTTGTACATAGTTATGTTCAGAGAATATATCTTCTGAAAATTTCTATCATCGAGTATTGTTGCTTTAATAAATCTCTATGTTAAGCACTGTAATCGACACGGGAAGAACATCTTAGGAAATACTGAATATGTCTGTGTATTAAACCTCATGTATGATTTTTTGTCACTTGTTTGTATTTAAAATGAAAAATAGGGAATCGTAATGTTGGCTTGCTCCCATCTACTTCTTTTAATTTGGTTAAGGATTTTTACAAATTATCATTTTTGAAGTCAGTACAAAGATGTTGATATAAATGAGGAGTAAGAAAAAAATTGTTCAATTTTTATTTTATCTACTTCCTGATTTCGTCTTTTTGGATTTATAAAAAGTCCCCAAGTTAATCGAACTTCTTATTCTAATACAACTTTGGATAATTTACGGTTATTGAATCACATTCACTATTCTGAACGTAAATCCATTCTAGTAACGAGTTCCATGAAAACCTGTCACACATACTCATGGTTCCTCATACGCACACACACACACACGCCAAAACTGTCCGAAAACGGCGACCGCGCGCAATGCTCAAACTACCTCTTTCCTCGTAAAAATTTTTAACATCATTATTTATGATATAGCTAGCAGCTAATTATACATGAGGAAACACCCTAAGAAGCGTGATGTTTACTCGAAACACTACGTATCCAGCGCTTATCTCAATAACCCGATCTAAATGTTCCGCGTACACCTATCAGTCAAGTTGTGCTGCGACGACGGGCCGTATTATTAGGGGCCATTCGCCGCCGCCAGACTCCGAACGTTACCCAACGCTGCCCATACTGAATCTTATTAAATTTGTTGGTTTTAATACCATGGGCGTATTTCATGTCCGCTGCACGATCCGCCGACCATGTGAATCGACACTCATGTACTTTTTCTTCTTTTCTTTCGAACGCGCCAATAAATAAATCAATAAAATCGCGATATTTTTGTACATAATGCCATTATAAATGAGTTAATATATAGAATTTTTTCATAATAAATACATGTATTTTACGACGTGACGGTCTTTAAATGTGCGAGCTCGCTGTTGAGCAATCCGCGTTGACTTATTCGGTGCAGATTTACGAGCTTTGTTTTTAAAGGTCATTGCTTTGCGTCGAATTCATACTTGAACCTGAAATATTATACAGATTTTTACAGCCGAAACAATCACTTTCAGCTGCGTGTGTTTATTCTGGTGAACGTTAATTAAATGTGAAAAATTTACACTTCAATCGTAAATCGTCAACAGGCATTCTTTTAACAGAGAGGCTGCAAGCAAAGCAATCAACTCACTGTGAAAGAAGAAGTTACAACGTTTGATTTACAGTTCGGTAAATTGTATAAGTTTAATTAACGTTTAAAAATACTCTAAAGAAAGTTAATTTACGATATTTGAAATAATAATAGTTATAAACAAAATTACTGGATTTAAAATAATTACATACCTTCGGTTGTTTGTCGTTCATCAAACATCACAATTTTCAATTGAAACTTTAAACGACACGAGTTGTTCTCGAACGTGCTGCTGAATTCATATTCCATAATCCTCTTCTTAGATGAGTTTTAGTTAATGTAAATATACAAATAAACATTCACTTTTATATCAAACTTATTTCAAATATATATCGAACAAATTTAGTTCCCTTTAAGAAAGTATTCTTTACATAATAGATGTTGAAACCATATTTTTATAACAGGTAAAAGATTAATGTTTTATGTTTTCCTCAATACAAAATTTATTAAACATAAAACTGAAATTTCTATTTTTCGATGCAATATCAATTTCCCAGCAAAATTAATAATATTTTAAAGCTTTTCTTTATAAATGATTTACTGTACTACACCAAATCAATAAAAAGAAAATGGATTCAACGTGAATGTATGGACGTTAAATGTAATAAATTTTATTAATAAAGAATGAAACAATGTTTCATTTATAATCACATCAAATTATATATATATATATATATATATATATATATATATATATATATATATATATATATTAAAAGGGTTTAAAAATACTTGTTCAGTATTTTATATGTATACATGCGCCTATGATTATAATTTTAAATTTACTTTGTTTAAATGTCTGTATTATTTTCATCTAAGATCAAAATTGTTTATTTTTACATTTGCAATCCACTAGATGTATTATCCTGATGAGTCCCCATTTTGAATCATAAATGATTTTATCTTCTACGACTAGTTCCCACACGTGTGATATTTTCAAGGGGCTGTAGGTAATTTCTAACATAAATTAGATCATGATTTTTTAATTTATATAAAAAAAAACGACTAAGTATATTTTCTTGTGTATCCATTATTCATGATTGTTATATACGAAAGAGAAATACCGCGTATTAATACATTTTTTCTATAACCGATATAAACTTTTGTAACTTTTAGATGGATTTTGAATAATTGAAAATATAACTAAGGATGACAAAAATCGAAACTAGTCGTAAGGAACGAATTTGTACCTGATCTAATATATATATATATATATATATATATATATATATATATATATATATATATATATATATATATATATATATATATTCACAACGATCATAAGAGATGCACAGAAAAATTATACAAAAACGATTATATATAAGAGTCAATTGATAAGTTTGGTAAACTTATTTCTATGATGTGGCACCATCATTCATTTGGTAACGTCGCGAATATGAAGTGTCACTTTTCAAAATAGCAAAGGCGAAATTATAGCAAGAAGCGACTCGTTGTTCACGTACTACATATGTTTGAAGCGAGCATTGTAGCAGTTGCCCAAAAAAATGGAAAAAAACGAGCAGGCCTTTTTGTGTCGATTCATCGCCGTGGATGAAACATGGATCCACCATAACGTACCTGAATCGAAGCAGTAGTCAAAGCAGTAAACAAAGACTGGTGGAAGTGCGCTGAAGAAGGCGAAGCACGTTTTGTCGACTAGAAAGGTGATGGCCAGTTTGTTGGGATTTCCAAGGAATCATCTTGATCGACTACTTAACAAAGGGAAAAACGATAACAGGAGCCTATTATGCAACATTATTGGACCATTTAAAACAAGAAATGAAATAAAAACGGGCAAGATTGGCACACAAAAAAAGTGCTCTATCACCAGAACAACGCGATAAATCCCACAAATCGACCATCGCAATGGAAAAATTGCACGAACTAAGTTTCGAATTGATTCCTCATCCACACAATTCTCCGAACTTGGCCCCGTGTGACTTCTTTCTCTTCCCAAACTTGAAAATTTGTCTCGGAGGAAGAAATTCTCGTCGAATGAAGATGACATCGCCGCCATTAATGCGTATTTTGCAGACTCGCTAGACAAAGTGTATAGCCCGCAATGGAAACTAAGTTGGAAAATAAAATCGATTTTTTCTAAAAAACGGCGTTTAACTTGATTTTTTACCATACTTATCAAACGACCATCGTGTATATATATATATATATATATATATATATATATGTATATATATATAAATATACATATATATATATATATATATAAATATACATATATATATATATATATACATATATATATATATATATATATATATATAAAGGTCTTCCAAGAGGAACGTATTATTTAAGAAGTTATATTTCACACATGTCAAACTGACAATTACATTTTTTGGACGCTTGTGAAATTCCAACATTGCCCTTTTTAGTTATGGCTTCGTATACAACAAAATAACGCATTGAAAAAATACAATTTTATATGAAAAATAAATTTCGTTAATAACGTGATATTATTCTTCACATAATACTCCATCTAAATCGAGAGTTCTTCAATTAGTGAGTACATTTGAAAAGACCTGATCAGTTCAAAATGAAGAAACACCAACATGTGTTCATAATGCTCGTTTTGAAAAAAATACATTGACTTGGTTCGTGAAAGTGCATCGGAAGAAATAGAAATATTAATTCCACGACATTCATGTCAATTTGGCCTATATTATATATATATATATATATATATATATATATATATATATATATATATATATATATATATATAATGCAATTTATATTCTCATTTGCCTGACAATTAAATAGATAAGAATTTTATCAATACATTATTACATAAAAATAAAAATGTCACAATACAACACATTACTACAAAACATTATCACAAATAAAAATTTTATACCCTACAATTAACAAAAAAAAATTAAATACGAAAAATTCTTAAAACATTTAAAAATTGATTTTTTAAACAGGTTTAGTTATTAAAGAAAAAACGTCCCTATGATGTTCTATAAAACATGTATCAAAAAAATCAAAAAAAATATTGTTAAGTATTTTCATTTTTATAAATAAATTGTATTTTTAGTCGACAAACTACTTTAAAGTCTGTTCAAAAATGTACAATGAATCATTATCATACCATTTGGACTGCTGTTTATGCTGTCATAAGTTCTAGAGCGTTAAAATATAGAAAAAACTAAAAAAATTCAACCACAATCTTCCAAAATCTGAAATTTTTTGTACCTAGGCGCTCTGAAGATGACGCTATCACCATAGAAATGCACATAAACAATAATCAAAAATGATTAATAATAATTTCTTAAACAATCAGAAACATTTTTGTTTTTCGAAAGATAAAAAAGAATTCATTTGCAAAAGTAAACTTAGACATAGTATCAGAACTATATTACGATTAAAAGAATAATTAATACAGATTATAAAATATAAAAGAGATTATACAAAAAAGAAAACAATCCTTCCTGAAATGTCTTTATTCGCAATTAATTCAATTACATCAATGATCATTAAACAATAAATTAAACTAATAGTATGAGCAATGAATGTTTTTAATTCTTTAACAGTTATTTAACATAAATTAAATATGTTGAAAAACAATCATTCACCCAATGTCAGTCGATATTAAATATATCTGACCTAAATGATACGAAAATTAATTCGGAAAATAATAATACTTATTTATTCTAATATTACCTGATTGTTAATAGTAAAACTATTAATGAAGTTAACTTAATACTAATAAAAAAGTTTTGTTCGAACATGGCTTAAGTTAATTATTCTAAGAATTGTAATCATTCTTATAGAAACAATAATTACATTAAGTTAATTATAATTATCATTCGACAAACATTTGTCGTAATTAAATATAATACTTAATGAATAGAATACTAATAAATGAAAGAAGCGAGTTGATATCGATCTAGAAAATTGTTACTAAAATTAGTTTAGCTGCACTTACTGTTTACGTTTCGGACTGAAAGTTCTGTTTAGCTGTCTGCTGTGTGGGTGCGTACGGAACGCCGCATAATTGATCAGCGATGCGGCTTGCTTCCCGGTGTCCGCTCAAGAAAGCTCCGTGAACTGTCGCAGGATAATTCCTGATTGTGTGTTCGCCCGCGAAGAACACTCTCGCAGGTCCCGTCATCGGATTAGTTGAGCCCGGCGTGCTCGCCACAACCGGAGACGCTAAGAAATCGTAATCACTTCCTGAACTACCCACCGCTACAAAGGAATACGATCCTCTCGACCACGGGTCAGCTCTCCAGCGAGTGACGACCGTTTCTTTCGGCTGTGGTACGCCGGCATTCCCGAATATTCCTTTGAGGACCGCGATACATCTTCCGACGATCACGTCGTCCGAAACGTTTTCCATCACTGCGGCAGCTTCGCCGGCGACGAGTGCAAGCAGCACAGGCGCTTTGTACAAGTTCCAGAACAGGAACAATTCTCCGCGACTTGCGGTCGTGCTCCCAACATGACCGAATAAATTTGCACTGGGATTCCAGAAAATGCGATCGAAACATAGGATGACCTTGTTAAGGTTACCGAAACCCAGACGTTGGATGGCAGACGTCTTCCAGTCCGGCAGTGGAGGAATAAACTGTACTGTGTTGTCTTGTGCGGATGTTGCAGCTGTGGCTAGCTTTAAAACGCCGAGAGGAAGAGTGCAAAGGACAACGTCCCCTAAAGGAATATTAATATTTATGAATATTTATCAATTGATTTTTAAAAATATGAGGTCTGATCAAAACATTCCCGGAAAAATTAAATAAAATACTGAGCTATAAATCAAATTTACTTCACATGAAACTAATTCTTTCTAGCCAGTAAATAAATTTTCAACTTTTGAAAACACTTTATATAGTCCTTCCCCTGAATAATATTCAGATGATTTTGAAATAATTTATCTCTTCTAAGCTTCTGAATCAAATTTCTTTGATAAATATTTTGAATTTTGGCAGTAGTAAAGCGTATATTACATCAGACGAATACGCTGATTGGAATAAAATATATTTTATTTATAATTACAAATTTATATTTAATTCAAGTCCAATATACATGAAATGTCGAGTGGTAACATCCATCTGTTTTTATCCAACTTTCTTGGTAGTTTTATTTAATTTAATTGAGGTCGTGAAGAACGTAAAATTTTGTTATAATATTCTTTATTCACTTGAATATTATTTAGAACTAATTCATAATTAAACAACATTCTTTTATCAACGAAATTAATAAGATTTTTTTTAATATTTGAACAAACCGAAAATCGTATACTATAAAAATATACAAGACTATAATTCACAAATCTATGAAAATACAGAGCCAAAATGATTGTAAATTAAAATAGCAGTAGAATAAATGTTAAATGTTAAAAAATCTTCAAGAATTATTAATAAAAACTTGCTGTTCATCGTTATGATATATCTAGGGATCTTTTGATCAGACCTTGTACAATTTGTAAAGAAATTCTTTTTTTTGAAACAAATCATTTCTCTTTTAAATAGAATAAGAAAACCCCAAAAACATTTAAAAATAAAAAAATGTTTTAATTCCCAAATTTAATAAATTGAAGTATATAATAATTATATATATAATTATACATATATATATATATATATATATATATATATATATATATATAACAGTAAATAATTGAGACATTTTTTCATCTCAAATAATCTAAGACTCGATAAAAATTAACACACCAGTAATAAAATAATTAGCAAAAATGATATTAATCCTACATGTAATACTGCAAAGAAATGAAAAATTTAAACAAAATAATCTAAAAAACATAGTTGATTAAACAATTTTCTCTCTGAACAATTTAATGCTCTCAGATTATTAAAATTGTAAATAAGAATTAAATTATTCACAAAAACAATAGAAAAAATTACGATACAAATAGTTCCTCAGAAAATTTTATAAAATGTTTATTAAAAATTAATTAAAAGTTATTTAAATATTTATTTAAAATTTATTCAATATTTCCAATATTTAATAAATTTTATATAAATTCATGTGACGATATTTTTCCCACAAACGTTTTTTTAAATCGATGTAAATAAAATTTAAAAGGAATTTCTAAAAATGGTATTGATTGTTTGTAATTTTTAAAGAAAAAATATGAAAAAAAATAGAAAAATAAATCAATTACTTTTAAATAATACTTACTTGTGATTGTTTTTAATTTAAACACTTTTACCTGATAAATAAAAATATTTAAACAAATCAATGAATCAAAACGATACCTTTATATGTCTGAGACGGTGCATTTGTATTCCTAGTATTCGATGTCACTACTTCGACTCCCTGCGGACCGTAACGTATTTGACGGACAGCTGTACAAAGTTTGATATCGAGTCCATCAGCTAACGCCATAGGAACACACGAATAACCATTGCGTACTGAAAAAAATAATTATTATTATATTAAGTTCAATTTTAAATCATATCAGTAATTACCAATCCAGACCATTTTTATTTATCTTTGCCGCCCAAGTTTTGATAAGATGTTTCAAAACATCTTTATTTCACTCTAAATTCAATCCTCTTATTCATTGTAATCTGTTATAGTTGGATTTTAATTCTTTTCATTTTTTCAATTTAACTGATAAAAACGCATTTTAAAATATAAACTAATTTATCGATGATTTAAAGCTACACTGATACATGTCATTGTCTGTGAATCTTAAACCAATTATTGAAAATAATCTTCAGTTAACAAAATGGGAACAAAATGAAGAATATATTCGGCAAGTAAAAAAAACCGTTCGAATTAGAAATAAGAAATTAATTTTCGCTCGAATTTAAGAAAACTGCTTTCGTAAAATATAAGTTAGTTTTCACAAATGAATTCTTTTCTCATCACACAACCCACAAGAACAAATTGTCTAATCAAAAATATTCGACAAATTACAGCAGATCATGTCTCATTTTACATTATTAAATTTTACTATTCGATTTAAAAAACATTGTCTTTTTAATCTATAACAATAATGGATTGTTGTTTATGCCCATTTTGAAAGTGATGTCATCTTCAGAACATCAAGGTATAGAATAATATTATCTTGAATTTTTGAACTATCGAAACATATTTTCTATATGTTATAACTTTGAGGATCATGGAATTATCACCGAGATGTGCACAATCATCAATCAGAAATAGTTAATAATGACTTGAAATTTTTGATCAAACATTTTTGGTAATTTGTGAGCTGAAAAAATTATTCACTTGTAAAAGTAAATTTAACCACAGCATCAGAAATGTATTATGCCAATTTCGATTAATTTTTAAAAATGATGCCTTAATTACTTAATAATATAAGCATGATATATGACTAAATACAAAAAGCTGAATAATATTTGTGAAGAAATTTAAATGTTAGAGAAATTAGCATCGACTTTCTCAGAATGAATGCAAATATATTTCAGAAATATTAAACTGGAATCATTCAACAAATATAAAAGAAAATAATATAATGTTTACATCATACTATTAATAACTTACTTATATACTATTTATTTTGTTAAAAAATCCAAAATTATAACAACAAAAATTTGAAAAATTTAATGAAAATCATAACAAAAAATACAACTGAATTCTTTCGAAATGAGTAGTCTATTTATTTACTTTTATATATATATATATATATATATATATATATACATATATATATATATATACATATATATATATATTTATATACATATATATACATATATATATATATATATATATATATATATACATATATGTATATATATATACATAATATGAATATATATGTATTTAATAATTTAAAATTGATTATTTCCAACCTCACATATCACTACATACCACTAGAAAAATAATAAAAAAAAATGTAAAAATGTTCAGTAAGATAGACATATTTTTAATTACTTCTAAATTAATGTATCTACGATGTGAATATATAAATGTGTATATATGTGTATAAATGTGTATATATATATATATATATATATATATATATATATATATATATATATATATATATATTCAAAACAATTAAGTATAAAGCAAAATAAATTATCAAAAATTTTAATCTACAAAAACAAGACAGGTGTAGCTAATATTTAATATCAGTAAATAGATTATCCAAAATAATTATAATCAGATTTGAACGTTTAATGTGTGTTTACATATAACGTCTTCCAAATTATAAGACTGTTCTGAATAGTATGTGTGTAAAATACACACAAATATATATATATATATATATATATATATATATATATATCTATATCTATATATATATATATATATATATATATATATATATATATATATTATAATAGAATGTATATAAATATGACGATGTGTATGTGAATATTAATTTTTTATCCAATGTCTCGTTAAACGTTGCTTCGACACAACAGTAAAAACGCCAGTGAAAATAATTCAGGCAGCACTCAATTATGAACTTAATGATTGAGGAAGACAGAAAACATTAATTGCGTTCTGTAAAGGTGGTTCAACATGTACGGAGCGATATTATCGTTTTATAGATAAATAAACATATTTATTGTGTTTAATATTAGTTACACTGAAAATATACATGTACTTATCACAATAATCGGTAAATTAATTAATGGGTGTTGCTTGTAAGTGTACATTTATATATAAATTACAAGAAACTTATATATATATATATATATATATATATATATATGTATGTATGTATATATTTCAAGAACATATCTATTGATGAATATTAGCATAAAATTAAAATATACATAATAAAAGGCGGTGAAGTAATTATATAGAATTAAAGATAAAATAATCGAATTAAAAATGAAACCAATTAAATAATACTGACATTGAAGAGAATTTCTACAGTCAGCATTTTTTCAAACTAATTACTCTCCAAAATTAAGCAGTATAGTTAGAATAAACTATGTTGAAAACTCGAATTTTCAAAAACATGTATTATTAGAGTGAGAAATAAAAACCTTAACTATTCACTTTTTTCATCGTATATTGTATATTGTGATGAGGTGTGTTACAATTGTACTATTTTTCACTGTAGTTACCATTAAGTTCAAAGCCAGTCCTTCATCGTTTAATTAGTACCTGTAGTCATTTAGAAAAAAAGTATTTTTGTTGTATTTGCAGCCACACAAACATCACCTGTCACACTTCTTCATCTAATCTAAAAGAATTTCCTCCCATTGTCTCTTTGATTGGTCCAGTTAAGTAGTAAATAATTGGAATAAGATCTAGCGAATAAGGCAGATAAGAAAAAAACATTTAAAGTGCAATTCTTCGATGGTCGACATTGTCACACAGACAGAATGGTACCGAGCATTCTTGTGTTGTAACAAGATATTAGAAGTCCTCGTTATTTGGACTTGATTGCTAAATGAGGAAATCCGAATATGTGTCATTGGTTTCGGTGCTCCGCCTAGACATGTAGTTCTTCAAAGTTGGGCCTCGTACATCTCAGAAGAGAGTTAGCATCACTTCCTTGCAAGTGTGGTGTCACTCCTTGCTCGCTCTTTTAGTTTTTGGCTGGTAGTATTGAATACAGACTCCATCTTTTGTCACTATTCTCGCTAAGTATCCATTACCTTCGACTTCATAGCATGACAAAAGTTTCTGTCAAGTGATACGCACGCGACCAAAATAATTTTTTTCCAGAGAAACTCAGGCGCATGTTAATCGCTGGATGACTTTTATTGAATGCAATGAAAACTATGTTGAAAATAGTACAATTTTAAGATATCTTCTTCCAATAGACGATGAGAAAAAATAACTAAATGTTCATTTGATTTACCTTCGTAGTAAAAATATTTAATCAATTATTTCATGTCAGCACTTTCAAATCTCATAAACACAAAAATGATATTAAATAATCAGTGATACATAATTCAATTGATAGGACGTCTATATCTGAAATAAAGAAACTGTTCTAAAATTTACATTTTAAAAAATTTACTTTATTTTCGTGAATTGTGTACTGAAATGTCATTCTTTTTTTATAAAAAGGATTATATTTTTTCATTATTAAACTTTTACTAATCAATAAACAAAGTGTTTCATATACCTATATATATATATATATATATATATATATATATATATATATATATATATATATATATATATATATATATATATGTTTGTATGTATTGCGATAAAGAGGCAGAAATTACTTTACTGCCTTAATCTATCCATGTAAACCGATTCGACATAAATAAAACTAAACTTAACATTTTTGAAATACAAATTGCACTAAAGACTAACAGAATCAAATCAAAGAGTAGTAGAAGAATTTTGCGTAGCCATGCTTTGTATTACACAATGAAAATAGCAACAGAATTTTCACAACTAATTCTCTTTTCACGCCACAAAACAAAAAAATCTAATTTAATATATTCAACAAAATGAGTATTGAACATTTCCATGGCGACACTATCATCCTCAAATTCTCAAGATAGATATAAATTTATAATCTCAAAAATAGATGTTTCTATACCTTGAATGTAAAGTTTTTCGTGAAGTTTCTTTGCTTCTCTAGGACACAGAATTTTATTTTTCAAAAAATTAAAATATATTTTATAAAGATTTATCTACATTTTAATTCCTTGTGTATGATCGCATCAAAATATTCATAAAAATATTCACACAAGCAACAATCAAAAATGATTAATAATATTTATTGATCATTTTTCATCAGAAAACTTTTTTAAGAGTTTGTGGTATGAAAAAAGAACTCATCTGAAAGTATATTCAACTACAGTGTCAGAATTGTATTGCGAGCAGTAGCATTTTTATCATGTGAATCTTTGTCTGTATTTATTTAAGATTATAAATAAAAAGCATTTAATAATGTATAAAAATATCTATCATATTCCATCAAAAAATACGACAATATTACAACAACGACACTATCAAATTCTTTTCAAATCGTGAAAATCCCTTCCTCTCTTTCCATTCATTATAAAAAAGTGTTTCACACACAAATATACATATACATATATATACATATATTCGTGCGTGTATATTAGATAACGAGCGTACAATGTATGAACGACACACTCAAATGATTACATTTTAAAATCGTATCGCAATTAATTATTTTTATTAGAGTCGATCATACAATTACCACTATAATAATCCATTTCCTTCATCAATTAGTGCCGTTTACACGGTCAAGGATCTTTCAAACGTCATGGAAAATGATCATTATTTAATTATGTATATTACTGTTTTAGAACATTTAGATGTTTTCGAAACGGGTTCCTCTTGTTTAATCTATTTTTTTCTAATACGGTTGACTGTTTATTCACAAACGTTAAATTATTGTTAGAGAATTTTAAAACGTCTGATTAACTGAATTCAAATTAAAAAATATGTACCAAACTGTATTATTTAAATAAAAAAAATATTGGATATAATAGATTAGATGTTGTTAAAACAATTTTTTTGGTGCGAATATAAAAAAAATTAAAATGACTGGTTATATTTTATAAAGAATCTTTCACAAAGAATTTTTTGTCTTCGATAAATAATAAATATATTTTAACAGGAGTTTTAGAATTTAAATTAGTGATAATTTTTCATTTATGTTAATGAGCAGTTTAATGTCGATATCATTATCTTCAGAGAGTCAAGGTATAGAAAAACGTTTTCTTAGATTTTGAAAAGCCATTATTGAATGGTAAGGACCAAATAATTGTATAGTAGAGTTAGAAGACACAGAAAAGATGTTTCTGTACGATAACTCTCCAAAGATGAAAATACACATTAAAAAAATATAATAAAAAGATTGTTTAAATCTGCACGTTACTAATGACTATAATACTTGCTTCCTGAATTAATTAGTACCCTGAATTCTTAGAAATAGAAAGAAAACATTGCTAAATGACAAAGTATATTAAAAAATTGTTTCAAGGTATAGTCCGAACATAAATCCGTAATCGAACAAGGTGAATAGATTATTATTTACAATGCAAAAAATTATGTTGTATATATATATATATATATATACATATACATATACATATATATATATATATATATATATATATGTATACATGCTTTTCTGCATATATATATATATATATATATATATATATATATATACATATACATATATATATATATATATGTACGAAATGTCAGCCAGAAGTGACGCTTTGTTCACGTTCTACAAATGTTTGAAGCGAGCATTGTAGCAGTTACCGCAAAAATCGAAAAAAACGAGTATCGTGCAGTGATAAAACATTTTTATTTGAAACAGTGAACAGCCGCCTATATCAAAGTGACATTGGATGAACTTCATGGGAACTCTAAACCAGCGTTGAAGACTGTTTATTTCTGAAAAAATGTGTTTAAATATGCACTGAAAATGAAGCGCGCTCTGCATGGCCAGTTGAGGTTACCACGACGGACATCGTTAAAAAATCCACGGTATCGTTATGGAAGACCGCCGATTAAAAATGTGCGAGATTGTTGAGACTGTAAATATCTTAACTGAACGAATGCATATCTTGAATGAGAAATTGCACATGAAATAGCTGTTGCGCAATGGTTAACAGTCTACCAAAAACGTACATGAAAGGACATTTCGACTTAGTGTTTGGTAATGTTTAATCACAATCCGTAGGCCTTTTTGGATCGATTTGTCACCGTAGATGAAACATGGATCTACCACTATAGATCTGAATCGAAGCAGTAGTCAAACCAGTGGACAACGACTGGTGAAAATACACCGAAGAAGGTGAAGACCGTTTTATAGGTTGAGAAGATGATGGTCACTGTTTTTTTGTGATTTTCAAAGAATTATCCTGATCGAATAGTTAAAGAAGGGAAAACGATAACAGGAGCATATTATGCAACGTTATTGAAACGTTTGAAAGAAGAGCTGAAATAAAAATGGAATTGGCATACAAAAAAGTGCTCTTTCACTAGGATAACGCGCTGTCTTACAAATCAACCATCGCAATAGCAAAGTTGCACGAATTAGGCGTGGAATTAATTCCATATCCACCTTATTCTCCGCACTTGGCCCTATGCAAATTCTTTCTCTTCCTAAAGTTGAAAATTTGACTCGGTGGGAAGAATTTCTTACTGAATGAGGATGTCATCATTGCCATCAATGAGTATTTTGCAGACTCACTGGACCAAATGTATAGCCTTCAATGGAAACTATGTTGAGAAATAACATAATTTTTTTCCAAAAAACGGTGTTTAACTTTTTTATTTACTAAACTTATCAAACGATCCTTGTATATATACTTAAAATAAAACTTTATGGAAACTTTCTTGAGACACTTTATGGAGACTAAAACAAAATAATTTTCCAAAAAATTGCAGTTTTATTTTTTAATCTTTCTTAAATTTTAGTTTGACTAACTTTATACAAGATAAGAATTGAAGAATTTGTCTTGTTCAATCACTGATTTGATAATTTTTTGATTTTTGCTTATATGCATTTCGATGGCCGAGGGCATTATCTTCACAACGTCAAGGTACAGAAAAATTTTATAATTTGTCTATACCTACATGAAATGATGACGATATAATTTACTTTATCCTCAAACCATTCTCATTAGCTATCTATATAAATACTACAAACACAATTTATTCTTCTTCTTGTTAGAAATACCAAAATAAATAAACAACCACTACACTGGCCAAACACCGACCACTATAGAACACAATACAACATGAAACAAGCACGTATGTTCATTGTACTCCAGTCTGTCAGTTTATTAACGATGCAGATGACACGGAATACTTGCAGAGTTACGGAGATTGATGTGATTAAACAATAATATGGATTTGACCTTTGCACTCAATCCCTGGCCAAACGTCGACTGTAAATCATCGCTTTTGTTATCACACAATAACAGTACGTATTTAATAATTTCATATTGCCGGTATCCGTGACTTATGAATACGGCGACTGTAATTGTCTCCGTGGGGTATTTGCTGCAGAGAGATGTACGTTATTGGGAGTGTTTTATGATTTACATGTTAAAACGTGGATCATAAAACGCTTATGCGGTTCTTATCATCGTAAATACATACATACATTTATATATATATATATATATATATATATATATATATATATATATATATACATATCATGAAATTACAATGAAATTTAATGTATATTTCACTAAAAGATGATTTCTGAATTAACATTCATATATTTATCGATACTGAACCATAGGTCGTTATAAAGTTATAAAAATTTTGAACTGGTGGTCAAAAGGTTACAGTTATATAACGAAAAATCGAATTTGCATTCTAAAAGAACAATCTCATTTTGCAGAACACATAAAAAGTCAGATTTGTTGATTGTAATTTAGCAAATAACTAAATATTCTCTGATAAAAATTTTATACAGTACTAATTCTTTAAAAGAATTGTAAATTGTTTTTTTACAATTGAATTTGCCTCTACACAAATCGTACAAAAAAAAATATAATTAATAATTGATTATTGATCATTTTCGTTATCATTTATTTGATAATGATACTTTTATCTTAAGAGTTTTAAGACAGAGAATATTGGAATTTCTTTGAGTTCTAGGGTTGAGAAAAATGAATTTTCACTATCCTACTTTCGTCTAGTTTTGTCAATAACGATTGACAAAAATAGACCGAAATTGGATAGTAAGTATATCCAGTATATATTTTTAAATAAATATCTATTATAAAAAATTCAAAGCACTTAATTTTCATTCCATTAAGTACAAAATATAAATCACAAAATAACTGTGATACTGTATTTAAATTCACTTTAACCAATTCATTCTTTCATCTTCTTTACTTCACAAATTAAACAAAAAAATATTTAGTCTTCTGTGAGATGAAAAAAGAAAAATGAATTAATTTGCGAAACTTAAATTTAAGTCTATATATTTAAATTATTTGGGAAGTATTGAGCATGGGATAAATATAATCAAAGATAAACTTAACCTTTTAATGAAAAGAATAATTATGCACTAAAAATTTATCACAAGACTATAAGAAATTGCTTGATTGTAAATTTGTAGAAGCTGGTGCTTAGCGTGAAATACATTCTTAAAATTTTACATCATTGACTTCCTTAATGAAATCTTTTACAGATAAATTGACGAGAAAAATCAGTAAAAATTATAATACTGTTCTATAAATTAATTTTCATTGCCAATACATGATAAATTCTATACCTTAACGTTCTCAATATCACGATCTCAATATAGACAAGTCATTACCAAATGATCAATAGTCAATTATTGAACATTTAGATCAAAAAAGTCCAAAATTCAAAATTCCAAAAATTATAATTAAGTCTCGTTTCTTACTGTAAGTATTTTCGTTTTAACCAGGTGAGTTCACAATTATTATAGAATCAATCATCTCATTTTTTTAGTCTTTTTTGTAAACGATTTTTCACTTCCGTTAATGAATTAACACACAACACAACTCAAATATTCTTCTATTAAAATATAAGATCATTATTTTTTTTGTTTTAGTAGCTTTTCATTTGTACTTTTAAGACAATAATTTTATTAATTCGATTAAGTTTACAATATTCTTAGTAATAATGTACAATAAACGATAGACGATAGTGAGCTTACAAGTAGCTGAAATACTTCACATTCTTATTGCAATCATATGATTTTATATCTATGATTCCATTGATACGTTATGCTGATGATATTCATACTTATCAGATCAGTTAAGTATCTGCTTTTCATTACTAGTTACTCACTCATGACGAAACTAGTGAAGGGCAATTCACACTTATTTGATCTAAAAAGACGAAGACCGACAAGAAAATTCGATTTTTGAATGAGCATTTTTTTACAATCAAGTCTATGGTCACATCCTCAAATATTTTTTTCATAATAAATATCAAAAAAGACAAATCATAATCAGACTTTTTAAAATTCTAGATAATTATAATCAATTATTTCTGTGATATTTATGAAACATCATCACTGTTTTTAGGATTTTTTTAGTTATAACTGAACAATATTGTAAAATATTTGTATTGGAGGACATGTGAACAAAATTTATAATATATGAATTTAAAATAAAAGAATATTAAAAAATATAATCTTAAAATAAATCTAATGTCAACTCAGATAGAGAATGCAGTCGTTCAACTAAAACTAAGATGTCACTTCAGATCAAAGGGTTTAGGAAATGAGACTTAAATTGGGTGAACACAGTCAATAGAATTAATAATGTCAATATTAAAGTTAATAACCATATATTTTTTTAAGTATTTCATAAAAAAAATATGTAATGTTCGAAGCATTAATTTATAAAAATTAAATTAGATAAATGACAAATTTTAAGAAAAAATATATCAAATCCTCTTCGATACTAAGAAGAACATTTAAAGAAACATTAAATAATATTAAATGTTTGTTTTTCTAAATGAATTATTTTTTCACTTTACAAACAGGAAATATTTTTTTTAGTCAAAAATGTTCAACAAATCATAACTGATTGCTATTTATGCACATTTCGATTTCCATGGTGTCATATTTAGTGCACCAGAGTACAAAAAAATATCAAATGAAAATTGAATTTAGCCATTGTGTCTGAACTGAATTACGTTTTTATATATTATCAACTAGATGAAAAAATGATAAGAGTGGAAAAAAAACTAAAACGTTGTGCGAGAACTGTTTGCGAGATAATGAAAATAGCTTGTGAAAAATAAGAAATGAAGCTCTATTTTTCAACTTTTAATCATAATATAAAATATAGATCCTAATATATCCAGAGGAGTGTACAAATTGATAGAGTTAAATCAATTTCATAAATAAATTTTTTCATCTCACGATTTTCCTTGTCAAAGAAAATCTATTTTATTATCTCTGATGTACAAAAAGAATTCATTTGTGAAAATGAATTTAGTCACAGGATCAGAACTATTTTAATTAAATACTTGATTTAATAAATTATTCATTATTTAATCATTTCTACAGTGTATTTATTCGAAGAATAAAAAAAGTGTTTCTTGAAAATTCTGATTGAAGACTTAATTCTTATCGATATACATAAAAACAAAGAACTAATTACACATTTAATGTACACTTTTTAGTACTACAGTACCTGTTATCAAACATACAAAGAATAATTAATCTTTAAAATTTTTTCTTGTATCTTCATTAAAAAAATAATATATCACTTATCTTCCACTGTCCAAACAACAACTATTGTTCGAAAAACTCTAACCGTAAATTTCAAATTCAGAACGATTTCCCACACTGTTTGTTATTCGTGCCCCCACCCCAGTTTACAAATATTTTAATCCCAGTACATGAAATAAACTATGCATCTTTTTTTATCTTTAATCACTTTACATATAAATTGAAATAATAAATAAAAATTAACATATTTATCTTCTTCACAATAATAAATTATTCTGTTTTACTTCTTTTTTAATATAATATGACAAGCTGATTTCAAATTTGTTTCACAATAAGTACATTCGAATATGAATATATATATATATATATATATATATATATATATATGTCCGTGTGTGGGTGTGTATGTGTATGAATACGTATTTCAGATGCATAATTTATTTTTGATTTTCAATGTTACTAATAATTTTTAATTTATGTAGTATGTCATTTCTCATTAGAATAATTTTGCATACCCTAATACATCTATTCAATTTCATCACATCGTAAATTCATATTGACAAAAACTTGTATGTTTTAAAAGGTAGCTCGTAAATTAATATTATTCGACCGAGTGTGTGTGTGTATGTATGTATACGGTTTTTTACCGCAGTTCGTCTATTAGCGAGATTCAGTTCAAAGCCACCATTTTCAGATTGTTAGGCTTGACGAATTCCGCCTACCTCATCTATCAACAAGCACCTCGTTAGCCTGGCTACTGGCCACCGCATGCTTACAACTGCTGTCAAAGCCTCCGGCCAAATAATATCACCATATTTGAATATGCAAATGATTATATGTAACTCGTGTGCATATCCAAACATGAGAAGACACCCGTTTTTATATAGAAAACATATCACGGCGACGAGACGTCAGTGAAATATCGACAGACGTGGAAATTTTAATACACAGATTAGAAAACGAATCGGGCCTGTAACGACGGTGGCGCAGATATCAATAATGCATTGAACTCGAGATCTATTAATCACTGCCTTATTCTACTAATCACCGAGCTAAAATCTCAATATATATATATATATATATATATATATATATATGTACATATTAACATGGATCATAGTTCTGAAAATAAATATGTTTTGCACCCGTATTAAAAAAAAATTAACACAACATTTAATAACAAACAATTCTGACAGTGGCTAAATTCACTTTCACAAATTAATTTCTAGCTCTTCTGTTATTTTCAAACGAGTTTATAAAACTTGGAAACGCTTCGTTTTTCCGGAAGTCAATGAGAAATGCAAGTCTAATTTAACCCATTCGAGACACATTACATACCAGGTGTGTAATGCAGTACCTAGACAAAAAGACGAATGACACACCGTGTGTGTCATGATCATAAATTTATATTAGCAGTTAGTAGTAAACAATTAGCCGTGAAGATAAAGTCTTTTTTAAATAATGTAAAAGTTAAAGGTGTGTAAAAAATCAAATTTTTATTGGTTTCAAGTTAAGACACAAAAATGACTAACCCATAACCAGGACCGTCGGGATTGCAAAAGATGAACAATGACGATGAAAGTGATGATTTTTTGTACCAAAGTAACAGAAAAAAATTCGAAAAATAATTATAGAGGATACTGATAGTGATGTGGAATGTGAGGATGTTATATATATGTAAATATATATATATATATATATATATATATATATATATATATATTTACATATATATATATATATATATATACATTATTTGAAAATTTCCGACATAAATTATCTACTGTTTCAAAAATATCGGAACATCTACCTGAAATGTTGCATAGAGATAAAAGTAACAAAATACAATGAAAGAATTGCAAACAAGACTACCGTAATCGTAGAAGAAAATCGACTAATTACTTTTGTCCTGTTTGCGAAAAAAATTTGGGTTGTGTTTGAGAGGGAGCTTCAAGGATTACCACAAACAAAAAAAATATTTTTTTATGATGTAAATGTTATAAGTACTTATTACTTCTGTATTGTTTTCTAATTTTTATTGCTGAATTTAAGCTAATGTTTCTATATTTATTTAGTATTTTGGAAATAAATGTTTTCCACTTAAATTATGTTTTTTTTCTTTTTTATGTGTACGACACACATGCTGTGTCATCGATCTTTCGTAATATAAAAATGCTGAAGAGACAATGATAGACATGGTGTATAATCATCTAATTTGAACGAAAATTATATACAATTTTAATTTATCACCTTCCAAACATTTTCTCTTTTCTAAATTTTCAACATAAACAAAAAAAAAATTTTTTTTGGCTCCTGAGGATCATCTTATAAGAAATCGTTCGTCTCAAATAGATTAAGCAACTCATTTTTTTTAATTTTACGGTTCCTATTTAATTTGGTTATCAAGAATTCATTCTATCAGAATATATTTTATATATTTTTGTGGTTTGTGGGATGAAAAATAATTAATTTGTGTAAATATTTAAATTATCAAACATAAGGCATGCAGGAACCTTTGCCAAATTAAAAAAAGCAATCCAATGGTTATACATTCTCATATGTGATTAAAGTACTTTTTTATTCAAATATCCTCAATACATAAATGAGAAATGCACGGGCAAAATTCCAAACGTACAACATAACTTTTGATAAAGTAATAACGTTAAAAGCACAAACATTACATTTTATCTCAAAGAAGAGAGAACTATATTTAAAATATATATATATATATATTAGAGCTAGTATGAGACCGAATGTGTATTTCGTGTGCTTGCAATAGAAATACAGGATTAACAGGG
The DNA here is from genome assembly GCA_034766995.1 of Acanthacorydalis orientalis. Classification (NCBI taxonomy): domain Eukaryota; kingdom Metazoa; phylum Arthropoda; class Insecta; order Megaloptera; family Corydalidae; genus Acanthacorydalis; species Acanthacorydalis orientalis. The sequence goes on along the minus strand of CM068315.1, from coordinate 16,144,596 downwards.
ATATTATTTCATACTTTTTTGTTTATAAATCAGGAATAAACTTGCAGAAATGAAATGAACGGAAAATAAAAATATGTGTAGATAATTAATTAAGGTTCTTTTCGATAGATTTAAAAAAATTAATCAAAAAATCAATTATTATAATTATTATATTACAAATATATTATTATTGCTTTGACGTCTGCGATCCTGTTGATACATTATCCTGTTCGTTACGTTATCCTCTTGGTTTTCGTCCATTTAGATCAGAGCTGTCTGTTCTACACCACTAGTTTCAGCTAGATGTTGAAGATTTTTTTAGAGAATTTTGAACATTGAATATACAAAAATATTCAGATTCTAAAATTTACCTAAGGATGACACTGGTGTCGAAACTAGTAGTAAATTACACTTATCTAGTACAAACATTTATCTGATTCCAATGAACAAAAACTAACAGGATTAAATATATTATTAATAATCATTTTATGGGGCCTGGAGAGAACGTTCTTTTATTTGTAAAAATACATTCTTTTTTTTGTTAATATGTTCTTTCTATGACAAAGATAACTGTAAAATGTTATGATTAGTATTTGCATAAAAAATACTTTCGATACAAGCTTCAAAATACAATAATTATTTTTTATGTATTTACGTATCAAGATATAAACTAATAATAATTATAGAATACATTAATAAAAGAAATGCTTTATGAGGTGTCAATTAAGTTAAAATATAATTATGACACTATGATTAAATTCACTTCCACAAATGAATTCTTTTTTCACTCCAAAACTAAAAATTTTTCTAATGAAAAATGTTCAATAAATTGTTATTGATCATTTTTGATTCTCAGTTAAGTGTATTTCCATGGAGATTCTGTCATTTTCAGAACATTAAAATACAGAAAAACAGATTTTTCTGTACCTACCGCTCTGAAAATGATGACGTTGCCATTAAAATGCGCATAAGTAATAATCAGAAATAATTTATTGAAAATCTTTAATCATAATTTTTTTCGTAGTTTGTGGAGTAAAAAAAATTTAGGAAAATTATTTATTTATTTACAGAATTAAGCTTAAATTCTCAATTATAAATATGTGTTACACAGTTTTTAGAATCTAAAAATGATAGTTTGAATTTTTCATTAATCAAAAATATTTCTGTTTGATCAAAATATTCAATAGTTGATTATCGATGATTTAGATAATATATTTTATAATTTATAAGAAGCGGAAATTTATTTGTTAAAATTATTTTAACAACAGTACTAACAACTATACTTATATCAATGCTTTTTCCTAAAATCATATTTCCAAAAAAAGAAATATTCGTAACTCTATCATATATAATCATAGATTTACATTCAAATTTAAATTCCATGTAAAAATCACTGTTCCGATTGAACGTTATCTTCACAAATAATTTATGAGGGCGGTCCGAACCGTGTTGTAGTTTCGTCGTCGAGTGTCATTTTTAATGCCGTCGATGAAATGCTCAAGAACAACTTCGCACCAACGAAAATATGTAGTAGAATGTAAAGGAGCGCAGCGGTCGAGAACACAAGTATCGCTACTCTCTGTCCCAATCAACATTTGTAAAATTTCAATCTATTTGAACTTAACCGATTGGGTCAATGTTAACACAGGCACCGGATAAAAAAACAGATAATAATTCAAATCGATCCGGACTGAACGTTAGGCGTAAGCGGTGTTAAACTTTCGAGTTGTTTATCGGGTTGGCTAATAAGCGACAAATCAAATAATCTTAATTCCTTTTCATAACAAGTTCTGGCATATTTTAAAACATTAGCCCGTGTTAGTTGAAACGGATGTGTGCGTGTGTTCGTGTGTATGTGTTGTGTATTCCACGAGGACCGGTAAAGAAATATGTGCAGTGGCAATGATCAACACGGCTGGGTGATGATGACCGCATGACGTAAGGTGATCGCGGCCAATGGCATGGCCGCAGCCATCGCGGGGCCACAAATAAAACAATCAAACTGGGCGGGGCCAAGTCACGATGTATATTTCAACACGACGGCCACGGCCTGCTGGATCGCTCGCTGAAGACTACGACGGCAATCGTACGTTTTTTGCTCACATGTGTGCATATGTGTGCGTGTACACACACACAACCACGAATATATGCACGCATGTACATACAAACTATACACACATATGTACATGTAAATACATATATATATATATATATATATATATATATATATATATGCATATACAAGGAGTGTTTACAAAGTGCTAGGAGTTTATAAATATTCTTATTTACTTATGAATGATTAATATGACATTTCAATTATTTATTAATCTTTCATATAATTTTCCAATTCTCACACTTCAATTTCACAAAAACAGAGCAATGGTTCTTCAAGGATTTATGTGACTTTAATGAGAAGTACACATTTTACATAGAATGTATGGATTCGTGGTCACTAATGGATAAAGATAAACACTAATTCTAAAAGACACATATGTTGTGACTTGAGACAGAAAAACCAATACAGTTCTGACACTAGCTAAATTCACTTTCTCAATGAAGTCGTTTTTCATCCCACAGAAATTGAAAAATTGCCTGATTTAAATGATCAATAGATCATCGATCATCCATCAACTTCACAAAATATATGTATAAAAAAATCTGATTTTTCTGCACCTTAGCGTGATATAAACTACTGTAAATATTTGATCAGATTTTTGTACTCTAAAGATAAAGGTATCAACATTGAAATGTACATAAGCAACGATAAATAATGATTTTGTGGTAGTGGGATGAAAAGAAAATTCATTTGTAAAAGGCAACATCGAAAAAAATTAATTTATTCCGTCAAAAAGAAAGTTATATAAAAGGAACATTCATGTATTTGGCAGAACTCATCTATTTGTGTCTTTTTGTTTAGAATTGATAAAAATGAAATATAAAGGGATGTGCGATAGAGCATCTAAAAGCATTCCTGAATTACAAAATTTACAAAATTATTTCGAAGCGTGGAAGGAAAGAACGGAGAAAGGAGTTTAAGGCAATGAAAACTACTTTAAAAGAGATGGAAAAACACTTCATTCAATTATTTTTCAATAATGAAAGATTTACTGATAGTTTCGTTGCTTTCCTACCGTACTTTGAATAATGATAGACGTCCATATACCACATATTGAAAAATATATACAAATAGATCTGAAATTAACCTGATTTTCAACAATTCAAATCCGCTTGTTTAATTTTAAATGAGTTTTAAATAAATATTCACACTGATTAATACACACAGATATGATTTATTTTTCACTTTTTTAATCAATTTAACATTTTTATCATAGTTACTCGTAGTTAAGAATGGAGTTTTTTTTATATTATTTTTTATATTATTGAAAAAAGTAAATCATTAAGGACTTTTTTTAGAAAAAAAATAAAACTGATTAAAAATATAATAAAATTCTTTTTAAAATAATTTTTCTACATTTTGAAAATTTAATAAGATATTCTTTTATTAATCAGTTAGTTTGTTATCTAAAAATCATTAAATATTGTACATCCAAATTCCAATTATTGAAAATTAAAAGAATTTCCGAGCTGTTTATAAAACATTTATAAATATGCTATATGGAGGTCTATAATTGAACGAGGTAGTTAACAAAACTTAAAACAAATCCTCTTTTATAAAATTTAGAGACGACCTCATTCAAAAATTCGTCATTTAAAAAAAATTTTTAGACAAAACTAACCATTTTTACAAATGAATTCTTTTTTCGATCTACAGCCAGAAAAAAAATTTCAGGTTAAAAATGTTTAATAAATCATCATCAATCATTTTTGATTACTGATAATGCGTAGTTGATGGCGATAGTATCGTTCTCAGAACGTCAAAATACAAAAAACTGTTCACAAAATTCAAAAATCAGAGATTTTTTTGTAGCCCAACGCTCTGAAGATGACCGCATCGTTACTGAAATGCATATAAACAATCAAAAATGATCAGTAAGGATTTATTAAACATTTATAATCAGAAAAAAATGTTGTATTTTACGGAATAAAAAAAATAATTTGTGAAAGCCACAAAGTTGAGTTAAGCCACAGTGTCAAAACTGAATATGAAAACTAACCATCACAAAACTTGATCGATGTTCCTTCTTATATATTTTTTCGCAACCGGTTACAGATAAGTCGGCCATCCTATACATAAATAAGAAACACGTATGTATGTATGCGAGTCTCAATCACCTTGTTAGGTCCAAGGAGTATTCTTGTGTGTTGTTTTTTTTCTTACTTGTATTTTAGAAACGATCCGAAGATGATAGTGTGTGTAGATCGTGAGCATGTTTCTGATGGTTTTGTTAATTTCTTTTTGTTCTTTTTCTGACCCTTGATAGTATTTTTTTTAATACAACATCCATCCTCAATCATTATACGCTATGTTATAACTGTTACGATCGAATTAATTAGTATACTTTAAGAAGTATACCAGTGTAGCGATTGTTTGATGTACGAGAAAAGATTATCAAAATATGAATTTTTTAAAAGATCTATTTTCGAATACTTTTAAAAAAATCTACACAAGTATCTACATTCCTTTCTAGTATAAAATTCGTCTTGAAAAACTATTTTATGATATAATCATGAGATATTGTGTGTATATTTTTTATTTTTAAAAACTGTCATGTAATATTAATGATTTTGAAGAGTGTAAAGTGCACGAATTGACAGCCTAAATAGTGTTTTTTCTTTGTTTAATCTATTGGTAACTAATCTGACGTATTGATCACTGAACTACGACCTGCTGTTTAAGTTTTTTTTTTCACATAGAATAACGTAATGGATATAAAGTATGCCTCAGGTTTTCAAAGTTGAGACGTATACACAATCTTAAAGACCGCCTGAATGAATATTTTACTTGATCAATTAGTCAAGTGTCGATGTGATCTTGTTGGAAGGGAGGTTACCCACAAGAAATGTTCACAAATGAGATTTTTTGATTTCTGTACATTCAAATGTTTCATTTCTATGATGATTTCAGGAAAAAGATACGATTGCTGATTGTTACTGTAAAATACATTTTTCAATTTGTATAAATAACTGATTAAAAAAAATAGTTTTCCGTACTGTATTTTTTGAAGCTCGGATATTATTATAAGCTATATTTTAAAAGATTATTTCTACTGAATATAAATTTGCAAGACAAGATAATTTTAGGCAATATCATACAATACCGTTTCGTAATATTTCACCGATTTTCGAAAATCAAAATAAATTTAAAAAGAAAAAGAATTTATGACAATTGAATTATCCAAAATAATATAAAAGAAAAACTAAGTCACATTTCAATAGCTAAAAACTATAATTGCGTGGAAAATCAACAGGAACACTGAAATAAATGCATATCATCTAAATGAGATTACTTTAAACAAGATAGCACATAATAATGTTATATTCACATTATTCAATAAAAAGATACTACTTTAGAAAAATTTGATTATCTCAAAAGATAAAAATATTTATTTATAAAACGAATAAATATCCTTTCAACTAGTACATATTCTCCAGACTCCCTTATAACCATTTCAAACAATTATAATAAATTATCTGAACATCGTTATGATTTAGTAGAGAACAGCCGAACGTAACGTATGAAATTTATTATAATATCACCCACCTACCCACACACATAATTATAGATTGGCGGAATTGCCAATTGTCTGCATAAAATCTAATGACATTGTGCAAAGAGGGAATTGTCGTCGACGGTAGCTTGGAATGTCTCAAAAGATAATTAAGTTTAAAGCAAATAAGTTGGGAGGTGACGCTCGACTGTGCCCCACAGCTCGTTCCATTCTTCTATATACACGGTATTGTCATAAAGCGAGCGCGTAACGAGAATTGAAGAACAATGAAACGTACAGTATTATATATTTTGTGAAAATTTCTCTCTGCTTTCTGTTACATTTCCAATTCGATTCAAGTTGAAACTAAATGAGATTGGGTAACGGTCGGAACTCAACTGTATTCTTCATTCTTTTATATTATACATACACACACACATTATATATATATACGTGTGTGTGTGTCTTATAGAAAATGTAGAAACAATATATCTCATTAGAAAAATATAAGACACTAGCGTAGAAACACTGTACATTATTTTCATATCAGATGATATAAAACTCAATTAATGGAAAAATACTGCACACGATAAAGTAATTTAATAGAATTTTTCTAAAGACACATGAAAGATATAAAATATGTATGTATGTATATATATATATATATATATATACATATATATTAAGTTGGTGCAAAAATAATTGCGGTTTTTATCATTTTAAGTTTGGTGCCGATTTTTCTAGTTACAGTTATCTTTTATTATAGTCATGTGATAAATCATTGTAAACAATGAAATTAGCACTACTGATTCCATATTATCTTTATTGTTTCCATTCTTTAATATTGTTGGATATAACCTCTCAAATTAGTCATAGAAAAATGCAAATTCGACCGATATGTTGTATGAGTTTATATTGAGACGTTAGGCGACAGAAACTGCCTGAAATATCAAATTTGTTTTTGGTGAAGAGTCAATTAGTGAACGTACAGCTCAACACTGGTTCCGAAAATTTCATAATGGAAACGAAAGCCTTGATGACGAGGAGGGTGTCATGGACGTCCTTCATGATCACATTGTCACGCGTGATGAAAATTAGATTTTCTACAACAATCGGAAACGTTCATCACAGTGGCTAAACCGAGAAGAAGCACCAAAAACAGTTTCCTAATCCGAAGCTTTATGAAAAAAGCTTATAGTCACTGTTTGGTGGTCGGCAAGAGGTATTATTCACTACAACTTTTTAAATCGTGGTGAAACAATAACAGCAGAACAATATTGTCAGGAAATTGAAAAAATTCATGAGAAGTTGCATCATTTTCGATCAGCATTAGTCAATCGATGAAGACCAAATTTTCTTCATGACAACGCCCGACCAAACGTCTCACAAATGACTAAAAAGATAAATGAATTGAGTTGTGAAACTTTATCTCACGCACCTTATTCTCTCGACCTTTCTTCGACAAATTATCATTTTTTAAAATATTTGAGCAATTTCTTAAGAGAGAATGTTTTCAAAAACCAGCTCAAAGAAGCGCTTTCGATGAAATAATTAATTCCAGGTCTACAGAATTATATCTTGCAGGAATAAACAAACTTGTTTCCCTTTGGGAGAAATGTGTACAGGCCAATGCTCTTTATTTTGATTAATAAATATAATTTTTAATTGACATATGCGTTTTTATACTCGATACGTAAAAACCACAAATACTTTTGCAGCAACCTGATATATATTTGATTAGAAATTAAAAAAAAAAACAATTATTGAAACTAATTTTTAATTAATAAAACGGCCATGAAAAGTATTTGATACAAAATAACAATTTTCATTTTATTTTCAAAAAGTATATGCAAAATTCACTTTCATAAATTATTTTTTTATTCACTTCGTATATTATAAAAGAGTATGTGATCAAAATGTTCAATAAAGAATTATTAATAATTTTTTGTTGTCACCTATGTGCAATTCAATGACAATTCTATCATTTATGAAGCGGTATAATACAGAAAAAAATAATCTTAAAACCTAATTTAGATTAGGTTTGTTTTAGGACTATGAGGATGACACCACCATCAAAATATGAATAAGCAACAATTAAATCAATTACTGAAATGCACTTTAAGAAGAAATTAAAGTTTTATTTACAAACAGAAACATGATTATTTATTTAAAATTGGGTGAATGCCTTGTTTGGTAAAAAAATGATTCAGCTGATAATCTGTTTAATATTTTCTTAAACTAAAGTGTATTTTTTTATAATTTTATTTTTCTTTTTTTATTTAAATAGGACACTAGGATCATTTGATGTATTAGATGTGTGCAAAATTTCATGATCCACCAGATCCACAAAAGGACCTCATTAGCGTTGCTATTGTAACAATTTTCCAGAAAAAATCTTTCTTATATTGCCTAGCACGCAATGAAATGTACATGTTCAACCGGCGGGCAACGCTGTTTTGAGAAAGTTCATGCAGCACTGAGTACACTATCTGAGTTTATGAATTTTTCCCATTGTTTCGGAACTGCATTTCGATTAATTCCCAGTTGTTCTGAGAGAACCTCTTACATTTACGATAGATTTTCATTTAATAATGGTGGAAAATCATGTAAAATGCAAGACTTAAATTTGGAGCACACTTAATAAATCGTTTAATATCATAGAATTTTTATACGGAGTATTTAAGCACTAAAAAGAAATTATCTTTTTTTTTCTTCTATATCACTGTTCTTGTAAGTGAGATATTTCAACATTTTATATTATAACAGTTTTTTGATCATAAATAAAAAAGAAAAAAAATGATATTTCTTCAAATAGATATTTGTATATATTAAATTTTAAAAAAGAACCCAAACTTCAAAGAATAAAATTCTAAATTGATAGAAAATAAATTAAAATTTTGAAAAAATAATAAATCTAACAGTACCATAAGATTTGTTGTTTATTTTAAAATCATATGAATTTTCCTTAATGAGAAAGAAAAATCTCTGTTTATAATTGATTATGTTCAAAAAAAATTTTAAGATTTGTGTAAATTTCAAAATTATTTTTAATCCCACAATAATATTTTATATGGTAAATAATTAGGTCCTTAGAAACTTGCTAATAAATACTGAGAAATTATTATTGTCTAAGTCAGAAATAATTAGCACTTTTTCTTTTTTTTGTAAAAAAACGACCAATGAGATTTTGTGTAAAGAATTAAATTTAGTCCTCAAATAATTTCTTTTTCAGATCTGTATAAATTTCACCATTTTTTTTAATCCAGTATTAATATTTTATATTGTAAATAACTATACAGTTAGAAACTTGTTAATAAATACTGAGGAATTATTATTTTCTAAGCCAGTAATAATTATTACTTCCGTTCTTTGTTTTTTTTATAAAAAAAACGACCGATGAGTTTTCTTGCAAAGAATTAAATTCAGTATTTAAATAACTTCTTTTTCACATCTGTGCAAATTTCAACATTATATTTAATTCCACAATAATATTTTACATGGTAAATAAGTAGGTCCTCAGAGACTTGTTAATACATACTATTAAATTATTATTTTCTAAGCAAGTAATAATTAGCACTTCCTTTCTTTTTTTTATAAAAAAACGACAGATGAGTTTTCATGTAAAGAATTAAATTCAGTCCTCAAATAACTTTTTTTTCAGATCTGTACAAATTTCAACATTTTTTTTAATCCCGCAATAATATTTTATATGGTAACTATGTATTTAGAAACTTGTTAATAAATACTGAGGAATTATTATTTTCTAAGCCAGTAATGATTATTACTTCCCTTTTTTGTTTTTTATAAAAAAAACGACGATGAGTTTTCTTGCAAAGAATTAAATTCAGTATTCAAATAACTTCTTTTCACATCTGTACAAACTTCAACATTTTTTTAATCTCACAATCATATTTTATATGGGAAATAATTCTATCGTTAGAAACTTGTTAATAAATACTGAGGAATTATTATTTTCTAAGCAAGTAATAATTATTATTTCCTTTACATGTTCTTTTTATTAAAAAAACGACTAACGCCTTTTCTGACAAAGAATAAAATTATATATATATATATATATATTATATGTATAAATGTATAAGCATATGTGTGTAAAAACTAAAAGAAGTTAAAATACAGCGTAATAAATTTTATATACCTAAACTAATGTACAGTAAATACACATTCACATCATTTAATGTTGTTTTTTTATACACCACACTCTTTCTTACACAACAAACGGTTAATAAAATAAATATCTGTCGTGAACGTTTCAAGTCTTTGTCTTGTCGCAACATTAAAAATTCAAATTAGCATAATTATTAAATGACAATTAATATGCCGGCGTTTGTATCACTGTCACAGTAATTTGTCATCAAATTATTATATTGTTAATTCATAAGCACAACGACGTGTGAACATTATGAGAATAAGAGAGGTGTTTTAACAAGTGTTGCGAGCAATAAAAAATATTTATGGTTGTTTTCGTCTTATATATACATACAAAAGTTGTGTGTATAAGAAAATTTTCGTGTCCGTTTATTGAGACTTCAAAATTTAATCAGACAGAATAAATGTCATCACTTGAAGAACACAAACTCCTCCCACCCATGTCAACTATTTCTGACTTTAGCAAATGAAAACACACCTTAATGCCATGACGTAAGTCGTTCTGTTTAACATTTGACGTTAGGTAAGTGATATATCATTAACCTGTCAACCGTTGGATGAACATGTTTTTTATATACATATACATCCACGTATATATAATCGTAAGGCAGTATAATAAGCACTTGATCGAAAGTAAAAAAGAATCTATGTTAAATGTTTAACTAACTACCATCTTCAAAAATAATAGGGTCCGTTATGTCAACGGACGGATTAATTTAATTGTTTCTTATAACAAATTAAGATTTTAACACAGGTCAAGTACATAAACAAGAATGAAAGAAAGAAATAACAATCTATCTATCTCTGTGTGTGTGTATGTGTGTGTGCAGAGTTTTTATACGACTCACACCGTCCAACATTTAAAATTCTTTTTTCGAATCAACGATCGATTCGAGTAAAAGTACTAATTTTTTGCGCAAATGAGTTATACAAGCTGTAACTTTCGGTCGTGTTAACGTTATGTAATGCGGACATGACTCCGCTTTTTGGATTAAATTACTGTCGAGTCCTGTAAATTACGTTTTCGTATCGATTGTTATTTAATTTACATGTTGACCCGCACACTCGCTGTCAGTTATTTATTTATTTAAATGTAACAAAAACGTACCGATTCGTTCATTATTCTCGTCGAGTGCGAACAATTACACTAACTGAAAATCGATACAAGTGCTCATCAAGATCACATTATTCATTACTCATGTTAAACAGATAGTCGCAGCGAATTTATCATCTTTTATCCTATTAGACCAATTGAAAATATATAACAAGATTCCTTTTTTTGACAAAATATTCAAATCCAGTTTACCAAACGAGTCGTATTTACAATAAAAAAATTGTTTACTATCTTTAAAAATTGATTATTAACAAATCCATACCAGTAACATATGAAAACCGTCAATCAATAAAGATCAATACTAAGCAAAAAAAAATAATAATAAACCCTTCGATACTGCCCCACTTTTTACTGCTGTTTTACAAAAAGCACTTCTCGTATCTTGAAGCACAATTTGTGTTAGAAAATAAAAACTGTCCAGAGTTGAAACACTAACAACTCTTAATTGTTATTAATTATTAAACTGACTAATATATAAATATTTACTAACTAAAATATTACCAATACTTAAATATTATTTTTTAACTTAAATAATAGTAAAAAGACTAGGAAAATAAATCGTTCTTTTACAAACCGCTGTTAAAGTTCAGTTTGTGCTTCTTATATGGAAGAGCAAATATCACAGTGAGATATTATATACTAGGTTGGAAAAAAAGTTCATAGTATTTTTCCATTAGATGCCATTAATAGCAGTTTCACGGGTAGCTCGATTATATGACATGACTCCATATGTGTTATTTTGACAGGTAACATTTTAACGTTACTTTCTCTGTTGTTTTTGTGCAATTTTGTGAATTTTAAGTTTGTCAAATTTATAATTGAAAATGAAGAAATATAAGATGCATTTTCGTTATTTTATACTGTTTTATTTCCGGAGGGAAAAAAGTTCTTCAGAGACAGCAAAAAAGATATCCGCCATTTATAGAAAAGGTGCTATAGCTGGCAGTATTTTTCGAAAGTGATTCACTCGGCTCAGAGATGGAAAATTCAACCTAGAGGATCGTGAGCGTTCCGGTAGACCTGCAGTTGTTGATAATGACAAAACTGCAACACTTATTGAAAATAATAAACGTTAAACGACACGGGACATCGCAGAGATACTGTAGGTGTCTCATATGAGCGCTGTGAGGCATTTGGAGACACTTGGGTATGTGAATCGGTACGATGTTTGGGTGCCTCATAATTTAACTGAAACAAATTTAATGGAACGTATTTCCATCAGTGATTCGCTTCTTAAAAGAAACCAAAAAGACTCGTTCCTGAAACCATTAAATACGGGCGGAAAAATGAATCGTCTACAATAATGTGGAATGGAAAAGGTCTTGAAGAAAATGAAATAAACCTCCGTTAGCCACTCAAAAAGTGAGGCTTCATCCGAAGAAGGCGATATTGTATATCTAGTGGGAATGGAAGGGTGTCGTGTAATACGAGCTTCTCGCAAATAATCAAATAATAAATTCAGAGAAATATTGTGCTCAACTGAACAAATTAAATGAGACAATCGATCAAAAGCGTCCAGAATTGGCCAGTCTGAAGGGTATTGTTTTCTACCAAGACAACACTAGACTTCACGTCTCTTTGTATATCTGGCAGAAATTGTTGCAGTTTGGCTGGAACATCTTACTTCACCCGCCATACTCACAAGATCTTGCACCTTCAGATTACCATTTGTTTCGGCCTCTACAGAATTTCCTTAATGGAAAAAACGTTACTTTTCTGGAAACTTCCAAAAACCACCTGGATCAATTCATCGTCCAGAGAGACGCCATGTTCTGGGAGACAGGATTTATGAAACTAAGTGAAAATAGGCGAAAGGTGAGGGATAAAACGGCACATATGCATTAGATTAAATATATGTATAAATAAGGAAAAAAACACCCTTTGAATTTCACCTTAAAACGCTACGAACTTTTGTTCCAACTCAATATGTATAAATGCATATATATATATATATATATATATATATATATATATATATATAATATGCTTGGTTATATGCAAAAATGTCTTTATATTAAGAGTACAGAATACTTTAGAGTATAGAGAACTAAAGAGAACTATAGTACATAACAGAGCATAGAGAGCATACTGAACTATTGTGCTGAAAAATGAAATCGACAAGAAATACAATAGTGAAACAATAAGAGTTTTAAAAAACAGATTTTCATAGCAACATGAGAGAAGTATTTTGTTAATTTAAAAAACAAATATCTTTATACGAATTTCTCTTATGAATACATAAATAAAATCCAAATTCGAGAAAATAGTTGCATTTCACAATAAAAGCAAATTTAATATCTTTGCCTAGTATAGTAATGTTAAGATCTATCGAAAAAACTACTGAATGACAAGAAAAAAAATGAATAACACACTCGCAATAACACAGATAATGTGATGCTTTAGTGCTAAATATATTCTAAGTTTTAAAATTTTGTGTTTGTCTACATAACTATGAACTACAATTATGTACTTAAAATTACAAAAGAAACTGTGAATATTAGGACTGATAGATTTGTAAATGAGAACAATTTACATTTTTACTAAGACAAGGTTTTTAGATATTTCTCAGATATTGTCAAAGAATGGCTGTTCTACATCAGTACAAATTTTACAAAATCTCCATCCAAGTCATCAATAATATTCAATGTTATAAAATATTCAGAGCTAGAAAAAGAAATAAGAAAACATTGAAGTTCATATCAGACACCACAAGCATTTTTTCTGTTCAAAAAAGTTCAAGCAATTTTTATTGATCATTTTTGTTTTTGCTTATGTATATTTAGATGACGACGTCATTATCTTCATAGTTGGGTGCATAAAACATTCACTATAAAATAAAAAGGATCTCAAAGAGATCTAAAAACAGAATATAAAATCTCAAATTCAATTGAATTTAGTCAAATCTAATATAAATAGGCTAAAAAAAGTAATAAAACAAATAAAAACTGCCATAAAATATTAAAAACATGAAAAGAAAGAAACAATAAACACAATTTAATTGTTTCGTGTTGAATCATCTGATCTATAAATTAATCTTAGAATGAAAATTATTTTGTTATTTTCTTATATATGGAGAGAAAGAAAATAATTGAACAATTAATTTCATATTCCATAAAAATGGAAATAATAGGTAAATACATTATTTAAGTTGAGTCATTGTCTGTATGTGTTTAATAAAATATAATTCTACAAAAGGCAAGAGACGAAAATATTTCTTTCCCGAGGCGTCATACATTCGTGATGAAGTAAATTACATGCTACGATGACATGTCGAGCTATATCGGTAGTTGGAAATGCTACCAGTGAAGAATATTAAGTCAAACAACTCGAAGTTAAATAATTATATAAAATACTATAGCGTTAACCCGAGGGAAAAATTCTCGAGTGCTATGCAAATAAGTTGTTTAGAAAAAAATTAATGTCTTTTAATATCGATTGAGAAAATGAACAAAGCAGTTGAAAATAAAACTGCAGGAGATATACTACAAAACGAATGTATTGTATTAGAACGACTAAACAAATAAAAAAAAAACATTCCTATAATAAGAACTAAATAAAGGAACACCTTTTCAATGAAGTGAAATCAATATCTGTAACATACATTTACAGTATGTATTGAAAATGTTCCAAGCAATTTTATTTTAATTGTATCACAACAACAATTTTCCATTAACAATTTATGTCATTGTAAACTCACACAATATGCTAACGTCACTACCATATAATTGAACTGATTAGAATTTACAAAGACTATGACGTGTTCTTAATTTAATTATTATGATGATTAAATGATTTTATCTGGTTCTCTTGTTGGGTACTCATACGATGTCTGATGTTTTGTTTTTCCAGTGTTACAGTCTCACGATTGTTGTCAATTAGAAATACAAGGCCATGAGAGAACACATCGACGTTTCTAGGAATTAATACGCATTTTTTTACATTCGAACAAATCAATTTTAAACCGAGTAGTTGTTGTGGCGATATACTGATTATTCATCAATGTATAGTACATTTAAAATCTTTGATGTACTGAGTGTTTTATTTAAGAGACCGTAAATCAATTTTGTGTTTTTATTTCTAACATTTTTTTAAAATAATCCGACATGGTATCGTACAAAATTTCATGAGATTTTATGGATATAGACAACTGAAATACTTTATGATATATTTCAACAGATATTTTACTTCACTGATAATAAAAAAAACAGACTTTTTTATAAAAAAAGTCCGCTTGTCTGTCAATATTTTTATTTCAGTAATATTATGATTTTTTTTATTTTTAGAAAATCGTACAGTAGAGTCGTTTAAATCAAATTCTGGTTATTTTTCACCAATGATCTTTGTTTTATGTGAGATTTTGCATTATTAAAGTTCTTATTATCCATTTTCCGTCACCTTCTAGTTTTGTCTTTCTAATTATTGAAAATAAAACTTAAATTTAATGATTAAAATCGACATTTTCTTACATTACAACATTATCAATTTCGAATCAAAAAACAATGTTATATTAACCCCTTAACATACAAAGACGTCCCTGATACGTTATGTGTTTCTTATGCCATTGTAAACATTGGCATTTCTGAGACGCACGGAAATTTAATTCGCTTTACTGCAGCTACAAAGCAAATATTAGAAAGGAATAATTATATATATATATATATATATATATTTATATATTTATATATTTATATATATATATATATATATTCAGTGTTAAAGTGTGTGAACCATAGAAATAAACCCTGCAACATGTATGTTTTGAATTTGTACGGAAGTGAGGGTGTTTGTTGTTAACAACGTTACTGTTATGTAATTTATCTCTACCTGACTTTCCGGTAAGCAGAAGACTTTGGTAAAGTGAATGTCCAACTCGGTTACAGGCAAAAAATTGGGCATATTTTCCTGGAAATATACTTTTCACTGGTAAAAAGTAACATCCTGCAAAGAGATGTCACGTATGCTCAAAAAATAATATAAGAAGTGAAACGACTTGGCAGTATAAAAAATGTCAAATACATCTACATTTACCAGAATGTTTCGAAAAGATTCATACTCTACAGAACTATTGAATGATTGTTTAATTTGTTATTTCATTTTTTTTTTATTACTTTTGGTTATTAGTATTGATTTATAATATTTAGTAATGTATAAATATTATTTTCTTTGTTAAGCTTACACAAATGTTAAGCTGAAAAATAAATATTTTTGGTCATATCGAATTTCAATTAATTCAATTATATCAAGGGGTTAAGAAAAATTATTTCTTAGGTAATATTTATAAGACCTGATGTCAAGTCCATAAGAACGGTATTTGATGAATATAAAAGATAAAACCTTTTTATACAACTCCTGTTTTTAGCACAAAGATTTTTAACGTTAATCTCAGATTTATCTATTCTCATTGTTAACATTAAATACCTGCAGTGATTATTAAAGGATTTTAGTAAATCTCAAAGCACAAAATTACCTTTTTAGTGTTAACTTTGGTTCATAAGTTAGAATTCATGCTTAATGTAAAATTCATTGTTATTTTTTTAATTATCTTAAACTATAAAATTATCTTCAAGTTTCCAACTTGACAGAAAAGAGAATATATTATTTATTCCAAGTACAAAAAACGACACATATTCAATTTCTCTTATTTTTTTGTAAGAATAAGTCATTCGGAGTCCAAATTTTATCCAAATTTTTAAATGCTTTTACACCCTGGACCATGGAATTATGAATTCATAAATTACGTATAGTTTGTTGAATATCTCATTCGACTAATGATTTCATTAAGTCGTCATATTCTGATATCAATGTGTACCACACCATCTTCAGAGCATAAGTACTAAAAGAAATGTTTCTTTAAAATACACTTCTGTTGATTTTCGTTTTAATAAATCATTTAACAATGTTGTCTTTTTAAAAATATTTTCAGTACTTCTACAATAAAGATATAGAATCAATAATAATAAAAAATATTGCATTTTGAAATAAAATATAAAAGAAATATACATAAGTAGATGAGAGTTAACTGATTGTATATGAAGGTTAGCTGAAGTTTTATCATGGATCATATTAAAAATAAATAATTTATTCTATAATAACTACTGAATTCTTGCTTGAAACCAATACACTTATAATGGTATAAAATATGTGACTGGATACAAAATATGTGACTGTAGATGTCTTAGTTTATTGATATTTACTGCCATTAAATATCAATAAGAAGTCGAAAAATCAGTAAACATATGTCAATATTTTATTTTTAGCAGTTATGTCTCTTGGGAAAATACTGAATGGATGTTTATGTTCGTATGTTTAAATTCAATAAAATAATTATTTATTTATATATATATATATATATATATATATATATATATATGTAGGTTGATCTATAATTATTCATATGTTAAATAATTTTTTTATGTACACGTAGTGGTTAAATAGTTATTTATTTTTTAATAGAAAAAGTTTG
This sequence comes from Acanthacorydalis orientalis, assembly GCA_034766995.1. Taxonomy (NCBI): domain Eukaryota; kingdom Metazoa; phylum Arthropoda; class Insecta; order Megaloptera; family Corydalidae; genus Acanthacorydalis; species Acanthacorydalis orientalis. Next base: position 16,127,264 of record CM068315.1, on the reverse strand, counting down.
GTTCTAGTGAAGAAAAAAATGCGAAGAAACTGGTATGAAGTTTGTTGAAACTGATGGTTTCAGAACTAAAACAGTGTTTATTCAGATACTATCTTTTTATTCAGGATTTTTTTCTGAAAAAATACATTCCTGCAGTAGATTATTTTCTGTATGAACTCAATTTTACCATGTTTTTTTTCAAAGAAATCTTAGAAAATCAATAAATTATATTTAAATAAGCGATTTAAAAATCATAAGTCAGCTCTATACAATTTTCAGTAATATTAAAATAAAAATTAATTTTTTTATTTTCAAAAACTTTATGCAAATTTTCAGATTATTCATTAAAATGTTTATATCTGAACATATTATGAAAAAAATCAGATTTTTTTTGTACTTTGGAACTGTGGTATGACGATGTCGACACTGAAATGTATAAACAATAATCAAAAATGATCAATGATGATTGATTAAACATTTTTGATCAAAAATTTGTGACTTGTGAGATGAAAAAAGAATTAATTTTCAAAATTTGTATTTTTTTTGGTTTCTGAAAAATAAATTTGATCACATGTAAAACTGATATTAATTTAAGACTTAATATATGATTTCGTCAGCAAAGAAATCATTTATTCCTTGCATTCTATAATATCACGTACTGTTTTTTAATTCTTCATGATTTACCCGCATTCATATGTAAAACGTATGCGAATATATATTCATACAGACTATTTCCATTACACAAGTTTCGCCTTGAAGTATGATCTTATATTAAACAGAACATCATATTAAAAACGTGCCCCAGCAGTGTAAACTTTTTAGTATGTGAGTGAAAAACTTTATCACAAGCTGCAGCGAGTGTATTACTTTTTCCACTAAGTATTACAATTCTTAATTTCTTACAAGAAGACTACGTTCTTAGTCTACCACGTTTTATACTTTTTACAGGAATTATGCCTCGCTTCATATAATACTTAATCTACAGGAATAAACGTAGATATATTGTAAATGTGTGCTGGTCTTGTTAATAACCATGGTCGTAGAGATACCATCGTTTCGAGTACACTTTTTTTATTTGAAACTTGTGTTACTTAATCGTACGTAAAAATGTCTTCCTTATATATATAATTATGTTAAAAATTTATTCTTTTCGAAATTAATATTTCAGAATCAGTTGATATGTATGTCTATTATTATTAAATGATTATTATTTTGAATATAAATTTCTTAAGTCGTTTTTACTGAATTAATTAAAATACAAAAATGGAAAACTATAATTTTATTATGAAAAGAGTAACGGTTGAAAACATACAAAAAAATAATAGAATTTTTACGAAAAAAATACATTTTAAAAGTGTTCTATTTCGAGATTAGATATTCTGTGAGATGAATGATTAATTCTTGATGATTTAATAGACGTTCTTGTTTATAGAACTTGAAAATCTTGACAGCATATAAAGGACCAAACTTAAAATAATACGAGCGACTAAAAACTATTTAAAATAAATAATTTTTCTTAAATATTTTAAGATATTAGGATGAAGTAAAAAGAAAAAAATGAGAAGAAGGTTTTTTACCTATTAATTTTTCGACTTTATAAAAAGTTCTTTATTTACATTTTCGCTAATTTATAAACAATGTCTGCATTTCTTCAGTTAAGAAATTTGAAGTTTGTTACTCTATCCAATCCTTTATGGCTGTTTTAATTTAGTCATTAAAAAAAATAGACGTTCCTTTAATAGAAGTAATAAGAGAAAGTTAGACAGTATCACGATTTGAAAAATTGTATTTTAAGTTTTCTTTCTTTTTTATTTCATCCAAATATCTCAAATCATTCAACACCTATGAGCTTTTGTGCGAAATTTTTGAGCGGACACTGGTATGATTTAAAAAAAATAATTTATAATCTGGTTTCGTTTTTTAAAAAATATTCTTGTTAATTTAATTCTTATCCATAATTATGATTTAATACAAAAATGACTTCATTGAATTAACGTCAAAGTATGGTATGTATTTACTCTCCCATCTTTGTAATCTGGTGACAATTCGTACAGATTTCAAATACTTATTCTCTTCAATTCATTTTAAATTCTATTTAATTGAGAAACATGCAGTTGCGAGATCCTATGATGCATCTAGTTTTTCCAAAATCTCATTGGATCTGTGATTTACTCAATTATCTTTGTAACCTGAGAATCATTTAAATGGATTCTAAATACTAATTTTCTTCACTATGTCAAAAGGTTTTTTTTTTAAAAAATATTTTAGAGTATGAAGGTATAAGATCTTATAATAAAACATTTATAAGTTTTCAAAGATCTAATTCAACATGTGATTTCCCTCAGTTATCTTTGTAACCTGAAGACCACTCATTGTTTTTTAAAATTCCCAACGAATCATCCTGATAGACTACTCCACGAAGAGAAAAATAATAACAGGAGCCTATTATACAACATTAATGGATCGTTTGAAAGATCTGAAGCAAAAACGGCCAAGACCGGCGAACAAAAAAGTGCTCTCTCACTAGGACAACACGTTGTCCCACAAATCGACGTAATCGAAAAATTGCACGAATTAGGCTTCGAACTGATTCTCTATCCACTCTATTCTCTGGAATTGGCCTCGAGTGATTTCTTTCTATTCCCAAACTTGAAAATTTGGCTCGATGGAAAAAAATTCTCGTCGATTGAGAGTCATCGCCGCCGTCAATGCGTATTTTGCAGACTTGCTGGACCAAGTATATAGCCCTCAATAGAGACCATGTTGAGAAATAAAATGGTTTTTTCTAAAAAAAAACGGTGTTTAACTTGTTTTTTTTTATCATACTTATCAAACGACCCACGTACTAAGAATACAAAGATTAATTTAAAACAATGTTTTATAAAAATAATGTATTTATTTCCGATCATACCAATATTATATTTCAAGTAGATATTTGAAAATTTTTGATTACAGATGAATATTTATTTGAGATTTAGATGAAATGCTTCTTTGATTTACAATTAATACTCTGCAGATATTTAAAAACGTGGATATCTTTTTCGATACATTAAATTTGCACACTAATGATGCATCGCTAGCATCGAAATAAATTCTTTTTAAAAAAAGTATGTAAGTTTCTCTGTTCTTTTCGGGTTCGAATCGATCAAATAACACACACAGTGAGAGCGCTCACGCGCGATCTAACAAATCGTAGGCCTATACTTATTATCGACCCGGTGAAACGTCAAAAGTGACCGGCGGTCGGCCTGTCAGATGCCATCGAGTATCCGGAGACTCGGTCTTATGTCATCCGCCGAACGTTGATTACAATCAAGTAATCTGTTACGAGTCCGTACATACCCGTCGAGACATCGGCGTGAATACATTATCTGGCGGCGTGCATCTCATCTCGGCTTCCAACGATTATATTGTTGTCGGATAACACGGCCGGCCCGAGTAGCACAACCATCGCTGCTGCACTCATTGTTACAGAAGCGACGTTGAGAAAATTCGTTCGTACCAGTCACATCCATTATTTATAATCATTCGAGTGTGAGCATACGTGTTATTTTTAAATACAGTGGTCTTAGGCACTCGGTGGATGATATGAGACGTACGATAAAAATATTGGAAGGTTCTCTTTTTTTATAACGATCACTTTTTGTATTGTTTCGTACACACTCGCACTTTGTATCCATAAACAGGTGCATTTATATATCAGGTATACACACACATACACACATACACACATACACACACATGCACACACACATACACACACATACAGACACACATATATATATATATATATATATATATATATATATATATATATATATGTATATGTATCTGAAAGAACGCTAAAATCAAAGTTCAGTAAGCTTTTTTTTTTAAACAGAAGGCGTCCATTTATTTAATACGAAATGACATATGCTACAAAGTTGGATTCAAACTGATGACACTTTTGTCAGCAACGGTACGTGTGATTAATCAGAACAACCATTTTGGAATATAATATTTGAGTTAAGTAATATTTAAAAAGGTTCAAATAATATATAATGATTTTATCAGAAATCTCGGAAAAATTATTAAAGTTAGCAAATTGTTGACCAAAATATTAGGTGTGTGAAAAAGTTCTAGACTTAAATATGTTATGTCCTGTAAGTATTATTGAATGAAAATCCATCGCAGGTGTAAGAGAAACTCGTGGACAAACTGGGAGCTGATGATTTCATGAGATGGGAAAAAATCAGAAACTCGAAAAGTGAGTACTGCATGAACTATTCGAAAACAGCATTGCTTGTCAGTTCAACATTGCTTGTTTTTCAGGCAAAAACGAAGGATTTCTTATAGAAAATTGCACCCAGCGAAAAAAGAAACGGATTATGCACGGAAATCTTAATTGAACATATTCATGGATGTACTCATATCCATAGCCAGCTAAGAACGGCAAAACCGAACATCCATGTCAAAAAGGTCCCTCTACGTATCTGGTGGGATATGAAAGATGTACTACTATAGGAGCTTCTCTAACCAGGTGAAAAGAGTACTGCTGAGGGCTATAGTCATCGATTGAATCAACTAACTGACGAAATAATACAAATAAGATACAGAGATGCCAGAAAGTTAATTTTGATGTACGACATCAATAGGCCGCATGTTGTTCTTATTAGTCAGAAAACTATTTTTAATTTGACATGGGAAAATCTCTCGCACGCGGTGTGCTCACCTGACTTGGCACCTCCAGATTATCATTTGTTTCAGTCGATGTAGAACTCCTTAACTGGTCAATATTTCCGAGATGGCGATGAGATACAAAAATGGATTTACACATTCATTGCCTGCAAGCTGATGTCTTTTTTCACAAGGGAATCCAAAACTTGCCCGAGAAATGGCAGGTCATAAAAATGAAAACAATTTTGATAATTTAATTATATTTGATATATTATGAAACAACAACGAAAATTTGCCAAGAAAAAAAATAAACATTTCTACAAACAATTTTTGAATGAGTTCAAAATGAAGTAAAATAGTTTTTTTGTTAAGATTAATAGTTTACTCTAGAGGTGTCTGACAAATTGTATATTTAAATATGGAAAATAGATTAAAATATGAGGTTGGTAGAAAATTAATTGCGGTTTATGACCTTCAAATATATATTCATTTTTCTATTTGTGGTCCAAAACTATTGGATGATACACTTAAATTTTGTGCAAGCTCTCGAATTGTTGTGCGTGGTTTGGAATTAAATAACGCCTTCATTTGGTAGTTATGACCTGAAGAAGAATGCCCGTGAACTTTTTCATCTTCAAAGCTCTTGTCTCAAGCACGAAATTTTCCTTAACACCACCCACACCAAAAGCATCGTTTTGTTTACAAGCAGTTTCTGCTGCTTCACCACCCTTTTTAAGCTCGTACAAAAAATTTGCTCTTATTTGCTTTTTTACCATCTTTATTTGAATAGCCCAATTTCAATCAAAATTAATAATAAAACCACAGTAGATGTTGCTCAAATACGGACCGAAAATACATTTTAAGACTGTATTAACATCAACACGATGAAATGACACTTTCATTGAAAAAATTAAGGTTAGAATTCAGAAAATAAAAACCGTAATTATTTTCCTACCAATCAAATAAAATAAAATTTATTTAGTTTTCTTAAGACAATCGTTTTTATTTCCACCACATTTTCACTGATTAATTATCATTCTCATCAAACAAATATTCCTACCAAAATATTCAATATTAATAGATTATAAAATACATAATTCCAACGCATCAAGAATCAAACCTTTACATTAGATGTAATTATAACTATTTTTTAATGTCGATATCTTATTTCAAATACTATAATCGTTTTCATTAAATTACTAATTTATCGTGATTACAAATATAACCGTTGATCATTCAGTACAATTTTAAATTTGTTATACGATGAGTTAATTGAATTGTAGACGACCTATAAAGTTGAAACCATCATTAGTTTGAAATTTATGAGATAGGACTATCAAAATGTAATTTATAAACGAAATTCGACTGGACATCGAATCTAACTAAATTGGAAATCTTTTTCAACATTCATAGTGACCATTACATACATTCACATATTCTTATATATATATATATATAATTGTTTGAGGTGTAATTTATTATGTGAGTCATGTCTCAAAGCATAAAATATAATTGAAGGAGTCTCTGGTTGAGTAGGTTGTCGGACGGTGGGTGTGTCTAATTTATGATTTGAATGAAATGAATACTTGAGAAGAAGTTTTTAATACCGTACGTATTTATAATCGTTTTTTAAGTTCTTTCATGTTGTTAAAATAGCCATGATGATAACAATTCAACAGTTTATGTACAAAAATGTACATGTAATTTACCATTTCTAACTGCATTCGAATTATTAAATGTATTTTTAGAATCAAAAAAAAAAATTTTGCCGTCCATTTTAATATATTTTGAAAACTTCGAACTTTACACACAATAACACTGACGTTAAAGTAAACTTCTTTTAATACTTATTTCAAGAAAACAAGTCCGCTGCTCTACAAATATAAAAAGAAGATACGGACACAGCACGACTATAATTTTCAAATTATCTGCGGTAGGTTCACTACTTGAAAATTACATCTTTAGTGAATGTTGTGTGTTGTATATTTAATAAAGATGTTTTATTACACTAGTCATTGAGTTTAATCAGTTGGTTTGTGAGTTTTCACACGCATCATCGTCGTAGGCGTTTGTGAAAAACAATATAATTTCAATAAGTTATTATTAATAACTTTTTTTTATTCCAAGCTATTCCAGTTATAAATTAGGAGAATTAATTATTTATTCAGCTATATATATATATATATATATATATATATATATATATATATATATCTTTGACGATTTGCTGTTGAATTAATATCTCTTATCTATTCATTGTTTCTATTTTCTATACATTCTCAATGTTTATCATTTTGTTGTCTTGATAATCTTTATTACTTTGGACTACACGAGTTTTTATTTCTCACTGCTCTATGGATAATTCATATAGTAATATAAAATCGACCTGAAGACACTACACAAATTAATGAAATTGGTAGATGAAAACGGATACTCAAGTAATCCAAAACAATGAAGACTATGAGGACTACATACTATCAGGGTGACATGTATAAATCAAAGAGCTAAGAATGTAGAGACGTGTCACAAGCCTAACTGTGTGTGTCAATCAATCGTAAAACGGCGGATGTATGCCAGTGCACTATGGCAAACATATATAACATGTAGTGGTGTAGATATTTTTTTTTTCAACAATACCAATTTTCGTTCTATTGTCGGTTGATAATATTTTATATACTTCTTATATATTTGAATTTAATGTTTTTTTAAAAAAATAATATGTAACATAAATGTTTTTAAAAATTATTAACAGCAAGTAGAGAAATCAGAGTAAAAGATTAACACACAGATTAACATTACCATTAAATATATCGATATTGAAAAGTCTAAATTTAGGATAGGGTTTTTTGCATATGTATATATATATATATATATATATATATATGTATGTATGTATAAAATAATTTTTTCCAATTTAAGTACCAATTTCAAAAATTAGACACAAAATTGTCATAAATGAAAGTTGTATATGTAAATTTTGTATAAAATAAGTATAAAGCCATTGAAAATATATAAAAATGTATACAGTAATTTCTATATGAGGGTCGTTTGATAAATTTGGTAAATTTCTATGAAGTAGCGCCACTATTCATTTGGTAACGTCACGACTAAAAAGTGTCACTTTTCAAACTAGCAAAGGCCAAATTTCATTCAGAAGTGAAGCGTTGTTCAAGTTCTACAGTTGATCTAAGTAAACAGTTGCAGCAGTTGCAACAAAAATAAAAAAAAACGAGTTCTGTGCAGTTATAAATCATTTTTATTTGAAAAAGTGGAAGGTAATCAGATCAAAGCGGAGTTGGAGTAAGTTCATGGGGATTCTGCACCAGCGTTGAAGACTGTTTATTTCTGGATAAATGAGTTTAAACATGGTAATGAAGGTGAAGCGCGCTCTGGACACCCAGTTAAGGTCACCACAATGGATATCGATGAAAAAACTCATATTATCGTTATGGAAGGCCGCCGAGTGAAAATGTGAGAGACTGTTGAAACTTTAGGCAACTCAACTGAACGAATCCATAATATTCTGAACAAAAAATTGCACACGAAAACGCTGTGTACGCGATGGGTACCGTGATTGATTGATTATCGACCGAAAACGCACAAGAAAAGACATTTCAACCCAGTATTTGGCGATGTTTAATCGCAATCCTCAAGCCTTTTTGCGTCGATTCGTCACCATGGATGAAGCAAGGATCCACCACTACACACCTGAGTCGAAGCAGTAGTTAAAGCAGTGGTCAACGACTGATGAAAGTGCGCCAAAGAAAGCAAAGACGGTTTTAATGGCTGATAAGGTGAGGGCCACTGTTTTTTTGGGATTCCCAAGGAATCATCCTGATCGAGTATTTAACAAAGGGATAAACGATAATAAGAGCCTATTATGAAAACATTATTGGACAGTTTGAAAAAAAAGGTAAAACAAAAACCGCTAAGATAAGCGCACAAAAAAGAGCTCTTTCACCAGGACAACGCGCCATACCAAAAATAGACCGTCGTAATGGCAAAACTGCATGAATTAGGCTTCGAACTGATTCTTAATCCACCCTATTTTCCACAGAGGGTCCCGTGCAACTTCTTTCTCTTCCAAAACTTGAAAATTTAGCTCGATGGGAAGAAAATCTCGTCGAACGTGGATGTTATCGCTGCCGTTAATGCGTATTTTTCAGACTCGGAGAAAAGCTACTTTTCCGAGCGAACGAAAAAAATAGAAACTCACTAGACCATGTGTATAGCCCTCAATGGAGACTATGTTGGAAAATAAAATCGTCTTTTTCCAAAAAGAACCGTGTTTCACTTGCTTTTTTATTGTACTTATCAAACAACTCTGGTAATAACAAAATTAAACTTATTCATGAAACGATAAGTTATATGGTTTTTATTTGACGGTTTTTTGGATCCATAATATAAAATCAGAGGATTGAAAAAAATTGGATTAAGTTACTATTTTTTAAACAATCATTTTTTAAAACAAAAGTACTGATTGAATATCAACAATAAAATAGCGGAAGCATAGGTTTGGGAGAAATTGTGACAGTATAAAAAAATATTCTGTACATCGCTGAATATATTAACATTTACTTCATTTTAATATTGTGTTTGTTCCCTGTAATAACAAGCATATAGCAATGATTTAGTATTTTTAAGTGTTTTATTTACTTTTAATATACTCGATTACAATTTTGTATATTATCTCATTTCAACTTAACTTTCTAAAAAAAATTAATTGAATGAGGTATAAAAGATTTCAATATACAACTTACTATATATTATTTGTGTAAAGCAATAGTTAATGGTAGACGAGGTCAGACGTACTTAAACTATATAATTAGAGCTGCATACAACGATATTATTGATTATAAAACATTGTACGATTTTTGTAAATATTTATTGCAAATATATGTTTTATTTCAAAAAAGTGATACAATTTATAGGTCGACCTGTCGTGAACATGTATTGTTATTCCACATAAGAAACGAACGTAATTCTCGGCGACTAAAAGAAACCATCCGAATCTTTGTGTTTGCAAAAATGTGCCACGACGGGGTGGTACTTCTATGCACGGGGCACATTTCCAGCACGTACGCGTTTCATCAATTCAGTTTCGTTGAACGAAACAAAGTTTGCATATATTTAACTTTCTTGCAATGGTCAGCAAACGTCTAACTCCGACTAAAAACAACAATAAATGCACCCTTCCGTTACGGAGAGTTGCCGACGAGCCCCGAATGCGGCGAGACGGACGAGCGGGCTGCGTCTTCACGAATAAAACAATTTGTGTCACGGGTCAGGAATTTCAATTTGGGGTTTTGTCTCTTCAAGTAAACCAATTGTTTCCGTTCCGATACTGAAAGAAGTAAATTTAATTTCCTGGACGAGGGTCGTAAAAATTGTGTGGACATTCGAGTTTTTAGCGGAGACGACGGACGATGCACGAGCAGAAAAAATGAATAATGCATGATTACGGCGACGTACAGTCCGTTCTATTGTCTCGCGAAATGGGGCACATCTTGTATGTGTTTTATTCGATCGTAACGGACGAACGCCACCACCTTTACGATTTAATAGAAATCGTGCGGAGTTTAATATTGTTTTAATAAAAAAATCAAATGAAATAAAAAAGACCGTCGTCCGAGATGTCACGACGAGCGGTAACGCTTGTTTTGACGGCTTCGAACATTTTCCAAACTTTTTAAATAGCTTAAAGGTACATTGTCGTTTACTAGTGTCCTTGTTTTCTTTTCTTTTTGGTGTATTCGACAAAAAAAAATACGGTGAAGAAATGATTTGTTGTTTTCAAAACTAGATTTTATACATACATACATATATATAAATATATATGTATATATATATAAATATATATATATGTATATATATAAATATATATGTATATATATATAAATATATATATATAAATATATATATATATATAAATATATATATATATATATATATATATATATATAAATATATATATATATATATATAAATATATATATATATATATATATATATATATATATATATATATATATATATATATATATATGTAAATATAAATATATATATATGTAAATATATATATATATACATATATATATATAAATATATATATATATATATATATATATAAATATATGTATATATATAAATATATATATATATATATATATATATATATATATATATACATACACAGTAACAAAAATCAGTTCATATAAGTTTTAAAATTAAAAAAAATGTAATATTAAATTAATATAGAAAAAATATATCAATATGTTTGGAGTGAAATTACAAAAAAAAGTTTATTTATTAAAAAAAGTTAGTATAGTTATGGACTGCAATCAATTACAATTTATTTCATTTCCGAAAGAAAGTTTGGAATTCGAAATAGAAATATGTAAAAATGTAGACTATGATAAAAATCAGTGAACATTTTCACTTTTTAAAATGTATAAAAATGGATATTTTATTCAAAGCCTAAACTATTTATTTTTTTATAAGAGAGCTCTTTTATATATTTGATAAAATAATATAAGAACTCAATAAAATTATTACAATATCGTTTTTTATATTTTTCTCAATTACACTTTTATTAATGCATTTTTCACTTCCCATAAAACTTTTTTCTTATCAAAAATGTTTAATAATAAATAATTGATCTTTTTGAAAGTTATTTACGTGTATTTTTATAGAAATGCCATCATCCACAAAGTGTAAGGTAAAGAACGAAAGGGTAGACAATTCTTACAGAGAAAGATTTTCGATCAAAATTATTTTCTAATTTATGAGGGAGTGAAAAACCGTTTGTAAAAGTTTAAGTACGTTTATGACTTGGATTGACTAATTATAAAATTTATCATTCATAATTCCAAAATAAAAATATATATATATATATATAAACAATCTTATGATGAAAATAATCTCATAATCTTTATGTAAGTATTACTTATTTTAATTACGGAATAATACATAATCTGAACATATTTTAATCTTATTATTCACAAAATCAGTAATTTTTCTTTGGTAACTTTTGTGTAATTTAAGTTGCGGTACGTACAGGCGAATACCTACTAAAAGTTTTACTATACATACTTTAGCAATAAATTCATTTAGAAAAAAAATAACAAAATCCACATAAGTTTATTTTATTAAAATATTCATAATTAATTACTACCTATTATTTCAATTAGGCATATTTAGATAGCAATTTATTCATTTGTCAAACACAAGTAAAATTTATTTCTCCAACTGAAATAATTGTTTAATAGATGGAAAATTGAGTCATTTCTAGCCAGACAGACATATCTAACAGTATAATGCTATTTAGATACAATCTACTAAAACTATTTTGCATTTTTTCAGAGTTACTCATTCTATCTACTTCTCATCTATGTGTCATGTGTAATTTTACATTTACGTAAGTAATCATTAATAAAGTAAAACATAATTGAAACATAGTTCTGATATTGTAAATAAATTTATCAGACATTTTTTTGCACCTTGGAGTTCTAAAAATAATTTCCTCACCATCCAAATGCGTATAAGGCACAATAAGTATAAGCCACAATTGAAAATGATTTATTGAAAAATTTTAATCCGACATATGTTCGTGGTTTGTGGAGTGAAAAAAGAATTCAATTATAAAAATGAGACTATATAGGGTTAGGCAACATTCAATGTTTCTAAAATCGAATATACAATTTAAAAATATATTTTGAAGTCCATTTAATATATAGTTCAATAAAAATTCATTTTCTCTAATAAATGATCATTATATTACAAACTTAAAATTATAAGTATTATCACTTTGTGTACTTGAAGTTTAAAAGTAATTTTTCTCCCCTAAATTAATCACATTTAATAAAATTAAATTTTATTCTCTTTAACGAAAATAACAAACATTAAAACTAGATGTTATTAGGTGTACAAAGAATTCGATGCCTTTACTATAGAAAATAAATATTAACAGAAAAATGGAATACAATTAAAACCTCAAAACATTGCCTGATATTCTATATAAATTTGCTCCATCTGTTGGATAACTGACGAATTCCTTATGGAAAAAATATGGCGTTGAGTTGATGAAGTCGTAATGCATTTTCGAACTTTTCTTACTGTTTTGATCCTTTCTGGCTGCTTTATGCATCACAATACCTTCTCCAAACTGAATGAATCATTCCCGCGGTTTCGGCAACATTTGTTTCAATTGGAAAACATATGAAATGCCTAATATGTTGATTTTCGAACGCCCTTGCACTCATTACTATTTTTGAGGTTATGACAACTACTTGTCCAAGATTATATAGTGGTTTTAAATATTAAGAATGGTATTTCAAAATGCTAAAAACACAAGAAAATATTTTAATTAAAAAAATAGTTATGACTAATTCAATTTAAAGGCACAGAATTAATTTTTACACCTGATATATATTCTGATTAAGAAAATAATGAAAGATAATGAATGATAGCTATTTTCCTCTTCTTACAGATGACTAGAAAGAGGATTACAAAAGATAGATATTTTTCCACCTCGAATACACTGATAAAATTTATATTATTTTAGTTCTATATGAATCCTGTAAGTGATACAAGAGATTGTTTCTTCTGAAACATATTTTGATATTTATGATCATATTGATTTTGAATTCCAAGTTTAAGATCTATTTGAAGATGATAAAAGTCAAAAAATTAATAGCCAAAGAAATGGTTTACAAGATTTGCATACAACAATGTACAATAGGTAGTGAGAACAACAACACATTAAAGACTATTTTTTAAATTAATGTTTTTTTAATGAAAATTACAGTAAGCAAATATAAAAAGTTGCAAGTCAGAATTATTTTAATATAGCAAAATGTATAATAGTAACGCGAGTAAGGTAGACATAGAATAATAAATTATTTATTAAAGAACAAATTTCAATACAACATGGAAATTTCCAAAACTTGTATGTTAGGCCACTCTGGCTAATTATACCATTTTAATATTTGCCACACAAACAGAAAGAGACAGTGTTTTTTCAGAAATAAATTCCTTTTCCATTCTGAAAATCACAAAAACTGTTCTTAAGAGAGTGTTTAAATTTACAAAATCACATCACTAGAAAGAAGAAGCTCTGATATAAGAAAGGCTTATTAATCACAACACAATTCTAACACTGTGGCTAAATTAACTTTTAAAAATGAATTCTTTTTTCGCTTCACGAACCACAACATTTTCTAAACAAAACTGTTTAATAAATCATTAATGAAGATTTTTGATTGTTGCTTATGCATATTTCAATAATGTCATTATTTCAAAGTTTCAAAGTCCAGTCTGTATCTTAGAATTTTGAAAATAACGTCATCAAATTGTGATTTATATGGTAAAAAATTTATCTATAAATTTGAATTTAGCGATAGTATCAGCAATGTATTGTCACAAAGAGAATACACAATTAATGAATGAGTGGAATTTAGATTTATATGCATAAATGGATAAAAGTCTATCCTTAAGCATAAATAACACTAAATCATTACAATTAATAATAAATAATGCGAAACATTTTTAAATAATCAGAATTAAGATACTTGTTTTAAATTATATACAAGGGATACTTTTAAAAACAGAGATATCCGGCAATTACGAATTAAAAATAAATCCATTTCCTGTAATTAGCCGTTCTATAAAAATATACATAGATAAGATAAACATAATTGTATTTCATTTAACTCTGATCTTATGTAAATGGAATATTTAAAATTAGCATTACCGTCGATAATCCGGCCCCGAATGGACCGTACGGCTCGCGATAGTGAAGCTGTGATACGGGCATTGTCGGACAAAAGTATTTTTTCCATTCCTTTTTTCCTCGTTCTCAGCGCTGTGTCTTAATTGATTGGGACAAGGTATTTAAGATGAGCATTAAAATGAACGAGAGATAAACTCTTGTTTCTCTTTAATGAAGATAAACGTCGTCTCGATTATTTTTAATATTACAGTAAGCGCCGACACAACTACTAAATGAGGAACTCGATAAGACCTACCATATATACGTTTTATCAGCACTATTTATATTTTTGTATAGTAAAACATGTATTTAATCAGTTTTCGTGTCAATATATAAATTAACAAGCGTTTTACATATACATATTATATAAATATATATATTTATATATATATATATATATATATATATATATGTATATGTAAATATATATACATATTTATATATATATATATATATGTATATATATGTAAATATATATACATATTTATATATATATATATATATGTATATATATGTATATATACACATATATATATATGTATGTATGTATGTATGTATGTATGTATGTATGTATGTAGTCCTTTCCTAAATTACTACTTCATTGCCTTAAAGCGGCGAGAAGGTGCGAACATGATTACAAGGAGATTTACTGTGATACCCTTTGAATATCGATAGGTTTAACCATGCAAAGAAAACTTGGAAACTACTCCCGGTCAAAATAAAGAGGTACTCGCCCATACGCAAGTGGGATCAGCATGGCGAGTCATGATTCCAAGCCTTCCAGAATGAGTACAAACATGCAATGTCTCTCATTCTCCGAAGGTTGACTTGTCGTCCGCTGGCAGTAGCTGGGTCCAAGCCAAGTTAGCAGAGGGTGCTAAGAATCATTGGAGTCTAAACATCTACTGATACTCTCTTTACCCTCTCCTACCACGTTCTATTACACTTAACCTTTGTACCTGTAATTGTAGATCGCTATCCAAAGAAGAAAGGCTGAATTATTCAAAGAAGAACTGAGCAAAATTTAAATGGGACATAGCAGGACATAGTGAAAAACTAAGAATAGGATAAAAACACTGAAATTGAAAGAAAAGGGATATTTTTTACTACCGTGGACCGTACAATATAAATACAGGAGGAATTGGATACATTATAAATCAGAGACTAAAAAATAACATAGTGGAAATAGAGAGCACATAGAATGTGCAGTGAAACTGGTAATTCAGATATCGGAAAGGTATCAAATACAAATTATTCAAGTCTACGCACCAACAACAGCTCATAAGGACAAATAAATCGAAGATTTTTACCAAACAGTAAAAAAACTCAACGATAAAGGAAGGTGCTCCTACAAAGTTATAATGAGACATTTTAAGACAGACAAAAAAACGATAATGTAGTTGGAAAATTTAATTTCGGAACAAGGAATGAAAGAGGAAATCGTCTGATTGAATTTTCAGAAAGCGTAGGGTGATATGTAATGAAATCCTTCTTCAAAAAAAATGCCAAAAGGAAATGTACAAGAAAAGAAACTAATAACACCAAAAACGAAATAAACTACATGTTGACAAATAAAAAATCAATTTTGGAAGATTGTTTTGTACTAAACAGATTTAATACTAGAAGCGATAATTGGATAGTAAGAAGTAGAGTACGCATAAACACAAGACTGGAAAGAAGAAAAATTTTTGAAAATGTGAAAAAGACAATAAATATTCAGGCTCTAAAAGAAAGAAAAGTATAATTTAAAATAAAATTTAAAAAATCAACTTGAGATATTAAAAAGCGAACATGAGAATGTCGAAGACAAAGTGATTGAAATTATTAAGGAGTTTGCGCAAGAAATAGATCTTTTAAAATAAAATTAGATAAGAAAATATCAGAAAATACGAAATGTCTAACGAAGAAAGAGAAATGAAACTAACGGACAGAATAAAAGACCGGATCAAATACATCGAACTTGGCAAGACAGTGATGAAGTGCATTAGAAGACGTTCCAAAATACAACAACGAGCTAATTAGGAAGACTATTGAAGAAAAGAGAAATGCGAAAAATAATACTGTTAAAAAAATATGATTGTCTATTAGGATTCATAGATTTTGGGTTTTGACACACTAAAATAAGAGCAGGTACTGTAAGGAATTTATGGCACACTGCATTAAAACATCATGATCAATTTAAAACAATGTTAAATTGAGTTAAGAAATTCAGTTTTTTTTACGAAAAGCAAGACTCAATCTGCGACATCGAAGTCGTCACTGAGGACGAAGATGATTTCACCAAACAATTCTAACCGATTCCTGATCTCTTCATAGCGAATATACTTTGTTAAAATATATCACACTGTCAGAGCAGTATCACACGTGTCATAAATAGTCCGGATTTTGTTTCTTAAAATAAATTCGTAGATGTGGAGTTTTATGAAAACATTTTGACAAAAAAATATTTAATGGCTCGTTTAAAATTGATTAATTGTGAAATATAATTTCTCATACTCTAAAGATTCAACATCTGATAACGCTCTGACGGATAAAGAACTAGTGAAATTCTTTCCAAATGATCCTGTTCCTTTTTCCTATATATTCCCAATGCATTTCTGATACTTTTATTCCACTTGTTCACAGATTTGTAGTGTTGCATGAGAAACTCCCGCGCAGGTAAGAGTATTGAGCATGGGGCAGGCACGAATTGCGTTGCTTAAATTTCCTAAAAATTTCGTTGGTTGGGGATTATCACTAAATGATAGAGTGATTTTCTTATTCATGATAGCATTTTGTTATACCAACTTCTGAGTGCTGAGGCATCTTTTTACTGTCCTGGTTCAGGGTTGTTCATAGACCTTTCTTGAGCTTATTTATATATTTCAAGTCTAAGTAAATAAGTGCTGTTGTATATCTATATTTCTTTTCTGGTTAAGATATGTCTTTCCCATTTCAGTTAGATATTCTTATATCTAAACAGTTTAAATGCATTTTTTTATTAAATATTCACTTTAGCATACATGAAAGAGTAAGAGAGAGATATAAAGATGTGTGTTTGATTATATTCTCTACATTGTAGAAATATTGATAAATAAATCATTCTGTCTGATTTTCACAAACAATATATTATTCGTCTGAAGACAGTAGTTGAAATTATAGTACGCCTCGTTGTCATTGGATTTGTAGATTAAAAGAATGTTTCCAATAACAACATTTGCGACATAAATTATGTTCTGATCGTCTACATAACAATCATTCAGAAAAAGTAGATATAATTAGACAGTATGATTAATTAACGAGCGTATTAAGACGATGACTATTCGATAAAAACCGACAGAGACGCACATCTCGTCAGGTGTTGAGGGGAATAGCGCGAGTACAGTTCGACGGAAGACAATAACAAATAGTGCGACAATCGTGTATCACGACATCGTATAAATAAATTGTCGCATTCGGCCGTGGCGACGTTACAAAACAATACAAATAGGGTGGACACGTAGAGGCGCGTACATACATACGTACGTACGGATGGACGGACACATGCACGTTGACTTGTTGAGATCCAATAAGGAGATACGGGGCGTGAAATTCGAAAGAACAAAAATTATTTATCGGACGGATTGGCACGCCGGGCCGTCTGTCACGGTGACCACACCACTTGTTAGGTGTCAGCGCGGACAAATAAATTGAAACTAGATGATATCTGCAAGAGAGTACACGCGGTCCACGGTGCGATTGTTCAATAGACAAACGGGCCGTTCGGTCGAAAGACAGTGGTGTAGCAGCGGGGGAATGGCTTGATCGGGCCTGATGAAACGGTTCGCATAGTTTTTAAATGCGCGCGCGCGATCGCTTCACTAAAGTATAAGTTATTTGGGGATTTGAATTTCTTTTTAAAATCGACAATAGAAAGATATGAAAAAAGAGAAAATAAAATGCAAAACGAGAACAAAAATATCAAAAGAGTCAAGTACAACAGAAAAAAAGTGAAAATTTATATTTATTTTTAAATGTTGAATATTTATTAATTTTAAATTTAAGTATTTAAAATATTATCTAAAGTTTGCTTTTTTATATTAACACAAAAATAAGAAAAAAAACAAGAATAACATAAACACCCGAAGAAGATTAAGGAAACATTTAAAACGATATTGGAAAATGTCTCATCAAGATGGTAATGAAGTCTAAAACATAATTTCTAATTACCTGAATTGAACCATAATACTCATTGAATATATATATATATATATATATATATATATATATATATATATATATATATATACTTGATTTTTATAGTTATATATATTTCTTACTGAAATTACTTGTATTTTTATTCAGATATTACTTAACAAACATCTATTATATTATTTATTCGAAGTGTTGAACATTTTTTAACTTAAATAAAAAGTTTAAAGTCGTACCTATAGTATTTATTATTCTTAAAATATTTATAGAATCATTATAAATACGAAAGATGTCAGTACTAACAGATATTTAAATAAGTTTTATGTGACAATAAAGAGAAATTCAAGCGGTAGTTGGAAGAAAATGCAGAATTTATTATATTATTGTCCAAAAAATGATTACAAAACAAAAAAAGCTTTTCAGAGAAACACCAGAAAAACTGAATGACTGACAGTTGTTGAATTTTTTTCAGAAAGAAACGAAAACTTCCTTCGATTTTAAAGAAATCGAAAAAGTAATTACAGAATTATTAAAACTGTTGATTTGTTTTGAGATCTGATTTAAAATATTGTTTTTCATTCACAAATGCCGTTTTCTATTCAACAAATCATACTTTTTTATCAAAAATCCTTTCAAATGAAAACTGTTTAAAACTGTTTTGGGGAAGAATAAAGTGAAAGGTCTTAAGTTTCTCGAAGAGGGTATAAATGGAATAAAAGAAAAATGTAAATACGTTCTTTCCAATAGGAAATTCAGTTGAATGGAAATAAATGAGTAATTTCGTACTATTTTAATTGATCAATTTTGAATTTATTTTATTATTTATTAAGAATAAATTTGTTCATAGATAGAAATCTAAAAGAAATCTATATGCTTGAAAATTATAATAAACGATAAAAGAAGAAAAATATTGAAATACGAATCCATGTGTTTATCATTAGAGTACGAGCTTAATTAGAATATATTAGTAATTTACTTATGAAAAATAGAAATCGACTTTAAAGATACATGAAATACTTCTAAACTGTGACGGATCGATCACAATTTCATTATGCAGCAGTATAATGATCTAAACTATTATGCATGGATGGTTAAACAGTATTTGTTCAATAAAGTAAACGATGAGTTCTTAAAACAATACAGCGGCAATCTAGAGTCCTGATTTAAATATCATTGGACACATTTGGGAATATCTAAATCACAAACAAGATTACAGAACGGTATCATCTCTACTAGACTTTTAAATTATTTCCAAGCAGAATAGAACAGAATTATCCCGAAGTTCATTATAAATTTAGTCAATACCTACAAATGAATAATTGAAGAGATTGTGCACAATCATAATGGATACAAAATAACGACAATTTGAAAAATAGTATGCACTGAAGAAGAAAAAAAAACAATCAATGAACAGTTTTAAGGAAAAAGTTTCTTTGTTTTCTCATTTCATTTTTAACAACACTGCAATTTAGTTTTTCACAATATTCTGTCTTTTTCTTTCTCTCTCTCTACATATATATATATATATATATATATATATATATATATATATATATATATATACACTGAAATTGTATGCACTGAAGAAGAAAAAAAATCAATGAACAGTTTTAAGGAAAAAGTTTCTTTGTTTTCTTATTTCATTTTTAACAACACTATGCCTTTTTTGTTTTTCACAATACTTTCTTTTTTTCTTTCTCTCTCTCTCTCTCTCTATATATATATATACTAGAGGTCTTCGCCCTTTGCTCGCTGTGATCACCAACCCCCGAGCCCGCTGCGCTCGCCCACTTATCAATTATAAGCAAGTACATGTAACCCAATAAAACAATAAACATATTTGGGTATAACAGAACTCGATGTCACGGATTTTTATATATATATATATATATATATATATATATATATATATATATGGATATGTTCGTATGTCTATATAAAAATTCTCCTAGATTATTTTTTGTAACGTGTCATTTTATAGTTTTTTTGTGGATAATTTTGATTTTATATACATATAGAAATATATATACATACATATATATATATATATATATACATGTATGTATGTATGTATGTAAAACAAATACATATATGCGCCCTTACACCCCGAACAACCAACCAACAAATACATACGAATAAAAATATACAATAAATAATTTAACATCATATTTGAAATTTATTATTCGACAAAGTATAAAAAAATGTTGATCTCGTGGTACCGGTATGTGCACACACATGCACACATACAGAAACATCCACTCATGGACATTTTATTCAGAGCTACTCTCCGCAAAACTGTCCATCAAGACATTATCGTTATTTCGACGATTTTCAGTAGAAAAAGATCCGCTGCTCAAACGGTCGCATATCGTAATCGCATCTCAACAGTCGTACAACTTTTTGTCTCGGCTTGTATTTCTTTTGAACACGTCTACGATAGTTGAATTTGTTTACGCCATCTTGAATAATTCGACTTGCTGTTTTTTTCGAGCTCCACATCTGTTCGTTTTATTTTCTTATATCATACCGTATGCGATCGATTACTGTAAATGCGCCGTGTTAAACTTTTTTTTATCTCACAACTACTTATTTTATTACAAAATGCGAATTTCAACTCTACAAATGCGTTAGAAACGAGCTTCTAATATCCGTTTTTGAATTAAATAGGTAATTAAGTTCTCACAGTAGACACAGGAACAATGTACAAGCAAGAATTCAATTAAAGTGTTGATAATGAAGCTTGAAAGTTTATTTGATCATTTATTTTATATTGATTTGTTTTTACTACCTTACATAATCGATGATGCAGTGTTTTTTTCAAAAAAAAATACGTTTTATTAATGAAACATGATAGTTACGATTTGATATAGATTCTTTTTACAACAGTATTAATTTCAATTCTTTACAGTGATTTATTCAAAGGTTGAAAAAAAATCTATTAAATACTATCTTATAAAACAGTATAATACAAAAAAACTACCTTGTGTTAACAAAATTTCGAAACAATAAACGATTTAGTTAAAAGTTTTATAATTTATTGATATTCGATCAAATTCTATGAATTATCGGTTCATTTTTTAAATTATAATTCAACAGTTTTTATAAATATCATCAATAAAGCTGTTTCTTCCTGGAATAAAAGTCTACCTCTTCAATTTATTTTTAAACGTTTCCGTATCTTCTTTCTTTAATTCATTTTATACTCTCTCTCTCTCTCTCTCTATATATATAAATGCATATATATATATATATATATATATATAGAGAGAGAGAGAGAGACAGAGAGAATATAAATTGGATTAAAGAAACAAAATCCGGAAAAGGTTAGAAATAAATTGAAAAGGTGGACTTTTATTCTAGGAAAAAACAGCTGTATTGATATATACATATATATATATATATATATATATATATATATATATATATATATATATATATATGTAGAGAAAGAAAGATAATGTAAGAACAGGAAGCTAAAATTCTAGTATTCCAGTATGTTAGACATGTGTTTTCAGTTTGCAGGTGATTCAACAAACCGAACAATTCTCGAATTAGCTCTCTGATATATAGAAACAAAGATGCGATAAGGATTAAGACCGTTCGCGGATAATTCAGATACCTACTGTCACTGATTTATTTCCGAACGACGGTTCGTTATAAACGGTATGAAACAATCGAAGATATCGAGAAAAAGATTTATCGTTTTCGAGGACATTTGTTTTGTTCTCAAGAATGAGTACTGTACAAGGTACAAATACAAAGTGTCAAATCTTGAAAGAAATAAACTAAGAAATCTTGTCGTAAGATAACACACAAGTACATAAAATCGTTTTATTTTTAAACGACAAAAAAAAACATGTGAACACTTTAATCGATATCTGTAAACTTGTGTGTGTGTAAAAAAGAATATTTGAAAATAGTTAATATTGAATAAAATCATTTACATCGAATATAGTCTCGAAATATAATTGTAACCGAAGAATATCGATAAAAGAAACAGAAAATAACATTATTATTCATATTTTATTACGATTCATTTTCATATATCGTTCAAAGCGAAACAAGAAATATATCAAAAGACGCATAAATCTCATATCGTGCAAACAAACAAAACCGTAGTAGATCAAAATGTGTATGTTTTAAAGAGTAGATGTAAATTGTGTTTTATTGAGCTTACGGTGTTTGTTACGACGTTCCCGAGCAAATATATTTAAATGTGTGTTCGCAACGACACACATGAACTGTAGTTATTTGTTCAAGAAAGTTGCTTCATTTCTCATTGTTTCATATTTTCTGTGTTTCACTTTGTTTAAATCTGCGTACGAGGTGTTATGTATATATCACAGAATATGAATATATGTTCCGTTTTTCATATCCTGCAGTATGCACTCACTTCGGAGACATTTATATATACTGTTCCCTTTTTATAGAATCATTCTTATAGTAGTTTCAGTTCAAAATAGTTAATTCAGTTACATACTAGTCAGCTGTTTATAAAAAAATATGTTCCTGTGAAAATATAAAAAAAATAAATGAACTTATTTTCTATCATTGAAATATTTGATTTGTATTAAAAATCGACTAGATTTAATACTTGACTATCTGTTCATAAAAGTGTATATTTAAAACAGGTATTATTTCTTTAAATTACAAGAGACATTTATTAAAATTTCAGAATAAGACGAAATGTGATCATCAAGAATTAAATAAAAAGAAAAATCATTTCGTACTAATTTCTTATTACTGTTCAACTACAAAACATTTCTGACACTGAATAAAATCATGTGTGAAACTGTTAACTCGATATCATATATTTCAATACAAGTTATTTATTACTGTAACTATTAATTGCTGCTTCATTGCACTAACTCAAATTTGGATTAAATTCTGAATCTTAAAGTAAATTTATAGTATAACCTTTCTGTGGAAAAAAAAGTAATCTTAATTTAAAATAAAAGTCATTACAAAATACTTAGAGAAGATCTCTACTTGTTAGATTCAGTGACGATAGGAGATGAATCATAGATTTTTCAAGATGATGCACAAACATAGCATAAAAACATTTACTGGATAGCCATTATAAGAATGTCCTAAATTAAGACTGAATAATAATTTTCTATTTTTTGTCTCGGTATTATTGATCATTTGAACTGTAAATCAAACAATATTGAGATTTTAAAGCCTGAATGAAAAAAGTAGACAGACTAAATCCAACTTGTGGTTGAAAAAATGTTTTTAGCCCATGATAATTCATCATATTATTTCTTCGTTAGAGTAATATAATTTCTGTCAAATTATAAAATTACAGGATTAATAATAACACCCTATTTGAGTGTGTACGACATTTTTCTATTTCATACAAAAAAAATATTAAAGAAAACTATTTGTGAATTGTGAATAAAAAAATATTGAAATTTTAATGTCTGAGTGATAAAAGATGAAAGATTAGATATAACTTATGGGCAGATAAATAGTTTTAGGACCTTGATAAATCACCATACTATTTCTTGGTTCCAGTAAAACAATGCTTGACAAAACATAAAATCACAGGCTTAGAGATAACACTTCATTTGTCATATTCGGCATTGCAAGATGTTTTCTAACTTCTTAAAAAGAAAATCTAACACAAAGAAAACGATTTGAAGACTGTAAAACAAATAATATTTAAATGTTAAGGTCCGAGTGAAAAAATCAGAAAGGTCAGATTCCAGTCGTGGGTGTACAGAAAGGTTTTTGCTCCATGATAATGCATCATATCTTTTTTCAGATGCTATAAAATAGTTTTTGACAAAATACAAAATCATCGCGTTAGGTATACCACCTTACTTTCATTTTGGACATTGTAAAACTTTTTTCTATTCATTAAAATGAAAATCCGCCACGAAATAAATGATTTTGTAACTGAAAATTAAAAAACATTAAGATTTGAAAGTTTGAGTGAGAAAAGCCGAAAAATTAGATACAACTTATGGCGGGGTCAATAATTTTTACACCATAATAAAGCTCCATATCGTTTTTTCGTTACAATATAATAATCTTTGACAAAACACAAAATCATAGCATAAGAGACAATACCTTATTTACCATATTTTGCATAATAATTTTTTTTTATAGTTCCTAAAATGAAAATCACCTCAAACAAAATGATTTGCAGACTTGACAAACACTAAAAATGTACAATAGATTTTTCTGAAGACTGATAAGAAAAATTCTATGGTGTTCTAGTAATGATTTATTAATAAAAGAAGTTGAAACAGATTTGTAAATAGATTTAACTAAATATGAAAATAAAGAAACGTTCATTCCTATGCTTTCAGTTTGACTTGAACATATAAAAGTTTGTCCAAAGAAAGATTCAGGAATAAAATGTAATCTTATTCGAGATATAAGTTGATTAATTTGTTTTAAGCTATGTAAATTCATATAACCTTTAATAATCATTTAGGATCCAGAGGAAAAGTATATATTCTATGTTTGTACAGTGCTACATACCAATAACAAAACACGAAACGTAAATACAGTTAAGTATCAGAAACCAGGTAAAAGTATTTAAATTAATAATAAAGAAAAAAAAATATTCCCACAAAACCGCAACGTTCGTACGTCCGAAAAAAGTGTACTCCGTTGTGTGTTTCTCTTCGTATGCAGACAGACAGAAACGTAATAAAAATGTTGAGTGCCATACGACGGCCCACCTCGATTTGATCTACCTACATGTTCATTTTCGGATTTATTTATAAGAATGTTATTTTCGTCTAATGAATACAAATCGCTAATAAAAAAAACGAACACACTCCGTCCGTCCGTACGGATCGAATCGGTCACGTCATTACCAATAAAAACACAAAAATGTCAAACGCACGAATACCGAACACCTGGTTATGGTGGTTGGCTCGCGCAATTACACAAACGTTTATTACTTTATGATTTCAGAATTATTATTGCTTGATTTCCTCTTTAACTTATAACGGTTTGATTTTATGACAAATGTTGCGACATCGTGTGTGTGTGTGTGTCTGTAAGGCCCACAATGTACAAAGATACATAATGTGTCAAATAAACGACAACAAACAGACACGTATGCGAGTAATCTTAGAAAATATGTTTATTCAGCATATATGATGAAGCACACAAGATGAATGTAACACAGTGATAATAAAACAAGCAATGCAACAAATCAATATAAATGATGTGCTGGTATTAAATGAAAACATATGCATTTTCTTCGAATACCTACATACATACATACAAATAAATACAGACATGTACACATTTCTAAATTATTTATTTATCATTCTTGAACAATTTGAAACTCGTATAAAGCCTCTACCTGTGACAGATAATCCAGTACTTCTACATATTCATATAATTTTATTCGTACAGCAAACATGACAATCTTTTGAAAGAAAATAATTAAATATTCTAAAGGAAAAAAGAATTTATTCAATAAATTGATTGAAAATCGTTTAGCGTAGGTTTGCACTGAAAACTTGTCAAAATAGTAAAAAAAATCAGATACTTTCATAACTAAATTTCTCACTTCTCCACAAACTACATAAAAATTGTATGATCGATAATTGAATACTGATCCTTTTGATTGTTCTTAAGTGAGTTTCAATGACGTTTATATAATTTTCAGAGAAATTAGAAAGGAAAACATATTTTTCTGTTTTAATCCCACTCTTTTATCGCCCTGTAAGATTTTAAGGAAAAAGTATTCCCTGATTAATCTTTTATTTATTTTAACAGTCGCAACAGAAAAAAATAGTTTTTTCTCGGAAATGATGAAAAGAAAAGACTGGAGGATTCTGAATATTTATTTTAAGAAAATATACTTAAAGAAAAATGGATGGATAAAGTAACAAAGCATTTATAAAAACGTTTAAGTATTGAAGTTTATGAGAAATCTTGAAGAAGAGAAAACTGTTAAGTGTCCGACCGAACATATCTTAATGTATGAAGAATTGATAAATATAATACTAGTAGAATAAATTGAAAGGCAGAACAATAGCCAAATATCAAAATTTGATTTTATAATTGAATTTTACAAACCTTCATATATTACACGAAATTTCATCATCAATAATTCGTCACCGATCGCTTTTATTGATCATATGAGTTTCTATA
Organism: Acanthacorydalis orientalis; assembly: GCA_034766995.1. Taxonomy (NCBI): domain Eukaryota; kingdom Metazoa; phylum Arthropoda; class Insecta; order Megaloptera; family Corydalidae; genus Acanthacorydalis; species Acanthacorydalis orientalis. The sequence continues at coordinate 16,100,563 of CM068315.1, read as the reverse complement.
ATCCACAGACAGCTAAGAAAGAGAAAACTCTTTCTTCTGCTTTAATCCTACTCTTTTAGATTATTGTAGACTTTCTTGGAAAGAATTTAAGCTGATTTTTCTCCTAATTTATTCTTAAAACTTGTATAAGTTGGGTGGTTAATTATTATAGATTTTAAAGCGCACTTACAAGTAAGATCATTATTGTTCGACTTGCACTAGTAAAAATAGTTTCCTTTTGGAACTATTGAAAAGAGAAAATTGAAAGATTCTGAAAGTTAATGATAGCAAAAAACGACTAAAGTAAGATAGGTGGATAGAGTGATAAAGTATTAGGTTGATAGAAAAATAATTTTGGTTTGTGACCTTCAAATTCATACAATTTTTTAAATTTAAGTGGTAATTTAACATAACTTTTGGATGACTAATGCCTAACTTTTGTGCTAACTCTCGAACTGTTGTCCATGATTTTTATTCAAATAACGCCTTCAGTTTGCCGTTATGAGCTGAAGAAGGACGCCCACGTCATTCTTCATCTTCAAGGATCATCACGAAATTTTTGGAACCACCATTGCACAGTACGATTCTTAACACCATCCTCACCAAAAGCATTGTTTAGTTTATGAGCAGTTTCTGCTGCTCTACACCCGTTTTAAACTCATACAAAAATTTACTCTTATCTATTTCTTTTCCATCTTTAATTCAATGACCCATTTTGAAGCAAAATTAATAATAAAAACAGTCGATGTTACCAAAATACAGGCCGAGAAATGAACTTCAAAATAATATTAACATGAACTCGATGAAATGATACTTTCATACAAAAAAAATAAGATTAAAATTCAGAAAGAAAAAACCGCAATTATTTCTCCGCCAGTCTAATATTTATAAATATATGAGAATTTAGAAGTTTATAATAAACAATGAAGAGAAGAAAACTTAATAGAACATAACTTAATGTACAAAAATCTGATAAAAAGAATACTTACTGGATAATTTCACAAAATAAATTATTTTTTTCTCCAAAAATCACAATATTTTTTCAGTTGCAAAATGTCAATAAATTATTACTTATAATTTTTCATTGCAATTAATGCGCATTTATCTTAAAAACACATTAGAGCATCTGTGTATTGAAAAAAAGAAAAATTCATTTGTGAAAGTGAATTTAGCCAGTGTTAGCATTGTATTGTAACTAATTTATCACCTTAAAAACCATTTATTTTATCAGTATATCCAAAAAGTAATAACTGTATATTTATGTTTTAATGCATAACTGATCAGAATATTCAATTTTCAATTACAAGTTTTATTAGTATTCTAAAGATAATAAAAAAAGAAAAGCTAGTGTCAGAACTATATTGTGCTATATTGTTGATTTATTAAAAAGTTTTGATCGAACTATTCACAAATATAATTTATTCCTCCTTAAATTTTTTTTAAGCGCATAGGTATTTATCCTGGAATGAAATAATTTATTATAAATATTGGTGAGATTAGAATTTATAGTTACATTTTTATTTATACTGTCTTTATAAAATAATACTCTGAATTTTACGAATAAACTCCAAGTATTCAATCAACGTGTAAGAAATTCCAAAGTTTATGACTTTATTTACAAGAAATCGTTTCGTTTGAATAAACATGGAATTAAGTTCGCCGGATATAAAAAAAATCATACGAGAAAATATATCAGACATAAACAGATGTCTATTTTTTGCGATGAATAATAAAATTCGAACTTCTAACAGTTTGTTACCATTATATACTGACACTAAAACACAAGTTGTACTCAATGAGTGCAATTCATTATGTGTATATGTATATATATACGTGTAAGGTAAGAAGATAATTATTCTCTGGGCTTAAGAATTTATGGCAGTAATAATAAAATGATATTAGTTACTTTTTTCGCAGTAACTGTTACTGATCTCTTATTTATTGTTTACATGCTTCAATTACGATTGCCAAACAGTTATACCACTTTTTGACACAATTCTTGCTAATTGCAATACATAAAATCAGTTAATTTTATTATTTTACAGCCGAACGTATGGAATGAGACTGTATATTTTTTTTCTAGTATTTTAATGTAGATAAAACGATGTACATGCACTCGAATAAACTGTTACACAACAAATGATTGCTGCAGTCAGGTGTTGATGGTATTAATTTCAGTTATTAAGTAGGTAACGTACAGCACGAAAATCAAGAATGAATATGAACATATATTTTTATACATTTATTCTTTAATGAAATTGATTTTTTTAGTAGTTCTACAATTTTTGATACATTCGTTCGACTTTCTACTAGATTGAACGAATTATATATTATTATTAAAGGATATAAAATTCAAATCGTTTATTGAAATACAACTACGAACAGTGAATTGAACACCGTGAAATGAAGTTCTAGAATATATACAGCAATTATATGTACAGTAATATGGTTATAAATTAATGATTTAAAAATGTATTACACATAACTGTTTCAATTTATTTAGAAGTATTATTAGGTCGTTTATAATTCTCTAGTTCTGGACTTAATAATAACATTTAATGATAATTAAGTGTGGGTTAGAGATTTAGTCTTGCATTTTGCATAATTTGGAGCAATATTAAATAAACATCTATCGCATATGTAAGAGAAACTTGCGAAATAACTAGAAGTTGATCTAGAAACAGATTCTAGATCAGGGGTTCTTAACCTTTTAAATCTCATACCTCCCCGAAAATAAACTTAAAATTCACACTTCCACTCTGTTTCAAAAGCAATGAATAATGGATAAATTATGTAATTGGTATTGTAACTTAATTTAAACATCATAAGATATACAGAAATAGTAAAAAAATTTGTCCTTCAGGAACATACTTTTGTATTTAAGCATGATTATGAACTCATTTAAAGTCCCCAGTGTACTTTAATGAGATACTTGTTGCCACTTCCGATCAATGAGACCATAAATTCGGGGTACAATTTAAACTAAATTCTAAAAAAGTAATTACAAAAATTTTACAGAGGACAGTCACATCTCCCCACTAACTCGTCTGCACCTCCCCAGGGGAGGAACACCTCACAGGTTAAGATCATGTGTTCTAATGACTTGATTAGATGAGAAAGATTCAAAAGCTCAGAAAGAAGATACTGCATACACTTTTCTAAAGCAGCATTTCTCGTTGACTCAACATGTTTGTCGGGCAACGATAAGATTTTTTGTAAAAAAATTGTTACCAGCAATGAAATATGGATTATGTACAACAATCCTAAACGTACACATTAATGGATGACTTCATTCAGCCATCGTCACAATGTAAAAACTGAACATTCATTCCAAAAAAGGTCCTTCTTTACTTTTGGTGGAACATGAAGGATATGCTGTGTTCTAGCTTATCCAAACGGGAAAAATGGTTTCTGGCGAGTGCTATGATCGTCCATTAGATCATTTAGTTGACGAAATGGTACAAAAAATACCATTTACTGGACAAAAAACCAGAAAGATTCTTATTACTGCATTACAATACTTGGCCGTATTTCGGTCCTACTATTCAACTAACCATTCTTAACTTGGGATGGGAAGTTCTTCCCAACGCGCGTACTCGCCCGATATGGAATCTTAAGACTATCATTTATTCTGTTCGATGTACAACTCTTGAGCTAGGTTGCGATTTCAAGATGTGGCTTAACCCTTTGCGGTCCGCGACTTTCTTGCAGTTTCGTTCCAGTTAATCAGCACTGATTTCTCCAGCCGCTTATTCACTCAGATCGTTTACATTACAAACCATTTATGAGTTTACTAACACGGCAACATATTTACGATTTAGTGGTTATATGAAATAAAATTTTAACCCTTCAAAAAATTGTTCATTATTCTTTACAAATTATAATTTTTGATGGTATAATATCATCCCTACATTCTCTGACTTTCAAATTCATTATTAATTATCGTTGTACTTTATTTTCCTTACGTAGCCATGATCTGATTTATGTATCAAAATTTTTAACTTGAATTTTGGATTTTTGAGGAGAAAAATATCGACTTCATCAAGAATTCTATTCGCATAACAAGACGGTTTTGAAAAAAGAATGCTTTTTCTTTCAAGAAGCATGACCAAACCCAAATATCTGACGACTCGATTGCTTAGTATCAAATTACATACATATATATATATATATATATATATATATATATATATATATATATATACAGAGAGAGAGAGTATAATCAAAGTGTATAAAATTATAATACTACGGGAAACATTCTTGGAATAACTGCTATTGCCTTCAAAACCAGATGTTGAGTCACATTCGACATAGGACCGCAAAGGGATCAACACGAAAATGGATCGACGAATTAAGTCTCCGAGCTGATATCTTTTTTGAGAAGGAATCCGAATCTCACCCGAAAAAATGACAGAAGGTCACAGAAGTGAGAGAAACTATTTCAATGACCGAATCTTATTTTATATAGTATGAAAATAAAGAAAAAACTTTCCAAAACGGACTAAAACTTTTACACATATTTAATAAATACGACTGTTAAAAGTAGTAAATATAGGAGCATATTTTATTATTATGGAAAGAACTTTTAAGTATAATCATGTTTCGCGCTTTAATTTAAAGTTGAAAGTGTTCAATCGCAGATTAAAATAAAGAAGTAGTCAGTGGCATCAAAGGATTGTAATTCATTCTATTATGATTTCATTTTGTCCACGAAACTATTTCCAAGTTAAGTATTTTGTATGTATATATATATATATATATATATATATATATATATAAATTATTTTTTAATTTAACATTCTGAATTTTTCATTTTCTCACAAACAATAAAAACTCAGATAAACTATTTTGACTCCAGTGAAATTTTCACTGAAAAGATGAAGCACTCAGAGAGCTAAATACAGCCATATTTTTAAGTCCGAAACGATTCTAGATTCAGAATAATGGGATATAAGTAGACTTTTTTATTACAGTTTTGTTAACATGTGTTTTAGAGTATGATATTACCAATTTTATGATAACACAATACTAAATATTTTTTTCACTACAGAAACAACGAAAAATAATTGTGATCAAAAATGTTCAATGAATCATAATTAATCATTTTTATTGTTACTTATTCGAATTTCGAATCCATCATTGTCAGAGACACGAAGAAAAAAAGTTTAACATTTTTCTACACCTAGACAGATTTTTATGTACTTTGACGCTTTAAGTATGATGAAATCTCCATAGAAATACTAATAACTAACAATTAAAAAGGATTAATAATTACTTACTGAAGATTTTTGATCAGAATATTTGATGATGTGTGAGGAATAAAAGAAGTCATTTATGAAAGTGAATTTAACCAATGTTAGAATTGTACTATGGACATTTATACTATGAATATTCAATAATTGATGAAATAAGTACAAGAGGTTATTTTTTTTCGTCGTTTAAATAAAAAAATTAGTTACATTATATATTAGATGAAAAAATATATAAATATTTTGAAGATCTACTTTTTTGACTAAAAACATTTTTGTAACTTGTGAGGTACAAAAAGGAAATATGAATATTCTTATTCTATTATTAATACAAACATTATTATTATTAATTTTTAAAATTTAATATACACATAATTTACAAACTAATCAAAACTTTTCATTAAGCTAATAGCTTTTAAATGCACGAATATCAAAACAATTCTCAAGATCTTCAGACAGAATACAAATAAATAAAATTCCAAATTGCTAACTTTAATGTCAATAAATCCTTATATATGTATATATATATATATATATATATATATATATATATATATATATATATATATATATATATGTATATATGTATAAACATATATTTATATATGGATAAGTGTATAATCCATTCTCTGTAATTTATATTTCCAGTTGTTGAAAACACGATTCGTAAGATAGAACGGCGTGTTATATTGATTTACATTACTCGATCCATGCTCTTCTTTCCTTGAATACTTTCTCGGTTATGTTTACAGTGTAATAATTGAGTATTCGTTTCGAGTGACCAACGCCTCCACAGTGCACGTTTTTTATATATTACAAACGTTCTACTTAAACTCGAACCATTCAATTCGAGGAGAATGCAAAAAACAGAATCAATATTTATTTTAATAATAACGCATTGTGGAAGCAATCAGTGGTTCGATTGTGTGGTCGATATCAGATAAAATCGTTTTTGTTTACTTTACACATCTTTCTGAGTGTACTTCTATCGGATTTGTACGTTTTATAAAAACATATTAATATGCATAACCGATCGCTCGATGTACCATACTGTTAATATATTTGGTTTTAATGCTAATGCATTCTTTCTTGTTAACAATCTGTTCTATTTATGCATATTTTATGAATATACGTGCTCTGATTAATGATGACCCATTCGATTTCTCGAATATCCCAGTATAACGATCAAATACTTGAATCAATTAGAATTCTTCAGGTACATCTTAAGAATCGATTACACGAAATCTATAATAGTTTTTCGTATAAAAAGAGAATTTGAAAACAAGAAATTAAAGCTGACTATCAAATAAAGACAATACAATGACCATTTTAAATTAATATTTAAACTGTTTATGAAATAGATTGTGCTATTAAATAGTTTTATATTTTGAAGGGAAAGGTTTAATTTACAAAAATATCATTAATAAAAATGTTAATAATTATTGATTCATAAAGACAAAGTTAAATACTTTTAGTTTCTAAGGCTAGTATTTTTCATCTTAAAAAAATTACACATTTTCAAAAAAATGCAAATCTTAAAAAATTATCTTATTTAGCATGGAAAAATAAAGTTTAATATCATACTCGTAATACATTAAAAATAGATTTTTACAAAAGTTCGAGTGAGGAACCTAAGAAGTACTTTCTTTTAGAAAAATTTCGGTCACAAATTCAAAATTAATATTTTTTTCTAAGCACAATTTTTTCATGGATATTTTTTACATTTTTAACAAAATATATTCTTCATAGATAAAACAATCATCAATTTACTAATAAGAAAGGAATCTTTTCTCTTAAAAATCGATTTTCTTATAAAACATATTCATTTTCTTACAGATAAGTTTGTTTTCCATAGAAAACGAATATTATTTATCACAATAATCAATTTAAGTACAAAAAGTGCATTTTTAACACTTTTTAAATATTTGAAATTTGTTATCCCAAAAATTTACGATTTATAGTATTTTGCTGAAAAAATGTTTCCAAAAAATATATTTTCTCTATATAATGTAATATTTACTCTAAAATATATTTCTTTACTATAAAATTCATATATGTATATTCAATAACATTCCCAGAGACTGAAAGCCATTTCTTTTAATTTTCACTAAACATCTCTATATTTTATAACCAAGAATCTGATATAAAATTGAACTTTATTTTTTTAACTGAAGGCTTTAATTGTGGGTTGAACGATAACAGTTCTATTAAAAATCAACTTATTAAAGTGTTAAGCTTTATATTTTTAGATTAAGACTTTAAAATAAAAAAGAAATATTACCCAAAAATCAATTTTTCCTTTTACCATATACTCTGTTTAAGAAATAAAACTCTTTTTGAGAAGAACAATCAGTATATTTAACACCAATAATCGATTTATAAAGAAAAATACGAGTATGTTTTAAGTTTTCAAAAATTAAAAATACTCCACCTCAAAAAAACACGACTTGCAAAATAAATTTTTCTGAAAAATTAGTTTTAATAACTTACTTTTTCCTCTAAATCACAAATTTACTCTGAAAATATATTTATCATCAATAAAGAAGTGTTTTTTTTTCAAAAACATTTACATTTGAAGATCAACGACCATGCTTATTTCTAATCTGGATTTTAATATAATTTTTCAATTATCTTCTTATTATTTTTAATCAAATGCTTTAATTATAGAAAGAATAATATTCTTTTTATTAAGGATTGAACAATTTAAAGTGTTAAAGTTCATATTTTCAGATTAAGACTAGTTTTTATAAAATTTTGATCGTCATAATTTTTTCTAATCACGATTCTAATATAAAATTTCTCTTCTCTTCTCAAACTTATTATTCAACAGTCTTTAATTACAGATATAACAATTATATTTCTGTTATAAAGTAAAATTATTAAGGTTTCAAAGTTCATATTTTAAGTGAAATAAAAATTAATATATTTATACGAATCAATAAATCAGTACATCTATCAAATAATTAAAAATGAAGAATCGAAATCCTGGATTGAAATGTTAAATTTGACTCGAATTTCAAAAACCGATTCAAGAAAATATTTGTTTGTTTATAGTTCTAATACGCTTTTTTATATCATATGTTTTTATAAAGATTCCTGTCTTTTCCCATCTTTGGGATACTATCAATACTTCATTCTAAATTTTAAATTCAAATCTATTGGGCATTTTTCTAAAAATATTTAAAAAAGATTAATCTGAATTGGCAAATTTCAAAAATATTTTTCATTAAATTTTACTGAACAAAAGTACCGAATTTCTAAAACCGAACTAAACTTTAAGCGATATTTTCAAACAATAAATTTTAAAAAATAAGATATTAAATCTGGTATATAAAAAGTTTCAAATTTCACAAGCCAATTCCGATTAAAACATACAACCACTCACTGTAAACAAATCCTACATACTTTAATACATCCGAGCACAGTCCTCTACTATTTGTTATTTATATTCTTAATGTTATAACAACAAAAATTGAAAATATAATTTATATTAAAAGAAACATTACTCAACTATAAACAATGGTAATTTTTCAAACAAGGCGTTCGAAATCATAAAAAATGATAGTAAATTGTCATACGAAAACGAAACAGAATACATAATTGATTCATAAATTACTATTTATGATATTTACGATTTTTATTTGTCTCTTAAGATACATTTTATTTACGATCCCAACAAAAATACATAATCACGTGTAAATTATTTTTCCATTTCGTTCATGCATATGATTCAATGATCTTTCATATTGAAAATATTAAACAAAATAAAAAAAAAACAAACAGACAAACATTTTTTGTTTACGGCCATCGAAATGGCAAAATGTGTACAACACGAAGTACAATAAGTGAAATGCAATCTCTTGTATTCGCTGATTTATAAAGGACAATATTTTAGTGTTTCGCAGAACTAAGGCAATGATATAAAACACTCTATTGGCGAAACTTAATAATTTATGTCGGCTACGATTTTGGGTTTGTATTGTTGTCGTTGTACGGTTCTGGATCTTTTCATGTGGGTGTAAGTTTGTGTCTCGTTTATGTACCACTATGAGTTGCTTGCTGGGAGTGATATATATGTTTGAATAAATCCACAATGTATATGTAAGAATGTAAAAATAAATATCTTACAATGCATCAGTGATGTATGTAGCAGTTGAAGGTAATTAAAATTTAACTCGATGTTGAATAAATATACCTTGTATTTTTTAAATATATTGAAACAAATTTAAAAGCTACAAGTATATTCCGAGAAAATAAAAGAATCACTCGTGTCATACATGTTAATTACGTTATTTATCTGCGAATGCTTTTAGAAAATTGAATATTTCTTCAGAAGTGTAAGATAAAGTTTTTTTTTAAAAACTATAACAGTTTATGAGTTTATATGTTAATAAAGAAAGAACTTCTTTAAAAGTTTCCATGATACATACTGCAATAACTATTTTAAATATTTTCATCTTTACAAATTCATTATTTTTTTGTCGAGCGAGAAATAAAAGTATTTCAAATCCAAATCGTTCAACAAATTAGTGAACAGCATTTTTAATTGTTGCTTTTGTCGATTTAGATATTGATTCAATCATCTTTACATCGCTAATGTATGGAAAATACAAAAACAGATTTTTTTCTGAAGGGACAGAACTTGATTCTACTGTTATCAGAAATTCCAACGCTCTTATCAATGATATTAATTAAAAAAAAAAACAAAAATTTGCAAACAAAAGAATTGGATAGTGTCGATGCTGTAGGTATTATTGTATTTGTTGATGGTAGTGATAGATATTCGCACGATTAATTATTTTTTTCCTATTTATTAAATGCTTTCTAATTATGATATTAACTGAGAATAGATAAAGATTAAGATGAACACACTTCTGGTACTCTAGATAAAGAAATTTTTATGAATGATTTCTTTTTTCACTCCACAGATCAAAAAATTCTGATCAAAAATGTTCACTTAATCATTATTGCTTAAGCTCATTTCGAAGACGGTACCTGCAAGATACAGAACATGTGTTCTTAATTTTATCTTTTTATAGACTTTTTAATTTATAAACTCCATTTCAGAAGCGCAATCAATTTCAAGTACACAAAACAAAATAGATTTATTGTAGCTATGTCTGAGAATAAAAATTCATGATATTAAAATATGAGGGTAAAGAGATAATTACACGTGTTTGACAAAAGATGATACCACTGATGTCAAACTAAAATATTTTTTAACAGCATTATCTTTCAAACTACTACTCTCAAAGGTTGAGCACAATACGTTAATTAGCTTAGTTTCGACAGTCATTCAAAGTAAACCACTATTGCTTTTTTTAACAATGAAAAAAATAGTGGGTCAGTGATTAGATTTCTGTTTTTGTATGGGAAAACGTGTAGAGAAATTAAAGAAAAGTTACACGTTGTCCGCGGGGACTCTGGACTTTCGATAACAACCGTCAGATATTGGTTCAATGAATTTAAACCTGGTCGTACAAGCGTTTGTGATGACGAACGTCAAATTCGTCCAATTCAGGGGACTACTGAAGAGATGATTAGAAAAATCCATCACATTGTTTAAAATGATCGTAGAATTAAAGTAGATGAGATAGTTGAGATAGTAGGCATCTCAGATGAACGTATACGGAACATCTTACACGAACATTTGGATATGAAATAGCTATCCGTTAGATGGGTACCAAATTTGCTCACAATCACATACAAGAAGTGTTTAACGATGTTTAAATTTAATGGACACGAATTTTGCATCGATACATAACTGTTAATGAAATATGGCCATAATCATACACCTGAAATGAAAGAGCAGTCAAAACAATGGACTTCTACTGGGGAACGTGGACCAAAGAAGGTAAAAGTCATTGCATCAGCTGGAAATATTATGGCGACTGTTTTCTGAGATGCTCATGGAATATTGCTAATCGACTATCTTGAAAAAGGGAAAATAATGACAGAAGCCTACTACGCATCATTATTTAACCAGCTGAATAATGAAATCAAGAAAATATGTCCTCATTTGTCACGGAAAAAAGTACTCTTCCATCACTACAATGCACCGGCACACAAATCAACAACTGCGATAGTAAAATTGTTAAAATTGCAATACGAATTGCCCCCACATCCACTATATTCTCCAAATTTGGCACCGTGTGACATTTTTCTATTTCTAAACTTACAAAAATAACTGTGAGGTAAAAGATTTGCATTAAATTCAGAAGCAATCGCTGCTGTAAATACTTACATTGAGGAGTTTAACAATCTATACTATCCGGAAGGGATGAAAAAAATTGGAAATGCGTTGGACTAAGTGCGTCGAGCTTAAAAGAAATTACTTTCGAAAATAAAAAAGAATTTGCTCAAAAAAATGTTTTATTATCAAATACATGAACTTATCAGTCTACTCTCATATCTAGTATTCCAAATTAAAAATTTATACGAATTTGTGTTCAGTTCATCTATTTTTAAAGTTATATTTCCAATTCTTAGTAAAAGAGTGTTTAAATTTCGCAATTTGCGTCACTAAAACGAAGATCCACTACTAGTATAAAAAAGACTTACTACTCACGAGACAGTTTTGATACTGTAACTACATTTTCTTTCATAAATCGATTCTTTTTCTGACAATTTTTTTAACATAAATGTTCAATGACTGATTATTGATCATTTTCGATTATTCCTCATGTGAACTACAGTAAACATCATATTCAGAACGATATGGTAGAGAAAAATCTATACCTTGAACATTTTTGATCAGAAAAAATGTTTGTGATTTGTGAGGTTTGAGAAACAGAGTGTATTCATGTAGTGAAAAAAGAATTCATTTGTGAAAGAAAAATTATTATTATTATACGTAAATAGGAATAAATTGTTAAGCCTATTTACACAAATAAATATTTTTTTACAATTGTTCTAATTGTCTTCGATCTAGAGAATTACTTGAGTATATCTGCCACACTTAATTTTTATTTTTAAGCCAATCTTAAACATCTTGCAGATAAACTAATCAATATTTCACGATTCAAGTCTTTTCGTATATATTTTACTGGATTTTTAATTTGTAGATTTTTGTATCTCATTGCTCTGAAAATGATGGCATCGTTATTAAAATGAGTACAAAAAACAATTTTCAATCAACCATAATCATTTAGAGTCACTTTAGCTTATCAAAAAATATCAATAATCACTTATTAAATATCATTGATCAAAAATTGTTGGTATTTTGTAAGATGAATGAAAAATTCTTTTGTGGAATTTGAAAGTTGTATTCAATTAATCACAATTTTTGAAATTTTACTTTTATTTCAATTCAATCCATAAACAAACCCTTAAGTAATAGAAAAAGATTTGTTTTTTTTTTATTTCAGCTACTCATTCATACATGGCACCTAATCTGAAATGCTGAAATTGAATAAGAGCTTTTAAATTTCTCTTACTCTAATATTTCCTAACATTTTTAAAATACTTTTTATTTGATATTTCATTAAAATATATCCTTTATTTATGAACAATTTGAAATATTTATCTACATGTACTTAAAACAAATCATTAGCATATTTTTGTCGCATTTAAAGAAAATAAAAGTAAAATCAGACCTCGTCGCAAACCATTCACTTAAAGTAGTTTATATGTTTTGGTAGTCTTTATGGTGTTGAAATGCTACTTCATTTTATATAAATATATCGTAAACATTTCAAAAAATACATTTCTATATGAAATTCTTTACGAATAAGCATATAAAATAATTTAAATGCATTTTTATACGAATCTCGTCTTCAGAGTCAAAATATAGACGAGTTATTTTCTTTGTTTAATTTCAAATACTGTTTACCTACATGCACAGTCTGTTATTTATTTATAATATAAAAATAAATCTGCAATATTCTTCAAAAGTTATTATTATCAACAGAGATTGTACGACAGTATTTCCATACACTCTAAAATATTCATAACTCATATTTTAATTACTTTTGAATTCAGTATAAAAAAGCATCCATGTTTTATTCAAATCCGTCTTATCTTTCCGATCTGCACAATAAATTAATTTGTGTTTAAGTGAGCAAATGTGTACAGAACGATCCCAATTAATTCCGAATATGGCGAAGAGTTCTCGGTGTGGAAAAAAATGGGTAAACGAAACGAGCAGTACGTGTAAACAACCTTACAAACAAGCAAAAAAGGTGCAAATAAATAATAAAAACGTGTAGTGCAGTGAACGCCGTGACGACAAATTATAATTATACACTTTAATTTTCTCGATCGTTCTATTCAATCCCACGCAGATAACGATCAACAGATTCGGCGATGATATTTATTGGTACATACGATATGGAAAACGGTGGAAACGATAAATACTTCGTTTTAGCAATGATACGTACATAGCAATTCGTTCCGCATCACAATTGTGAAAATGCACGGCGTGCGCTGCGTTTTATATGACTTACAAGTACCAAATTTTAATCTACATGGCAGTACAGGACAATGTCCGCTAGGTATCTTGTAGGCCATCAATAAACAGACAAGATAGCACATCCAAGAACTCAATTTGACAAGCATATACGTTGAATATTAAACAGGGATGTACAAGATTCGATCTGCGTATTTGCATAACGACCGTTCTCATGCTATGCGGACGAAACTAGAATCTATTCTGTTCTGAACACATGGTCGGAATATAATTTTACTTATACTAACAAAAATATTAAATACGAAAAATATATAAGATGATTCATCAACAAATATTTCAGTTACAGAAATGTTAATCTTAAATACCAGACAAAAATAGCTACAATTCAAAATTTCGTTTTATAAATATTGAATAAAATTATAAGCAACATACAGTAAAATAAAATAAATTCCTTTCGCAACAATTTTTCACCTAAATTTAATAATAAAATTACCTACAATCATAGTAAATTCGAATATCAAAGTGCCCTGACTTCAACTTAACGAATTAACTGTTTTCAAATTTGAATGATATTATTTATTGATAAAACTTACTAAACGACATCTAAGTATGAATAAAAAAAATATTACAAATATTTAATCTAATTAACTATGATATTTAATATCTTCTTTCGCTAAATGTAACAACAATATAAAAATATTCATGGTGGTTCATAAGATGAGAGTTTTACACTCTATAGGAAAAATCAGTTAGAAGATTATTTTAATGAAAAGTGAGAGATAGAAAAGATGAGTAATACGTCTTGTAATCCTTTGTATTCTTAGTGGAACTGGTATTAAAGTAAGATAGAAACATATGGTATTCAAATTCCATTATAAATAAGCGCGATACTTAAAGGACTAAAAGAAAATCAGTGCGATTTTTATTACATAAACTTTCAGATTTGATACCCCAAATAAAAAGAATGAATAATTCGAATCGGAAAATTTAAAATAAGAATGCTGGAAAACATGTCTTGTATATTTAAATCATTTATAGATTCTCTAGCAGTCAGAAATGAATCAAAGCATAAAAAATGATTATTTATTCAAAATTAAATAAGATAATTATAAAAGTAGACAGATGGATATTCAATTTTTCATAAAGGTATTAATAATTAGAATTAATTATATTCATCTTAGTTAAGTTCAGATATATATTTATCAGTAAAACCATTCAAACATAGATAAAAATTGGTTGATCTGATAATCATTTATTATCATAATTTACAAAGAATGATTTCATATATATCCAACCAAATTCATAAAAAAAACTCTTTAGTATCAACTTTTGCTTATGAGTTGAACTATTTATAGGGATCTTTTTAAATAAGTATTATGTTTATAATTTCATGTTTTGTGGATGGTAGCATTATGGTTAAATTGTTTGAAATTAAATGAGATATATAGAGAAGCAGAAAGATGCTTTTTTTCATAGAGGATCTAATAATGGAATGAATTACATTCTTCGTATTAAATCCAAATATTTTAATCAATAAAAGCTTTCAAACATATATTGAAGATGCAAATCAATAAAAAAACTAAGTCTGTGTTTTTTATTTTTTATAGAATTTAAGTATTTTTATGGAATTTAAGTCACTGATTTTGCTTTTTTAGAAGATAAAAAGTTATAAATTAACAATCAGTATTCTTAATAAAGATCAACTAACAAAAAAATTACTTCAACAAATGTGTGCTCTACCTTAAGGAAAAAAAAACTTTTTATGAAACCCAATGAATAGAAAAGTTTTAATTTAAAATATTTATAACAGACAAATGAATTTTTTAGTAAAAATTTTGTCACTTTCATTACTTGAGCGATTGTTAGTCTTATCATTTGCATAAATGAATTCTTTTCTCACTTCAAAAACTATAAAAAAAATATTACGGTAAGCAATATTCAGTAAATCAATTTTAATTGTTGTTTATTTGTATTTTGGTGGCTATGTTATCATTTTCAGAGCGATAAATTAATACATCATCTTCAAAGTATCATGATAAAGATTTTTCTGTACCTTAGCACTACGAAGATGATGAATGTATCACAATCTGAATGTGTACAAACAACGATCAAAATTAATCAAATATTTTTTGTAGATTGTGAGGTGTGAAAAGATTTCATTTACGAAAGTGAATTTAGATATTGACTAAATCGTATGTTAAAACCATATTACAACTATTACCTTCAACACAGACAAAAAGGTGATTATATTATCTATAAATTCACAATGATCATCACTGTAATTAAAAAAAGATTCCTTATCAGAACTTCCATAAATATCTTAAACCGCAAATAATATTTACTTAACAGAATGTACGAATATCTACATTTTCAACTTTTAAACATTAACAATTTTTGAATCTGGACCATTAACTGACATTTTGTGAAGTAAATCTATAAAATTACATTATACATTTATTTACACAGGAAATTTTGACCATTTAAAAGTATAATTATTGAATCACCTGTATTTTATAGAAAATCGAGCTATTTGTACAAGATTAACTTTCGATAAAAACTCAAATATTAAAATATGTTAACTATTCAAACAAAAAAATATCTTATTATAAGGTTGAAAGAAAATATGTGACAGGTTTTAAATAAAAATAATATAAAAAGTAATATAAAATATAAAATGTGAAAAGAGTACTAGAATAGATTTAACGATTACACTGGTTATCCTCATTGCAAACTGTTCACTATTTAATTCAAACAATATATATACGAGTATATATATATATATATATATATATATATATACATATATGTATACATACGTAATCACACACATATGACGTCCTCTGTTCACCACATCTGTGAATAGACTCTCGAGCAGTTTTAAAATGTACATAATAGCGATATCTGTTCACAAACAATATTAAAATATGCAAACATAATGCCAAAGACCACCCACTAATATCCTGTTTATTTACTTATTTTTTACCAGTTACACAGATTTTCTGTTTAGAAAGGAATAAACACTGGTTTCTAATTCTAATTTCGTTGCAAAATTCACTGTTATATTAATAATAACTTTTTATATTTTGTGGTAAACCATTTCATTTTTTTAAATAATTCATAATCACATTCATACATATGTCTATTATAGGAAGACCAGCACGAATTTCTTTACTTTCATAAATTATTTTTTACTTTTGTCATAAACTACAAAAACGATCTGATTAAAAATTTTCAATGGTTAGTAAAAGTGTTGCTTGTGCGTATTTCGGTGATGATATTATCATTTTCAGAGTAACTAAGTAAACAAATAATATTGTTGTTAAATCTTTTAGTTAAAGCAGTTATTTTATTTTTTAAAAAAATATTTAGTAATATTATTGACGAGTAATTTACATCTTGATCTTTATTATTTTATTAATTTGTATTATTTAATTAATTATATTGTATTTAATAATTTGTATCTTAATTAAATATTAACAATAGAATTCATAGGTAATATTATTTTTAATAGCTTTTTTTATAAAAAAAATTACGAATTACAAATAAGAAACAAACAGAATAAGGTGATTTTTACATCAGCCGATTTATAAAATCGTTTATTCCTTTTCAAAAACCTAAATATATAATATTCAACAGAAGTGATAATTAAGATTGAAATTATTTATTTTTATATCTGTGATTCTGATGACACGTTATCCTGGTGGTCTTCGTCATTTTTGATCAACTATCTGTTCATCATTATTAGTTTCAGTACGAATACTATACTCAAATAGATCTAGAAGACTTTAGAAGTTAAAACATCTTCAAAATATACTTGTGGAATCCACAAGTAATAGTAGAGAAAATGTTCTTAGCTGATCTAAAACAACGAAAATCATCAAAAGTTATATTTGAAAAACATGAAAAGTATGGTAGAAACTGTCATTTTAATTCATGTTTTTCTACGGTGATTCTTTATCAAATTCATTTGTAAAAGTGTATCTTTTCTAATGATTAAATAAGTGCGTTTTTTGAGCAGTTTTTTACAGCTTTGAGTTCAGTCTAACTATTGAGAATAAAAAGAGATTGGTTGGTTTAATTATTTTAATCACACTAATGTCTTGTCACATCATTTAGCGTGATTGTCTTAATCACAATAAACGATTTCAGATACATTCAATCAAATGTACAAAATAACCTTATTTTAGTATCAACTTTGGCTTATGGATTGGGATTTTTATAAACAAATATATAACGAACTTTTGTTTGTTCTTAAATAAATTTATGCACTTATTTTAACGTTCTGAGGATGATGGAATTGTCATCAAATCGTTTAAAATTAAATTAAAAGATTATAAAAGCAAACAAGTAACTGTTTAATTCTTTAATGTCTAATAACTGGAATAAAGTGGATTTTTGCATTTTAATCTACTTATATTTATCAATAAAAGTGTTAAAATTGATTAAGATTGATTAAAGATTGAAATCAATAAAAAATAAAGTATTAATTTCTTTCGGAACCTGTTTCACTGTTTTGCCGTTTTAGAAGATATATTAATAATAATTACTATCACTACTATAAAAGTTATACCTTCTTTTAGTATTTTATAAAAAAAACATATATAAATTGTATCCATCATTGAAGCTATTATTTATATTCAAAGAAATATAACATCTGCATTACAGTATTCAGAGGATGTTAATATCGTCATCGAAATCTGCATAAGTAAAAATTAAAAATATATTAACTAACAAATATTCACTGAACATTATTTATCAGAAAATTTTGTGGTATGTGGAAGAGTGAAAAATTCATTTGTGGAAATAAAAAGTAGCTTTTGATTCTAAATTTTAAGAAAAATGATTCACGCCGAACACTTTTTACAGATTTTAATTTGAGAAAGAAATTTAAGATAAATTTGAACATATTTTCAGAATACAGTTCTAACACTACAGTTAAATTTTTTTCTCAATTTTTTTTTCCAACTCACAAACCATCTAAATATTTCTGATCAAATATATTCAATTAATCGTTATTCTTTGTTGTTTACTCGCATTTCGATGGCAATTTTATCATTCTCAGAGTATAGAAAAATCTTATATGATTTCACTTGTAACTTGGCTCTCTAAGGTTGATTGAAATACTTAAAAGAAATAATGAAGAATGATCAATAATGATTTCTCGAATTGAACAACTTTTCTAGGAAATATTTTCAATACAGAAATCCACAATCACAGGCCAAGTGTCTCCGCAGAACCGAAAGGTTTAATTAAGAAAACGGTAAAAAAAGAATACAAAAACGGTTCAATCCCTGAATACGTAACTGCACGATCAATGGTGGTGTTTTGAGGGGGGCAAGCGTCCCAGCGGGACGCCACGAGGCGCGATTATGACAGACGGCTGAGATATCTTTGCCGGCACTTTCGTCTCGTTACAAATAATTTACAAGAACATCGTCGAAACAGAGACGGACACAACGGACGCACAGACCCGAATCACGCTCGTATTCTTTTCATTAAACAATGAACTGTCATTATTACGCGCGGCTGAAACAAGAACAGACACGCTGACGAGACGTGCTCTCCGGTTCGAAGCGTTCATCGTCGTTTCCTTCTTGCGCGTGCATCATTCCGCGCAATGATTGTGAATAAGATTTCAAGTTCAGAATCCATCACGAGTGGCGTGTTGTTTGTAATTTGTTTTGAGTCATCTATGAACGCTTTGATTTCAATAGTCAGTGTGATCCTGCGGTGTCAAAATCGTTTTATATTGCAATTCTGTCGTGGAAAGTATTTTAATAACTTGCCATTTTGGACGTACGGGAGAAAAAAATTGTTGAACACACATTCTTTATTTGATTATAAATGCATGATATAGTCAGCGTCACGATTATTCTAATATACGACCGGACGGTGCTCTTATACTTGACAGAATTGCTGTCGGAAGAATACAGAACTAGACACTGTTGAACAATCGTACATAATTTAAAAATATCTTTTCAAATTGTTACTTAAATTCTTCAAGAGAACAATACAATTACAGAAATAAAAAAATGCAACGAATTTATTATTCTTATACAGAAAAATGTACGATTTTAATTTGTTTCGATTTAGAAATTAAACTTTTTATATATGAATTAATTGAAATTCGATATGACAAAAAATAATATTTATTTTCCCATTAACATTTGTATAAGCTTAACAAAGAAAAGAATATTTATACATTGCTAAATAGTATAATAGAATACTAATAAATAAAATTAGTAAAGAATAATTAAACAACACATTAAACAATAATTTAACAGTCCTGTAGAGTATGAAACTTTTCGAAATATTCTAGTAAATTTAGAGGTATTTGACATTTTTTTACACTAGCACGTCGTTTTGTTTCTTATATTATTTTTTGAGCACACGTGACATCTCTTTGTAGGATGTTGCTTTTTACCAATGGAAGGTATATGTCCATAAAAAGATGTCATCACTCGAATAGCCAATTTAGATTCCACTTTCACTTTTGTACAAATTCAAAATAGAGATTTTGCAGGGTTAGTTTCTATTGTTCATGCTTTAATACTGAATATATATATATATATAATTATTTCATTATAATATTTGCCTTGTAGCTGCACTAAAGCGAATTAAATCTGCTTGCGTCTCAGAGACGTCAATGTTTACAATGGCATAACAAACACATGACATATCGAGACGTCTTTGTATATCTAGGGCTTAATAACATATTTATATCTTTGATTTTTTCAGGCAATTAGACTGATTTTTAAAGAAAAAAATGACTTCGTTTTAGAACATTTATAATCCCGTTTATATACTTTCTTGATAATGGCTGTTATTTACAATCATCTGAGTTAATACTAAGAAATTAATGAAATAAAATATTTATATATTAAATATCTACACATAAACAAACAACTATTCAGAATCAATTTAAATATAAATGATAATTTAAATTCCATGATACGGTATGATATATATAATAAATAAAATGAAATCTCGCATAAAACAATAAACTTAAAATATGAAAATCTTAATAAGACATTAAATAAATATATATAAAAAAAGTAATACAAAATATAAAT
Organism: Acanthacorydalis orientalis; assembly: GCA_034766995.1. NCBI lineage: Eukaryota > Metazoa > Arthropoda > Insecta > Megaloptera > Corydalidae > Acanthacorydalis > Acanthacorydalis orientalis. Next base: position 16,079,855 of record CM068315.1, on the reverse strand, counting down.
TTTATAAAAAAAAGTAGAGATTTGAACTTCACCCAATTAAATACCACAGAAATATTATTTAATAAGAAAATAAAACAATCTAACACATAATAAAGAAAAAATAGAAGAAAAATTAATAACTGACATAGCGTTCATGATTCAAAACGTATCGATAGAAGGATAAGAATTAAACGATAAAAATAACAACGAAATGAAACCAATTAGGAAATTACAAATTAACAAAGTAATAATAAACAAAGACAATGAAGCGAATAACATAGTTTTAATGAATAAAAATAAATTTATAAATAAACTAGAAAAATTTATAAACGAAAATAATTCCTAAACATACCGAATTATACCCTACCGGGTCCAAATACAAACTAATTCCTAACTAAATTCCAAAACTTGTTTACTAACCGGACTACCCAAAACCGGACTACCCAAAATACAAAAAAAAAATAATATTTGTATAAGATTTTAAATCAGAGTTAGCTGAAGGATGAATATCTACAGGACAACTAAAATATTTAATGGTTAACTAGATATTCAAAGTAGTTTTTAATCACCAATATGACCCAGATCTAATATTTTGATATAAAACTTTGCTAATTGTGTAATTCAGTTACTATACTGCTAATACCTATGATTATTTTAATTTAATTTTACAAATATAACTAAGATGAACCTGATAAATATAGCTTCATATAAAAGAACCTGAAGTATTCTTTTTCTGTACTTCTTTATGATTTTCAAAAAAAATGATCATGTATTCATGATTTTCTTACATATCTATTCAGATAATTGTCATTTAATTGGAAAAGAAAATAAGTCGATAGAAATTACAATTAATCGATTCCAAGATATTAAACCAAAATTAAAAATGAGATATTTTTTTAAAGGCCAGCTTAATTCGAAACTATACAAAAACTTACTCTGGAAAAATAATTAGATTCACTATAAAGATTTCGTTCAAATATAAGTTATAAAAATACAAATTGGTTCTATAGGATGATTCAATTTAGGCTTCCACATGATCGAAAGTATTAAAAAATCGCAAAAATAGAAAAAATTATATATTTTTTGATTTTTGTGATTTTTTTAATAGTTTCATGTAGAAGCATAAATTAAATCACCTATATTTTAAGAGTCGCTTAATAAAAAATTAAAAAAATAATTCTATAAAATAATATTATTTATACTTACAGATTGAAAGATAGACTTTTTATTGGAAAACGTAACATTCTTTAAACCAAAAAATAACTTGTAACACATACCTGGAAAAAATAAAAAAAATATTTTAGTATATAATAAAAATAAACTGTAAATTTAGATGAAATGTTTCAACCATTTTTGATATATTTTTTTCTATGATAATCTAAAAATGAGAAAAAGTAAAGGTAATAATATTAACAACTGTGTCTTTTTATACTAGTAAATCTGTTAATACATTGTCCTGTTGGTCTTCGTTCTTTTGAATCAGATAAGTGTCAGTTATCCACTACTAGTTTCAGCACGAGTACCATCCTAAGATAGATTTAAAAACATTCTGAAAGAGTCGTAAATATTTTCCGTTGAATACTTTCTGAAGAAGTCTTCAAAACCTACCTAAGGATGGCTCTTGTATTGAAACTAGTAGTGAAGATCTAACAGCTGATCCAAAAGGATGAAGACCAATCGGAAAATTTAAAAGAATTAGAGTTAGAATCTTATACTTGAGGCTACTGTCTTTGGTTATTACTTTTTTACTATTAGTTTTTATTTCAAGTATATTTTGACTGTTTGAACTGATTTTAAGACGAATGAATAGTTATTTTAAAACATTAGGAATGGATATACATTAAAAAATATTATCATAAAACTTAAAAAATGATTGAATTAAAGGTAAAAAAGAATAAACAATAGTACTGAGTAAACATATTCATTTTATAGTCATTAAAAATATCTATTTACATTAAAATACTGGTAATAATATCCTTATATATTTATTTTTAACTAGTAATTTCGATTTACGAGTATACCATTTTCAGGAAGATTATTTAACCTAGGCTTAAAATGAATTAACAGTTATTTATAAATTATTAAAACTAGATGCATTTTCAAGAATATTGTTCTTATAAAATGTAATAAAATAACCGAATTTCTGGTAAAAAAAGAAACAATATTATTGATTAAATGAATTGTTTTATATGGTTATTAAAGCCATTTTCATTTTGACTAAATAATACTAAATAGTGTAGAATAATAATTATTTATTAACTAATAATGAAAAAATAAGTGTTATAGTTGTTATATTACAAATTGTGGTTTTTTGTATTGATAGTTGTCTGAGTTAATAAATAAGAAATAGTAACTGTTAACACCTGAAATAATTTTCAATTAATTTTGAAAATTTAACAATCGTCTACTAGAAACATAAAACATCAATAAAGAAAACAATGAGATATTTCTGCAGAATGTCGTATTAAAGATGGCTGCATAACCATGAAATAAACATAAACAACAATCAAAAATGATTTATTAAACATGTTTGTCCAGAATTTTGAGTTTTTTGAGGTCGAAAAAAAGAATTCATACGTAAGAGAAAATAATTTTGTGTAAGACTAGAAAACATAGATTTTTCCATTCGAATAAACGCTATATTAATTATAATATCTACAGTTATGTGTTTTAAATAAAATAAATGATATCTAAATGAGAATTGTTAACATATAAAAAAAGATTTCGATGATCGCTCGATATACTATAACATAATATATACAAACACGTTTAAATAAATTTATAAATATATTATAATTAAGAATGACAGAGAATATAAAAGTGTAATCAATTCGGAGAAATCGCCGTATGCTTTGATTTCCACATCAGCAACTCGTCGAATATTAAACTTTTCACATGGTATGATTAGATGAGACGTTATGAAATTGTAAGGCTACTTAATTACTTTTATCAGCAGTAGGTATAGTTTTTTTTGTTTCGTTCGCAATTAAATGTACAAAATTATAATTACCGATCAAATAATAATTATTCAACACAATACAATTAGTTAATAAAAGTCGATATATTATTTCTAACATACACACACACATACATACACATACACACATACACATACACACATACACATACACACACATATATATATATATATATATATATATATATATATATATCTGTGTGTGTGTGTGCACGAGTGTCTAGAAATGTGTACCAACTTCCTCCATTTGTTGTAGTCTATTGATACACAAAGGTTTTTTCCATTGACACGAGGGTGGAATGAAAAGTTTCCGGTCTAGATGATAGGTGGCCCAAAATTGCGATAAATTATCTGTGGTTTTGTGCAGTGTTATCCTTAATAAGTTTTACTTTGAAGTTTTATAAAATTATGTCAAGTTGTTTACATTTGACAGTCTATCGAAGAGAAGAAGTTTTGCATTTTGTCAATAATAAGAAAACCAAAGTACACGGAGTGATAAAATACAATAATTCAATAGTACAAGTTTATCTCGAATAGAAATAAAAGCTTAGCTGGATTCTTCTTCAAGCAAGTTTGTTCCATCGTTTTCAACTGATTAAACGTGGATTGCGAGCTTTTAACGAAAACCTATGAGCACTGATTATGCACAATGTTCGGTCAGGCCAGAAACAGCAACTTCTGATGAAATTCTCTACAATTGAGATGATTAAAACTTATTAATAGACCTTTGAATTGCTGCCTCATATAACCGACTTGCCAGATTTGACACCATCAGACTTTAGTTTGTTTTTGAGTCTAAAAAAGTTTTACGCTGGTAAATAATATGCAGTAGATTTCATAGTCCTTAAGGCCTTAAATGCCTAGTACTTAAAAAGGAAGGGAAAGAGGAAGATCTGTGAAAAGTTCATCCTGCACAGTCTTAGGGATAATCAAAAATATAAAAGTTGCATCGTGCGCAGACTTTGTTCAGACCTGTCTCGACAATGCAAATTTTCTTAACTACATTGTCACTGGTGATGAAATATAGATGTTTCAGTACGATCCTGAGACGAAACACCAGAGCATGCAGTGAATTGGAAAATCATGACCAAGACCCAGAAAGTTTCGTTTGCAAAAATCTAGAATCAAAAACATGCTGATTACAACAGTGAACAATCGACATACCCCACCCGAATCTTTCTAATTGGCAAAGATTTATTTCAGCACTGACATAATATTCTCACCGATACTGTTGTTTATTAACCCTCTGAGTGCCAAGGATAGATATATTTCCTCTCCATACATTTATGAAATGTTCCAAGAGCGATATTTGGCTCCTCAGTTTTCTAAATGTTATAATTTATAAAAAAAAAACATCTTTGCTTCATAAAAAGGACCTCAAAATCTAATGAACACATAATTGTATGTGTAATATCCGTTTCATTCTAAGGTCATGCATGAAAACTGACTAAATGGCCGACTGAACTAAACTATTGAGTTTAGTGTCGATGTTACAGTTCAAACTGTGTGAAAAGTTGCCGCGACTAAAATAAATTTTATTTTTTATTTAACACATTTATCTATCTTTATTTCCACAATATTGATGTTTGCAAAAAAATTCTTCGTGGACTACATTTTTTTCAGAGAAAACCGAACAGTATCAGCGTAAAAACCTAAAATCAATATCTTTTATATTTAGTTTTTTATAAAACCTTTCAAATTATTTTTGATTTTATTAGCATAAAGGAAGTCCAAAATATTATTAATATTATATAAACATTTAATTAAATTTAACGCAAAATTGACCGAAATATATTTTTTTTTATAACCATGCATTTTTGCTTAAAATTGTCTGGAAATTTTCATAATTGTATGAAAATTTCTACTGGCACTCAAACGGTTAATATACTCGTATAATCGTTAACATAGACAAAAAAAGAAGTTAATCAATGCGTTATAGACATTTTAACCTTTAAATCTTTTCCTAAATAAAAATCTCTTGATAAGTTAAAAAACTGTCTTCTGCGATTCTTGTCATGCATCATACCTGAATACAGGCTTGTTGAATTTTTTTCTTTCAGTCAACTTTGACACTCGATAATTTATTTTGTTGTAAATCATGTTCAAGCAAATGTCGTGATTGATCTGTGTGTGAAATCGAAATAAAATTGTGATATAGTACGACAATAATTAATACTGATTTTTATTTAACTCCACTGTATGTACGATATATATATATATATATATATATATATATATATATATATATACATACATATATATATATATATATATATATATATACATATATATATATATATACATATATACATATATATACATACATATATATATATATATATATATACACATATATATATATATATATATACATATATATATACATATATATATATATATATATATATATATATATATATATATATATATATATATATATATATATATATATTCTGACATATTTGTACGCCATGTACACAACTCCTACAGACAGAACTCATCACGCATATGTATTTATTTCAACGGCGCCCATTTTTATCGTGTGCGCGTTATTATTATTATTAATAACTCTACTAGATTAAAAATGTGTAGTTTCGAGATCACAACGTTCAGGTCGGGACCACCTAATGTGACATCGCGCATTCGAAACGCCAGAGTGTCCGCATGTCCGACACAAACCAACCAAGCCAATGATGTCTTCATCACCATGCGAGGAATGGCGATGTGTTGTTGGTGTCGTTGTTGTTGTTGTTGCGGTTGTTCATATTTTTTATGAATATGGTACAATGTCATGCGACCGTCATTTCTGTTGACACTATGTATTTATTGTACACTTTATATAGTGGCTGGGAATCGTTAAAATGTGTTTTTAAATTGTTGACTCGTCGCTTAATGTCTTCATCGGACTAAAATTGTTCGAATTGTAATAATGGATGTACATGCAGTCGAGGTTCTTTAGTATGGTGTGATCTGAATTTCGAATTGACGTTATTCGATTTGTTTATTTAATGATATTACAAACGACAGGTTAAATTTACAACCAAATCAAAATTCTACAAATGGAACTATTCTAGAAACATGAGATGTTTTTAATAAGACATGGGCGTGAAACAACATATATTAATATTATAATAATTGACACAATATAATTCTAATACTGTGACTAAATTGAAATTCAAAAAAGAACTTGTCCACTCTACAAAACACCAAAATGATTCTAATTGAAAAAATGTTTAATAAATGATTATTATTCACTTTTTATTGCTGCTTGTGTGCATTTCGATTGCGATTACATCATTCTCAGAGTATTACGGTATAAACAAATATGTTTATTTTATTTTATTCTTACAATTTTTTAATTAGTTTATTCTGTTTTAGAAAGACAATGAGCCTTGGATGTATTAAACACAATGGTTTTATGGTAGCTACAGTAGAAAATGCAAATTTACGATATTAAAATGTCTACTGTTTTGAAATTAAAAGTTTATACAAATTTGTTTTTGAATAATTTATCTCATTTTAGAATTATACTGCTAAATCCTAGTAGAAAAGAGATAAAAGAGCATGAAAAAGAATTCAACTGTGAAAATAATAATTGATTCTGAAAAAAAATCAGCACATTTATCAATACACAGTGATCTTATGAAAAATGGATGGATTTCTAGTGGCGTTCTCTTTGATTATTTCTTGTAAAAATGCAAAATTGGTTTTCCAATAGAGAAGCATTTTTTTAAGAGGTTCAATTTCACAAATAATAAGCTGATAATTGTATTTTTTGACATTGTCATTTTTAATTATGGTTTCGTATATAATAATATAATGCATTAAAATAATACAATTGTATTATGAAAATGATCATTCTATAAAAAATAAATTTTGTAAATTGTGCGATACTTATTTTCGATATACTCGTCCATCTGAATCTTGAAAATTCTTCTATTATTATGTAAAATCGAAGACAATGGATAAGATAAAGAAACACCAACACGTGTTTGTAGTGCTTGTTCTGAATAAATCATTGACTTTATTTGTGAAAGTGTATTGGAAGAGATAGGAATGTCAAATCTACGACATCAATCACAACAATTAGGCCTTTTAAAGACGACTACATAGCGTATTTTGCATAAGGATTTCTTATTGAAGGTTTATAAAATTTAGTTAACACAATAATTGAAACCAGCAAACCATTTACTGGGTTGGAGATTTGTTAATAGGATACTGGAATATCATGTTTTTTTTTAAAAAAAAAAGTCATCTTTAGCGATAAGGCTCCTTCCGAAGTCTCTAGCATACGTTAACAAGCAAAACTGCCAAATGTCAGGTGAAGAAAATCCGAAGGTGATCGTTGAGAAGCCACTAGATGCAGAAAGAATGACTGTTTGGTGCGCACTGTACTGAAGATGATGGCATCGCTATTGAAATCAGTACTAGCAGCAATCAAAAATGATCAACATTGATTTAGTGAATATTTTGAACTCAAAAAAGAAGTTATTTGTGAAAATTTACAGATAATAATAAGAGAGAAACGTAGAGTCTATGTGCATTTCCAAATGAATTCTTTCTCTTTTTCTGATTTTTGTAAAATTCCGACCAATATTTTCACGCAGAGTACCTCTACTTCAAATATATATATATATATATATATATATATATATATATATATATATATATATATATATATATATATATATATATAAATATATTAATATATTAATATATATATATATATGTATGTATGTATATATATATATTAATATATATATATATATATATATTACATACTATTTTTAATCTTCTCGTTCTTCTGTAATAAGAATATATATTAGATAGAAATCTATTTAACATTTCTTCTCATAATTCAAAAAAGTGTGGTGGGAATGAAAATCAATAATACAAATTACCAGAGTGGTAAAAAGGTTGGATTCAAAATTCAATTCAAGAATTTTTCAAGGAAAAAATGAAAAAATGTTTTTGCATTTTCGCTCATAACTCAACAAAAGGATGCTAAAAACACAAATCTAAATATAAATTACGGAAGTTATACAAAAACAAAGTTTAGAATCGAATTTAAATTCTTAGAGCGTTGTTGTAGTTCAAAATGAAACTTTAATTTATATTAATATTTTTGTAAAGTAACAAGTAATTCTTTTTTTTTGTATTTTTGCTCATAACTTAAACAAGGATATTCAGTACGAACCTTTAATACAAATAAGAAAGTTATAACAAACTAAATTTTGAGATTGAAATTCAATATCTTAAAGATTTATTTATAGTTGATATTGAAACTTTTGTTCACATAAAAAAAATTTGTATGGAACAAGTAAAGAAATTTGGATCAGAAATAAAGTTCATGTTTCGTCGAATCCTCTACGTAAAAAGTTTTATCAAGTATTAACGAGATCTTTCACAAACGACACTGTGACTAAATTCACAAATAAATTCTTTTTTCACTACACAAATCACAAAAAATCTAATATCTACAATCAAAACTGATCAATAGTGGTTTATTAAACTTTTTTGATCAATGTAGTTTGTGAAAATGAATTTAGTTACAGTGTCAGAATAGTGTCGTGGCAATTATATCATTTTAATAATTCACCTATAACCTGTAGTCATTGAAATTGTTTTACTTCAATAACTGACTTTTAATTGCACTGAATTTCAAATTGTATTGAGTGAGAGCATATTATACAATAGCATTTCTGTCGTTCTCAATGAACTGTTTTGAGTAAAAAAAATTGCATGATAACTAGGGTCATTGATAATGGAATCTTAAGACATTAGCACACAATGATATGTTTCTATCAGTTGTTTTTCGGGTGGTCGTAAAGATGCGCGTGCAGGTTTTTTCCAAATACCCTGTACTCGTCAGCCATAGTGACAAAATTAACTCATCCGACTGTTGTTTTTCGAACTCGATAATTCCCTAATCGATAATATAAAACCACCCTGGCGCGAATTCATATTCATTCGGACGATTCATTATGAATTTGCACAGTGTAAGTAAATAACGTGTCCAGTATTAACAATTATTAAATCCTCCGTTTAATGCAATCGTTTCAGCGATCCTGTACGCGATTTTATCATCGCTTGTTGGCACAATATTGTTGCGGTCGCGTTCATTACCGGGAATGGGCCATTGTTTGTCGTTGACAGCGGTAATGCATAGCCATCGCGGGGAGGCTGCGAGGGTTGTTGCGCTACGCCGCACGTGTGGTACGCAGTCATTTGCATAATTGCATAGAGCTAAATTGCATAACGGTGCATGCACCGATGTGTAATGGGAACGGAATTTGTGTATATAGAAATTTAATAGTATGAGATGTCTGACGTGTTTTGCACAATATGCTAATTTTGGCGAATTCGCGGATTCGCGAACTAAAGCCGTGACATAAATAATGGTTTGTGTAATCGGCCCGGTCGGACATAATTACAAACACGGCGTGACAGGGAAGATTAAATAAGATCATTCGTGGTGAACATTAAAAAGTCATCAGTTATTAAACACACACATGCATTAAATTGAAATAAACGATTTAATCCTTTTTTAAATCGTTCTTTTCATCAATACATTGACTAGTTATTTTTCAAGAATGAAATTTAACTTTTTTGTGATATAAATTTAAAATATTATAACATAGAACATAAACACAAGAGAACTGCTAAATAGTTCTCAAAATTGAATAGTAAATAGTTCTCTTTTATTTGTAAGAATAATAAATATTCTAATTAAACATCAATAACACTAACAATCGAACAATACAGAAAATACAAAATAAAGTAATTAAACCAAAGGCATTAAAAATACTTTCAATTTCAGAAATGAATTTTATATCACAAATCACAAACAATTTTTTTGAACAAAAATATATGATAAATCATTATTGTTGTTGATGCATATTTTGATGGCAATATCACCATTTTTGTAACTGAAAACTACAGGAGAAATTGTTGTTTGTCATCAATTTATTTAATTTTTTATTCAAATTATTCTTCTTATTCTCGACTTTACGTTCCTATAAAGATTAACTGAACACTTTGAAATACAAATGTTTGTATAATTTGTGGTGTGAAAAAGAATCCATTTCTGAAAAATAATTTATCGATAGTGTTAGAAATCTATTGCAAAAAAGTTCAATATTTACAAATAAAAACAATATTATTATTATTATAATTACATTCCATATTGAGATATACTACATTGTTAATCTCATATACATGTAACATTTTACACTACTTACAAAAACAATATATTAAACGAAAAAAATAAATTCAAGCAGACAAGCAATACTCTGTGGTCTAAAAAGAAATTATATCCTTCAAAACACACTTCAGGTATAAGTTTAATTATCAGGACATACGAACAGATAATGAGTAACGAAACAGGGAGGAATGCAATATGGTGAACTAATCCAACGACAAATCATTGAAAAAATACAATCACGTATAAATTAATTTTTTTTCTTTAGTGAAATCTCTTGCAAGATATAACATTTGTCCTCGTAATACAGATAATTTTGACATCTCCTAACTTTATTTACACAAATCAACTATTTTTTTCATTACACAAATTATAAAAAAACTTTTTTGAACAAAAATGTTCAATAAATCATTACTTATCTTCTTCTATTACTTTCTTACATGTATTTTGATAAAGATACAATTATTTTCAGAGCGTTAATGTGCAAAATATTCAAAAAATATCAATTAAGATTAAACAGAAAAAAAGTCTATGATTTGTGCGAAGAAAAAAGGATTTATATCCAAAACTAAATTATGCCAGTAACGAAACTATTACAATTAAAATATTCCTTAATTTATAAACTGTATTTTTATTAGGTTGTTAGAAAAATAATTGCGATCTATGCCCTTCAAATTCATATTATTGTCAAGCATTTTTGATTTTCCCAGCTGTTCTTTAAGTGGCCCAAAACTATTGGATTACTAATACCTAACTTTTGTGCAAGCTGTCGAATTATTGTTCTTGGTTCTGATTCAACTAACACCTTCAGTTGGTCCTTATGGACTGAAGAACGACACCCACCGTTTTCAACTCATACCAAAAATTGCTCTTATTTGTTCTTTTTCCATCTTTTATTCAATGATCTAATTTGAAGCAAAATTAATAATAAAATTATAATAATAACTCGATGTTACCAAAATACAGACCTAAAAATACACTTTAAAATGATATTAATATGAACACAATGAAATGACACTTTCATTAAAAAAAATTAAGGTTAGAATTCTGAAAACAAAAACCGCAATTATTTTACTACCACCTAATATTAACTTAAGTATTTTTTCATAATCCAGTTAAATTATACACAATTATTTTCACAGGTTAATTTTTCACTTGCCCTACAATCCACAGCAAAGTTCTGATTAAATGTTTAATAATTTATTATTAATCATTCTCGATTGCTTATGCGCATTTTACAAGTGATTTTAACCAGTCTGAGGGAGCGATTATTAAAATTTGATCTTTTAAAAATCTGAATTGTGCTCTGAGAATAAATAAATCGTCATCGAAATGCGCGTAAAATAGATATTAATCAATTATTGGACATTTTTGATTAGAACACTTTTTTTTGGTTTATGGGTTATGAATAAAAAAATACGTTTGTGAAACTAAATTTATAATTATTTACTAATTAAATATAAATACGAATGAAAAATGATTGTAGATTTTTCTATAGTAAGTCTCTTCTTTTTTTTATTTGTATGAATTAATATTTGTTAATGTTACAATTGTGCCGGTAACTATGACAGTGAACTCTAGGTCATATATTTTTCGTATTGAGATATTTAGACCTTTACGATTGTCATAAAAAATATTTTTCCATTATGTAATAAAATATTTTATAAAGTACTTACTGTTATAATGTAAATATTTTATGTAATTATGAATTTTTAAGAGTATTATGAAAAAATGTGTTTTTTGATACTTCATATGACTTCGACTATTTTTAAAATTATTAAAACATCTTAAAAATGACTCATAACAAAATATAGTTCAATTTTATTCAAAAAAAGTTATAAACAACAGTATTCGCTTACACTTTGTAATTATAATGATGTTAAATTAATTTAAAACAATACTAGATATTTCTTCTTCTTCAATAACGGTATTTTTTTTTGTAATGTTCTGAGTATGAAAATATTCATGGAAAATTGGCGGAATGTATGTTAACAGATCCATTATAACCATAAGTTTTTCTTTTGTAAGTGGTCCGACACCTACATAAAATGGAAATTATTGAATTTTTTCGTATATTTTCGTCCTTCTTTTTTTGGTTGAAAGATCTAAAATCTGAAATTCTGAATTATCATCTAAATATGTTTTATAAAATATCCGATAATAGACATTTTTTAGAAATCTGATCCATTTCACTTCAACCAATAAACATAGTATTCCTTAATAGTTTTCGTTCTCTTTATAATTGATTTCTCTTAAGATTTTATTGAAAAAATTCTTCTTACGACATTCAGTATACCTTTAACATTATCAATATAAAAGTTCATTTGAGAGCTTTAAGCAAAGAAGTTAACACAACTTAAGGATTATTTATTTTGAAAATAAATATAGTTTTGTACAAAAATCAGATAGGTACATGAATTTTTCCAGAAAAACAAAGTATACCGAAAAGTATACTTAATCCACTATTAAAATAAACAAAAACAGAATTATGTTCATCGACCAACTTTGTAAAGTCATTAAACAGTACATTTTTATTTTTTTTAAGTTCTTCTAGATTATTAAAATATAAATACTTGTAATATAAATCATTAAATCAATTTGTTGACTTACTCCACTATCATAATTTCCGGGGCAATTTTTTAAATTACTGATTATTACACAGAACATTTAAGGGAATTTGGAAACAAAAATACTGATATTTATTGAATTTTTTTCTTTTTTTAAGGCGTATGAATATGATTGAGAATAAATTTACATATACATATATATATATATATATATATATATATATATATATATATATATATATATATATATATATATATATAAATGTATTTATATATGAAAGAACTGTTTGAAAACTAATAATTAAACAATTCCACTAGATATAACTTTTTTATATTATAAAAAAAACTCAAATATTTATTTTGAAATTATATATTATTTGTGAAATAGACTGATGCGAATTTCTCAATCCTCCTATTGAAATAAAACAAATATTTACAGAACTGGAAAATAAAATTCGAATCTGATTATCGTAGCATGGCGAAACCAATAAATAAAAAAATAATCAAACGAATATATAAAAGAGTAAAATTTAATAACAGATCAGTGCGCGTCATTTGCATAAGTTGTGTATCATTATACTCGTTGTACTGTTTCGACTAATAGATATGTACTATAATTGTTAATACTTACTTACATAAAAATGTGTTTATTTATAATTGATTCGTAAACATTTTGATTATAGAATCGGCCGGAATGTAAAATTATAATGTTTGTCTTTTTTCTCTGATTGTTCGATTTATTTTAATGTGACGAATGTAATTAAAATAATAGGCTGTCTTTAACTTCTCAACATAATTAATCAGGTCTCGTTGAATGTCTTCTACTGAATACTTTTTTACAATAAGAGTTTTGAGCGAGGATTTTGAAACACTGACGGATTATTTGCACTGGCGTGAAAAAAAATATCTTGCGATCTACAGGTAAAATGTTCAATAGACTAGCGGAGACATCGTGTGGGACATGTAAAGTGTTTTTAAAACGCTTGAAATTGAATATAGTTAAAAGATGTCTTATATTAGATACGTATTTGTAACACGACAACGTTGAAGAGTTAAATGAAATATTTATAAATGAATTTTTTATTCAATTCTCAAAGCACTAAATTTATACATAAACAGTCATCAGAAATTATTAATAATCAATTATTGACCAGTTTGGAGTAATAATTGTTTTTTGTTTGTGAGGTGAGTAAAAATACATAGATAAATATTAGGTTCCTGCAAAAATAACAGCAGTTTTTATCATTTTAAGTTTGGTGCCGATTTTTCTAGTTACCATTATCTTTTGTTATAGTCATCTGATACATCATTGTAAACAATGAAATTAGTACTACTGATTTCAGCTTATGTCTATTGTTTTCATTCTTTAGTATTGTTGGATCAACCTCTTAAATTAGTAATGGAAAAGATCCAAATTCCTGCGATTTTATTGTATGTGTTTAAATTTAGATGTAAAGCAACAGAAACTAACCGAAATATCATATTTTTTTTGGCAAAGTACAGGTGAAAAATTTCACAATGAAAACGAAAAGCTTGATGATGAGGAATTTCATTCAGCTATAGGCAATAATGATTTAAGAACCATTATTAAAGAGGACCCACGTAAAACAACTGGAGAGATAGTAGAATAACTCAGTGTTGATTATTCAACAGTTGTCGAATACTTTTTGTGCAAAATTTTTAATGTTTGTGCAAACTTTTGAGCCTAATTTGAATAACAAAAAAGCTGGATAAATAGGTACTGTATGAACTAAGCGAACATCACGCAATTCGGCGATACGAAGTATGCTCTGCGTTTCTTTTGCGTAACAAAAATGATCCATTTCCTGATCGAATTATCACATGTGATGAAAAGTGGATTCTCTATAACAATCGAAAACGTTTATCACAGTGGCTAAACCGAGAAAAAGCACCCAAACAGTTCTCTAAACCGAAGCTATAAAAAAAAGGTTTTGGTCACTGTTTGGTGGTCTGCAAGTGGCATCATTCACTATAACTTTTTAAATCCTGGTGAAATAATAACAGCAGAAAAATATAGTCAAAAAATTGAAAAAATGCATGAGAAGTTGCATCGTTTACGGCCAACATTAGTTAATCGATAAGGACCAATTATTCTTCATGACAACGCCAGACAATACGTCTCACAAATGACTTTAAAAAAATTAAATGAACTGGGTTATGAAACCTTACCTCACCACCTTATTCTTCGAATCTGTGTCCGACATATTATTATTTTTTTAAACATTAGACTAGTTTCCTACGAGAAAAGGATTTCAAAGATTAAGCATCAGCTGAAAGCATTTTCGATGAATTCGTTAATTCCAGGACTCCACAATTCTATCTTGTAGGAATAAACAAACTTGTTTCCTGTTGCGAGAAATGTGTGCAGGCCAGTGGTCTATATTTTGATTGATAAATATATTTTTTAACTCACATATGCGTCTTTATACTCGATACGTAAAAACTGCAATTATTTTTGCAACAACCTAATATTTGGGGTTAAAAGGAGCATTGACATCTAAAAATATTAGGTTATAGGCATTCATTTATTAAAAGTGATATATTGATGTTTATTCGAATTTATTTCTTATGATTAAGCTTATTGTTTAAGATTTCTCGATAGTTTTCATTTCTCGAAAAAAGAAAAATTAATCTTCCTTTTCTCGATAAATCTGGAGAATTCTCACATAATATATAAATAACACTTGCCGATTTAAATTCAGTTTAAAATGTTATACAACAATGAAGCATCGCTCTTTTATACTAAATTCTTATATTTTATTTACTATTTTAACACAAAATACAATACGGAGAGAAAAATGATTACAAAACAAAATTTATTGTTAAACTTTGACATAATTTTGCAAAAAATATAACATGTTAAATGTAGTACTGGACAATCGATTTCTCTTCTTGCATTTTTTCATTCTTGCATTGAAATGAGAACAATAAACATGAACTGTTACAAATTCTTGATAAAAACAAGAATAATTTCGATATCTATTCCCAAGAAATAAATTTCTGGAGAAATGTGGAAAACAAAATTTCACTTTTTTTCTCGAGAAGAAACACTATCATTCTCGAGAGATGAGAAAAAATTATATTTTCGAGAAGAAATTCTCGTGAAGAAACACTAGTTAAACCTTTAAAAAATAATAGCTGTGAAGAAACGAATTATGTTTTAATATTAACAGTTACAACGAAAACGAGCAGTGTTCCTTCTTAATATTTGAATAAAACTTGTGTTTTTGACGATCGTATAAATTTTTCTCTAAAATCATAATCACTAAGAACACAATCGTACCAGCATCTGTGTATCCAATAAATAACACATGGAAAAAACTTGCCTCGACGCTTGTTTGTCATTTATTACGTCCGCTCATTTTAGAAATATACAAACGTAATCCCGAAATTTATTATAAATAGATGGACGTCCGTATTCATTCTCTCCGAGCAACGAAACAAAACAATACGACTATCCGTGCCTAACAAAGCAACAATCTAAAGAGGTTGTCACCTCTGCACACCTCGTTGTTCCAGTACGTCTGCGATTGCTGGTGATTTCGAACACTTTTTCTGGCTGTGATGCATAACCTTATGTTTTTCGAGCTCCACCTTTTAGATGTTTCTTTTTTGTGGGCCATGGAATTTTATTGTACCAGGTAGGCACTCAGAAGACTGACTAACTGGTTTAGTGTGACTTTGACATATTTTTTATTACACACAACGAACACACGTCCGTTCATCCATGTGTGTGTATGTACGTGTGTGTGTGCGTTCGCGCTCCGCGAGCGCATATTTCCAAAAGTGTAAATCTTCTCGAAGTATATGGATTTTAGCACTCACTCACATGTGATTATTCATCTTGTTATCTGAGTGACGTTTATATGACAATGATATAGTTGCTCGGGCGAAACCGTATGTGTATGTGTGTGTATGTGTTTTTTTTTATTTTCGTCTCGCATTTGATTTATTATTTTTCGAGTAAGCATTATGCATTATTAACAAATATTACATAATTTATAAATGTTATATACGGGTATAAATAATGTCCATGAAAAATATTTACTACGGTTCGTTACTTCCTAGTATTCATTTTTTTTATTTTGTGGTTTTAACGGCACGTTTTGTTTAACAAACAACTACGAATATAGTGTAATTGGAAACACGCGTTTAATAGTCTAAATTTTTCATTTATTTTTTTTTATACGAGGTTTGTGTTTTTCATTTGAATAGACTTAACGATATATTTACATGATGTTGACACGATATAATAATGAGTTCAAATTAACAAATACAATGCGTATTGATTAAATGAGACAGATGAATAATTTTCAAGATCAACTTATGTAAATTATGTAATACGAAATAATACAACTGTTGATTATATTCTTTGTGTTTTATATTTTTAACTGATATTATTATAATAGGAAACCTGAGAATTGTCAATGTTTTAAATGTTTCAATTTTAAAATTACGATTGAACAGTTACGATTGTGTAACAGTAAGATATAAAATACCATTATTTTTCTTTAGTAATTTTTTTTTCTTCATTTAATAAGAGTATTAAATATTTTGCAAGCTTCTCTTTGAAGATTGATTAACTCTTTGAAACCGGGAGTGGATCTAGGAATCCATTGATGTTTCAAAGCAAATAGGATCTCAGAGCGCTATCTTTTGGATGATATATTTAAATGTCACTAATATCTTTCTAAAGAGACTCAATTTATAACTTTTTATTTCATTAAAAAGATACGGTCGTCCAAAAATCAAAAAAAATCACGATTTTTCACATTTGAAAACCTATAAAAATTGTAAACTTGAGAATTTGATCTAATAATTCTCTTTTCCCAAAAGTTCATCATTGAAAGAAAGCGCATAAAAATTTTCGAGACTCTACATCCATCGGTACAAGACTGATACATCCCGGTACAAGATGTGACCGATGTGAAACCATTTGTGCATACTTGATGGTTGTTTCAAAACTTTTCACACTCGACTGTAATGCTATTTGTGCAATTTTTCAATTGTAATCAATTTTTTCGCTTCCAACTATATGTTTCCAATCAACAGATTTATGTTTTCCCGAATAATATTAAGGATTTTTCAAGATATATTACATAAACGTGAAATTTCTAATGGCTAATCAGAATTAACATATATTATCTTGCACGCGAAAAATTAGCAAGTTTTTATTTTGTTTAAGATAAAAAAATGTCCAATTAATCGAAAAAATTTTAAAAAACAGTTTAATACCCTTTCCTTCTCCCCGGCTCCAAAGGGTCAAATATCAAAAATTTGAAGATGACGGTATTTACATTTTCTCATAAAAATATTCACATTATATTGATGTTAGAAATAAGAGATACTTATGGACACAATTGGATATTTATTTTACATTCGCATATAAAATATTTTTTATATTTGTATCCTAAGACAAATTATTATAAGAATTAATAATAAAAACGAATAGGATAATTGGATAAATACAGACAAATATGACAAGGAAACCAAGAATCAACATTTAAAATAAATTTCTTTCCTTCTACAACTCACACAAAAGTTAAAACGTTCAATAAATCATTATTGATACATTTTATTTCTTTTTTATGACTTTTTCGATGGCAATGCCGCCATTTTCAGAATGTCAAGGTACAGATAAAAATATAAAATATAAAAATCAATGATTATTTTGTATTCTGGCGTTCTGGAGACGATGATATTTCAATCGAAATGATCAATGTTAATTCATGGATCATTTTGGAAAAGAAACATTTTTTGTGATTTATGGAATGAAAAAATAATTCGTTTGTGATAATTGATTTACAGCCACAGTGTCAAAACTGTATTATCTATTATCAGAGGGCAATTTGAAAATTTTGTGGCCTAACTATGAAAGAATATAACTCGTATTTTAAATTATTTTTATTTTTCAATATGGCCCCCCTAAACTTCAATGCACCTCATCCAGCAATGCTCCGGTGCTTTTATACCGTCCAGGATATCACTTTTTTGGAAGTCTTTTTTAGAACAGATCAACATCTGAAAGGGTTAAATTTGGAGAATAAGCCAGATATGACAGCAAGTCGTACATCAATTCAGTGAGTTTTGCCATGGATACAGCAATTGTATGGAGACGTGCATTTTCCTGATGGAAAATGCTTTTTTTCTTTGATAAGCTTGGTCATTTTTCACGAATTGTTTGATCGGATCGATCCAAAAGTTTAGCATAATACTCTCATGTTATCGTTTGACCCTTCGGAAGTTAGTCAATTAGCAGAATTTCTTTAGAATCCAAAAGTATTGAAGTCATAACTTGTCTTGTGCTTTTTTAGGTGGAAAAGAATCATCATGCTTTCATTGCTTTGATTTGACTCTGGAGTGTAGTGGTGAATCTAAGTCTCATCTGTAGTCACCAATGACTGAATAAAGTCAGTCGTATCGCTCTTAAATCGATCTAAACAGCCTTGGAAAATTTTACACAAATTCGTTTATGATGAATTGTCAGCATACGCAGCACCCATCTTGCCGATAGCTTTTTCATAACTAACTCTTCAGTTAGGATGTGATACACGGGTTTATCTGAGACACCCACAACCTTAGCAATTTCGGATACTTCCAATCGCTGATTCTGTAAGACAATATAGTGCACTTTGTGGATGATTTCTTCTGTCGTTGCAGTTTTCAGATGTCCACTATACAGATTATCTTCTAAGCTTGCACGGCCACGTTTAAATTCAGCTGCCCACTTCCTTACATTTGTATACAAAGGTGCACCCTCACCCAGTACGTTTTTCATTTCATTACAGATTTTTGTTGGTGTTATTCCATTCTTGACAAAAAACATTATCACAAAACGATGTTAAACTTTATCCATTTCAACAACGTCACAGAAAGAGCTTTATTTAAATTATTATTTGCAACAAATTGCTTGACACATCAATTAAAGACTTCGAGGTTATGTATCATATATACATATATATATATATATATATATATATATATATACATATATATATATATATATATATCGCTTTATAATGCGCCACAAATATTTAAAATATTACTTCCACTAATATGTTATGCCGCGAACTTTTCAAAACACCCTCGTAAGTGTCAAAACTGTATAACTATTATAGCAACTACTAATTTTCATTAATGGTATTATTTTTAAAAGAAAAACATTTTCATACATTATTTTATAATAAAAAAATCGAAATATTGTTCAATTTTCAGAAAATATTAAACTCAATAATAGATTCACTTATACAATTATAGTTTCGGCAGTGTGGCTACATGCACTTTCAAAAATGAATGCTTTTATATTCCAAACAAAACCAACACTTAACAATTATTTTATTTTTAATTTAGATTCTAGCTGATACTAATATCTTCAGAGGCTGGACACATAAAAAATCTTGAAGCATTGTATCATTGAAACCAATCAAAGTGAAAAATAATTGTTGAATATTTTGATTCGGAAATTTTATTCATGTATGAGGAGTAGTTCGTTTATGAAATATTTTTCTGCTTTTGGTAATAAACTAAAACTGTTAGCAAGACAGAAAAAATAACTTCAAGTCAATATTATTTCTAGAGTTGATCAACAAAAGTATAATTTATACTCTAATAATAATTGTATAAGAAATGTGAAAGTAGAAACAACAAAATACTTACACACTATTGCAACGATTAAAAACAATTATACTGTATTGTTTTATCAGAGATTCAAAATACATTTTTCATTTTTACAATAGACAGATTAAATACATAAGAAACAATAAGTATTTCATACATTTTACATGGTAGTCGATTTAAAAAAACATTCCGTTATAAATATTAACAGAAACTTGACTAGGTTCGAGTGAACGTATGGTACAATCACACAACAACGAATCACGCTTATTTATCACAGGCCGAGAGAACGAAACAAATCTGCTGTCCCTCTGACAAATACACGTAACATACGCATTCGACGATGAGTTCAACCACACCGGTCCCAACAACAACACAAGAGTGAATAATTTATATTATTATTATCAGATCACGAGAATCATTTTCTATTAATCATGGTACACTTTCGAGTTGACATCGAATCTAACATCACAACACTGGGTGCCTTACAATGTGACAAATGCAAACGAATTAAATCAATCATTATACGAGGACAAGTGTTCACGTTTATATAATTTAGTTGATTTGTAACTACAGTTGTTGAAATGATTGGTAGCCGACGCGATAAGATGTGCTCGATGTGTGTGTGTATGAGGACCGTGGATGGAATGGACCAACACTGAATGGAAACGGATTCGAGAATCGATATTGCTGGTAATGCGTCTAGGATTCGTTTGGGTCTTCTAATGAGGACAAATTTTCGAACCGGTATATCTTTTTAATGACGATCTGAAACGTCGGGAT
The DNA here is from genome assembly GCA_034766995.1 of Acanthacorydalis orientalis. Taxonomy (NCBI): domain Eukaryota; kingdom Metazoa; phylum Arthropoda; class Insecta; order Megaloptera; family Corydalidae; genus Acanthacorydalis; species Acanthacorydalis orientalis. Next base: position 16,058,713 of record CM068315.1, on the reverse strand, counting down.
GGAACTCGTCGTCGAATTAGTCTAATGATTGGATGTCAATTATTTTCAAATCAGATTAGTTACAGAGCGCATTTTTCTTATTGAAAGAGAATGAGTTTGTTAATTAAAACTCATCATAAATTAACTATTTAATAATAACTGGTAGTTATTAAGCAGACTGTCTGTTTATCGGTTTAAAAAATCTATTTTTTGCGTACTACTACAGTTTTAAATCTTAAAAATATATTTTTAAATGACTTTGTTGCAATTCGAAAAATGACAAAAACTATAAGGTTATATACTGAATTCAATTGAAGAAATTTGAAAAAAAAAGAGAATTTCCATTAAATAATCTAAATATTTGAAACAAATACTATTTATTTGATTTTTATTTAGTTGGAAACTCGAAAACTGCAGTTATATACAATAGAAAATTTAACTACTTTCAATATTTTAAAGTACATTAAATTGTTTATAAATGAGAAAGTTGTCGACCACTCAAAAAAATGTTCTGGATCATTCAGGAATCTTTTATGCGATTTAAATATTCAAACACGAAATATAGTTGTGTCAGTAAACATATTTTAACATATGTACGTTGCAGTTCTCGTTTTCTTGGATTTACTAAGAATGTAATTTTTATTTATTGCTCTTAATTTCTATCATATCTTCTAGGTATGGAATTAAACAATTCTGACTCATCTGGGGGTAACAAAAATTCTATTTACTTGATTCTAACATGTAGTCATCAAAATTATAAAAAAAAGTCTAAAAAATGTTGTAACCTATTTAATTGTTAGAGGTATTCCATATGCTAACTGTTCAGTGATGAATTATAGAAATAATATTGGATTGAAATTATTTCTTTTTCTATCACCGACTAAGTTACTATTAACATCAGACAATTATTTTACAAAAAAAAATATTGTGCTAATTGGTTTTTCTGGATTTTGTACATTTAGAACTCCACTTTAAGTATTAGACTGATAGAAAAAAATGTACTGTCCTTTAATTTTTCAAATACAATAAATTTTTACACATGAACATTTATAAAAGTGTGTATGATTGACTGATTGATTTTTCTGTATTTCAATCAAAAAAAATTAAATTTCCCTACATGACAAGAACAATTACACGATTATTAATATTCAAATCTATTCTGTTTACATACACTCAATTCAATATGGGTTTTAAAAGAAAATATTAATAAATAAAAGAAAAGGAAACTCGGGCTGCCATTAATTTACTGAGATTTCCGATCATACAAAAATCTATAATTGAGCTAATTCTATAAAGATGTAGAAATCTATCGAGTAAATGTGCACATTTTAAGTAAAAAAAGACTTGTATGACAACTAATAATATTTCAGAAATGTTTCGATTCCTTTACAAAAATCTGTTTGCTAACTTAAAACCAAAACTATGTAAGTAGGATATCAATCTTTGTTCATATTTGATTTATGTATATATTTTCGAATAAAAGTTTCAGACAAAAATAAAATAACAACAAAATCAATATTTAGATAAGACAACTAAGTGTTGTATACGATATTATCTGAAGAACGGTAAAGTAACAACAAGAAGTGATGCTTATTACATGAAGATCTATCTGCCTCATGTACAATCATTCTTGTATATATATATATATATATATATATATATATATATATATATATATATTATATATATATATATATATATATATATATACAAATGTGTGTGTATCATATATGCAAGATTACCAAAATGTGTAAGATAAAAACTATAACCTAAGCATGTACAACATATAGCCTTCGGTCAAATGCGTTCTAAAACCTGGTTTTACCCGACTTGTAGGCCGCCTACGAATTTGTTTAAGTCTTTTATAACTCTAGAGATATTTTATCACATACTGTATCCTAATCTATATAGCCGGGAGAAAATTTGAAACAATGTTTCCAAGAGTGATAAAGTATCACGTTGTTGAGACACACCGTTCGTCAGAAACATTTACAATCATCCATCGACCTTGCACTATTTTTGAAAAGAATTCTCCGTAATTTCATATAACTACATTACGTGTCTAGAAACATCTGTGTCTAGCTCGCGAAATGAACTTGATGGTGGATAAATTCTTAAGAATATCATTTTTGTATATTTATTATTCAGGTTCATGTCATGAAGTGTATACGAGTAAAATATATTAGATGATACTCAAAAACTGACATTAATTGAAAAAAGAAAATAATGAATTACCAAATCTATTCGAAATAAATTATTTAGAGACAAAACATGAAATTAATTCAGAATACTTGCTTTTATTAAAACACAAAATATACATTAAAACTTACTTTACTGTTGAATAAATATTTAATAAAATTAGTATGAAAACTTGATATAATCCTTTGATATAAGTTTAACAAACTTCAAAACATGTAAATAATTCATGCAAATTAATGAAATTATATTTGTTTTGTGTGAACGGTTTAGAATCGTATTAAGTTCTACGCCTGAAGAAATTATATTTTATGAACTAAACAGCATCAATCGTTTTAATTAGTATACAAGTTATGAACATCACATTACCGATCTGATTCAAATTTTCTGAGCACAAATACAAAAAGCAGTTTACTATTTATTCGAATGAAATTCTATATTTGATTTAGTTTTACTGTTTATGTATAACTAGGCTTTAATCTCTCATATTTTTAATTAATATAACTGACTTTTATTCACACAAAAAATCCTGATTGAATTAAAAAGTAAATGTCAAGTAATTACATCGATTCCAGTAAAATAATTAAAAATGAAATATTGAAACATTATTCAGTCAATTGTACAATATATTTTTAACTTTAAAACTGTGAAAATATTGTCTCATTTATATGTTTATAAGCAGAGTGGTTTAAAAGTGACTCGATATAAAATTCAGAATAAAAAAGGAGTATAATATCAAAATGTAGATACTGAAACTTGTTTTAAACTTATTTATTTGTCAAGTCAAAGTTTTATCTTTTTATGTCTTCAAGTGTATCAAACTATTGAATGACACCTGAAAGAAAATTAGAACAAAATATAATTGATATATATATATATATATATATATATATATATATATATATATATATACACACATAAATACTGCATAAATGGAATACAAAACAACATTTTTCCAAATTTAATTCTTGAATGATGTGTCATACGAAATTCTTCATTAACGCCAAACATTTTTGTATCATCAAACATATTAAAAGTCTTAAAACCAACTTTAGTGATTAAGAAAAACGAGGAATCATTTTTAGACGAAGATCCTGAGAAGTGTCTCTACCGAAATTTCAAAAAAATCCTTCGTTGTACCCAAATTTATCTTTTTTCTCTTCATGTACATTGAAAAACTTAATGAGACTCGTTTCATATTTTAGAGGAAAAGAAAAATGGGGAATTATTTAAAGATGATGAACCTAAAAAGTGCTTCAAAATAAATTTATTTTCAAAATTTTTTCATACCTCATTTAGTACACTAGAAAAACTGAATGGGGCCTGCAATAAAATCCATATAGGAAGAAAAATGAAAAATAGTTTTAAAATACAGCTCTTGATAGACATTTTAAATAGAATTCTTCGTCGATGCAAATATGTTATCATTTTTGTGTCTTCAAGTACATTAAAAGATTCAACGAGGTGCAACGCACTTTAAAGATAAAGAAAAATAAGAAATTATTTTTAAACGAAGAACCTGACAGGTGTTTGAAACGGAATTCGTTTTTTTTAAAAGAATGTCACCTTTCATTCTATATTTAATAAACTAAAAAATGTAAGGGGTCTGCAATAAAATCAGAATGGGAAAAAATAGGGTATGGTTTCAAAACCTATTTCTTGAAAGATATTTAAAACAGAATACTTCGTCGAGCCTAAATGTGATCTTTATTATCTTCAAATCTGTAGCGTATCCAGAGGAGGAAAGAGGCCCAGGCACCCCCAAAGCTCTTTGTACACAGAGATTAATGTAATCCTCTATCATTATCTTCTATGTATACACAGACAGATTAATGTAACCACGACTAAAGTAATTCAAGAGTTTTGTAAAAAGAAAAGAAAATTGAATTTTATTCTTTAAATAATTTTTTATAATCATTTAATGAATTTTATTGAATTCACATTAGAAAAAAATATCCATTCAAATCACCCCCTCATCAGATTAAATTCTGAGTGCGCCACCGCTTCAAATAGATTAAAAGATTCAATGAGGATCAACACACTATAGAGATTACGAAAAATTGAGAATCATTTCAAAACGATTTTCAACGAAATTTGTTTTCAAGATAAAATACTGTCTTTTATACTCTATTTAGAAAATTAAAAAAATTAATTGGTATGGGATTAAAATTTTAAAACACAAATAATCATTTTTTCGAACTCAAACGGTATATACTTTCATATATCTTCTAATTAATTAAAAGATTAAGTGAGAATCGAAACAAAATCATATGCTTGATTCACAATTTCCTCAACAAGATATAGAAATAATTTTAAATTCACTTCTAGACTAGAACCTTAATCCATCTCTGTCTCTATTTGTACTCATAGATAATTATATATGTAATGCATACACGTTTCGTCACAGTACATAATGTGTATTGATTTTTAACCAGATATCAATAAATAATTGAGTAAATTAACTGCACGTCATATCAACACTGTATGTGTGTGGCAGTTAAACAGACAGAGGCTGATGTTACAAAATAAGATAGTAATTACCATTAAATTTTAAATGTCAATAAATTCACGAAACTAGTAGCGATCGAAAGTATAATAGCTATATTAAATTTAAATAATGAACGCGCGGACTGTTAATTAACATTAATCTATAATCAAATGGTTAAAAATTTCGAAAAAATCAACGTTCGAGTGTCTGTAGTTCAGTTTGAAAAATATTTAAATCGTTTCTAGTCAAATGCAAGGTGTGTTTGTTTGTATTTTTTACGTGTGGTATCATATTTCGTGTTTCCTTCCTGCGTATGAACTTTTATTCGACAGTTTATTTAACGGTACTGATTTCTAGATAAGTCTGACAATTTTGAACGGAACATTGAAGATAAACAGTCAATTAAACAAGTCATATCTTATAGAGTTCATCGTTTTTTTTATTATGAATCCTAAAATTGGAAATCCTCGATTAAATAACAAATAAGTTGATAATGAAAATGTATGTATACAGAATTTCAATGAAATTTGCTACAAAAATAAACTAAAATTTCCAATATTTTATATAGTGAGTTAAATGAATATCATAATAATTGTTTTTGAAGTTACTTCTTTAATAAACTAAAATTTAAAATGATTTTAAAACTAAAATGTCCAATATTTCATATAGAGTGAGTTAAATTAATATATTAATATTTGTTTTTGAAGTTATTAAATTTCATTCATGAACTAAAATTTAAAATTATTTTAAAAATAAAACAATAAATTAAAATTTCCAATATTTAATAAGGAGTGAGTTAAATGAATATCTTAATAATTGTTTTTGAAGTAAAACATCCTTGGACACGGCAGTCACGAACCGAATCGTTATGAAACAAAGTTGTGTGACGGAAGTTAAGTGCATAGGAGTGGGAATCGTGCCAATCGTACGAGTCGAAACACAGAAATAATATTTTGTGACGAAACTGGAGTGTGGTATGCATAGGAGTGGGGTGAAATATTGTGTAGTACGGTGTGTACGAGAGCATGTACAGTTTTATATATTTAACTCCTTAAATGGGTATGACGGATATATCCGTCTTTCACACTAGTTTCCCGCGCAAACTACACACTTAAGGGGTTAAGCTATCACAAGCCAATTATTTCATTCTTAAATTATAATGATGCAGAGTCTGTTAAAATATAGGCACAGTTATGTGGAGATAATATATATATATATATATATATATATATATATATATATATATGTATATATATAGTCTATCAACATTGTGAGTGCTATGTTACACTGGGATAAATGGGAAAATGTTGTGTCTAATGGAAAAACATATCGATGACTGACAATTAACTGTTCGGAAATGAATCATGCCACATTCAAATGTCATTCTAGAACACTGTATTTACTTAGTAAAGTCATCTAACAAATACAACATGGATATTGCACGGCAGAAAATTCAAATTGTCGCTCTAACAGAACCCATAGTACAAAATGTATATTTATACTAAATATATAAACAGAGTATTGTTTCCTGATAAAATAGTTTGCCAGGAAAGAAATATGCTTAAAAAATATTCTATATTTACAGTTCGGAAATTTCACTTCAACCGCATATGGCTTCACATATTTTTTTTTCAACATAGTATCATTTGTATTCAATGCAAGTCTTCCAGTGTAACTAGTACCTGGATTTCTTTAGAAAAAAAATCTTTTAATAACGTCTATAGCTACTTATACATTATCTGTTGTACTTATTCATTTAAATTGAAAGAATTTACACTGATTGTCTCTTTGAGTGGTCTAAAGAGATATTCACTTGCAGTGAGGTCTGGAGAGTAAAACAGATGATGAAAACACTCGAGATGCAATTTGTCGATGATTGCACGCAGCCATCTCTAAAGAGTCATCTTTTGCGACGGACTTTTCACAATTTTGGAGTATAAGATGTCCGGAGAGAACCTCGTCACTAGTGCTACATATTTAAATTAACTCGGAATCATCTCTGATCACCAATCCAGTCCAAACGACGAGGATTTTTGAGTATTAGTGTCTTGTTGTACCACAATAATGCTCGGCCCCATACAGTCCGCGCAACAGTAGTGACTTACTTCGTCTATTTTCCTCATCCAATGTACATGTTACACCTCACTCCAAGTGATTATTGTTATTAGGTTGATAGGAATACAATTGCGATTTTTGTTTTCTAAAATCTAACTTTAATTTTTTCAATGAAAGTGTAATTTCATGGTATTCATGTTAATATCATTTTTAAGTACATTTTTCGATCTGTATTTTGGTAACATCGACTTTGGTTTTATTATTACTTTTGCTTCAAACTGGGCTGTTACATTACAGACAGAAAAGAAACAAATAAGAGAAATTTTTCGTATGACTTCAAAACGAGTGGTAAAGCAGCAGAATCTGCTCGTAAACTAAACAGTGCTTTTGGTGTGATTACTTTTAAGGAACGTACAATGTAATGGTGGATCAAAAAATTTCGTGCTGAGGACGAAACCCTTGAAGATAAAGAAGGTCGTTGGCGTCCACCAGTTCTCATAATGATCAACTGAAGGCGTTAGTTGAATCAGAACCATACACAACAATTTGAGAGATTCCTCAAAAGTTAGACGTTAGTTATTCGCAGTTCTGGACCAATTAAAACAGGTAGGAAAATCAAAAAAGAGAATTTTTTTATGACTTTGAACGTCATAAACCGTAATTATTTTTTTATCGATGTAATACTTCTTTGAATCATTCAAAGAGACGATGAGAGGAAAATTTTCTAGATCAAATGAAGAAGTACAATAAGTAGTGCACGAGTAACTTCGTACGTGATCAAAAGACTTTTATTCTAAACGAGAACAAGGGACTAGTTAAGCATTGGACGACTTGTATTGAACCCAATGAAAGGCTATGTTAAAAATAGTACAATCGTATGACAGCTCCTTGCAATATACGACGAAAAAAATAATAATTGAGGTTTTCATGTAACTCAGACTTGATTTATTTTCACAATCTTGCAGTTAAAAATACGGTGTACAATTGACTGAATAACAAATTGATAAGGTTACATTGAGATATTATAAATGTTGATTTAACAATGGCGAGAAGAAAGTAATATATCAAAAAGTATTTTAAAATGTTGAAATAAATATTCTGTAAAAGTATCAAATCAAAAATTCGTTCCACATTTTTCATTCAATTCTAACCGTTGTCGGTCTTTTAAACTACTTTATTATATTCTGAGTACAATGATAAAAAATTCAAAACAAAACGAGTACAGAATCAATTAATATTTGTAACACATAATATGAAATAGCATCAAATGATAAACGTATATGCATATTTCGTACCCAGACAAATATTCATCCATGTCAAAAAGAAATGTCATCGTTTTAATACAAGTAAATTTATATATAAATATATTATGTATTTGTGATTTTTTGTAATTTTTCAGGACGTCATTAACATAAATGCAGACACACGCTGTGTGTAAGATTTCGGTCACGTAGACTCTGAAAAATCAAACTACTTCTTATTTAAATCGCAGGTAAGCAAACTCTGCGACCCCCTAACGAGTCTCGTAATGATTTCGAAGGTCGTAAAACTATTTGTCAGAGGCAAAAAATGAAAACGAGTAAACGAAGGGTAAAAAAAAGTCAAATGACAAATAATTAAGTGGACGACACTAATTAAAATGAATGTTAATTTATTTTCACTGATTGTTACATTTGTTCTTGGGTTTTTTTGTAAAATTGCAAGCATTAATATTATTTCAAAATGTTTATATATATATATATACATATACATATATATATATACAGTATGTTTTTAATTTCAGACCAGCTGAGCTGATGAAGCAATTAAATAAAAAATGACAAAAAAAAGAAAATCCAACTCACTGTACATAAAATTTGTACAGTGTGAATATATTTTATTCCAAGTAAAATAAAACACGGTTTTGGTTGCTTCTGCACAAATTTACTAGACATATTAAAAAGGTAAAAAATACTTCAACAAGTTCTTGATTTGATATAAAAATTGAAATTAATGTAATGTATACTTTGAATAAACACATTCAGTTTAAAAACAAGGAAAGAGTTCATTTAAATTTCAACTTTATACATATATTATTTTGTTCAATACTTTTTGTTTCATACTTAAGTGAATATGTATTATAGTAAAAAAATAAATTATTTAGATTAAATATAAAAATAAATGCTAACTGATTTTCAAGAAAATAAAATAGAATTTAAAATTGTTTTCTTGTAAAAGTGCAATAAATTGTACAGTTTATTCTTAATTAAGTGACATATCATTACCCACGATGTGCAGTCAGTGGATAAAAATAAACACTAGTGATTTTATATAGATTTTTTTAATATTTTGATAAAATACTGCGGTGAATATTCGGAGTATCTCCTAGAGAACAAGTATAATATCAATTCAACGACCGGTTTTGATTTTGGTTTTTTTTTAGGTAGATCTTGACTCAAAACATAAATTCAAAATCTACTGTAAATGAATAAATTTTTAATAAACAGACATGTAGAGTCAAAATATGTAAAGAATCTAACAGCATAAATAATACGAGACAACAATTGTTTAGAAAAAAATAATCCATAAATTATTATTGATCATTTTTGATTATTACGAACGCCCATTTCGATGATTATCTTCAGAGCAACAAGGCATAGAATAATGTACCAAGTTACAGAAAAATCAGACTTTTTTGCACTTTGATGATTTGAAAATGATGGGATCGTTATCGAAATCTGTATGATCAAATATGATCAATAATGACTTATTTAACATTTTTATGGTATGGCAGTATTAATCGAGAAAAACTTCACACAATAATGCTAAAGCTGGAGATTTCTCCTAAATTAGTGCGGTTAGTGCGAATGACAATGCAAAATACATAATGTAGAGTTAAGATCAACGGGAAACTGACTGAAAATTTCGAAATACTCTAGGGCCTAAAACAAGATGATGGTCTGGCCCCAATGATTTTCAACTTAGCACTTGAACATGTAGTACTATCTCAGTAAAAGTGAACTCCACTATAAGCAAAAAGGCGCAACAAATAGCGGGATATCCCGATAACCTAAACGTCATGGGAAGATGTATACTTGTCATTCAAGAAATTTTTGGACTCTGAGAGCGCTACAGCAGACATTGGTCTTACAATAAATAAAAATAAAAGCAAACTAATGCTGAAAAGTAGAAAACGAATGAAAAAATTAGGTCACAATATCACGATCGATGATTACAATTTCGAGGTTGTAAACAATTTTACATACCTTGGCTTAAATATTACCAGTGAAAATGAGGAATATCAAGAAGTTCAAAAATGAATAATAGCAGCAAATAGAACATATTTCACGTTCTTTTCCATAATGAAATCCAAATATGTGCATAGGAAGACCAAAATCCGACTTTATAAAATCCTCATCTACACTGTCATACCTCATGGAAGTGAAACATGGGTCATGTCAGCTAAGATTGAAGAAATATTGGACACCATCGAAAGAAGAATGTTGAGAAGGATATTTGGACCAATAAATAATCGAAGTACATGGAAAATACGCTACAACTTCGAATTATATAACGTCTACAAGGAACCAAAACTATCCATCTTCATAAAAATGCTACGCCTGCGATGGATAGATTACACTGAGTGGATGTCGGACTCAAGAGTACCAAAAAGACCCTTGGAACCAGGCGAGAGAAGATCTGTGGACAAACCAAGGCTCAGATGGATAGACAATGTAGAGAAGGATTCACTAGTACTGTTGGAAGTAAGAAACTGCAGGACCACCAGAGGGAATGATGTTTGGAGGTCAATGCTCGATTTTGCTTGTAGCGCCATTGAAGAAGAAGGGAAGAACATTTTTTTGGTTTGTGGGGCGAAAAAAGAATTTATATATGAAAATGAATTAAGCCTTCATGGCAGAAGTATACTGTGATCAAAAATTCATTTTATTGTCGTGGCTATTATTTTACGTACAAGTATGAATTTTAAAAATAATGAAACATTTATGATATTATACTGATTGATACTGGTATTCAGCATATTGATAATCTGGATGTCGAGCTTGAAACTTATAACCCGTGTGTCATGGATAGTGGAGTTTTTGGATACAATCGAACTGATTTTTTAAAATTGTACGATGAGATGTAGACCGAAAAATTCCAGACGTAATGGAATATTTTGTCCACTTATCGGTTATGATTTTTAAAAAAATGTTTTAATTTAAAAAAATACATAAAAATAATAATATTACACATAAATTAACAATAAAACTAATCTAGAACCATTTGACGAGCATTTACATTTGTACAGTGTCTGACAAATCTCTAATTAATACCCAATACTAATCAGTTAACATACAAGTATTCCATTCCTGAGATCACTTTTAGATATAGATAGTATTCTAATGAATCTTTCTTTCGCTATTTATCACTCACTTTTCTATTTATTACTCGATACTTAATTACTCAATAATAAAATGGTATTTTAAAAAATATACAAAAAAGTAATAAAATATTTGAGATCAGCATTAATGTTTACATACCTCTCAGAGAAACGATATAATAGAAAGAGAATAGAGCTAGACTTGATATAGGCCGTTCCATCAACGTACGCATGGAGCATCCCAAACCAATGGACTCCCTTTAGTACGATTACAATGTAAAAGCTCTTAGTACCACCTACCATCATGACTAGAAGGCTAAGTTAATGAAGCATAAGTGATGGGCCCCAGTATTCGACACTGTAACGATAGCACTGCACTTTACTGTTCTTTTTCAATGAAAAGAATAGATTCGTCTATTATTCTTTTATGTAGATAAAAGATTTAAAGCAGCACTGCTACAATACAATTCTGAAAGTGTGGTAAATTTACTTTCATAAATGAATAAATTTTCATCTCCTCTAATTCCACAAATAACAAAAAAAATTTCTGCTCAAAAATATTTAATAAAATACTATTTCTTTCGAGAGTTTTCGTTCAGCTTCGAAATAAAGATTTTTCTATAGTTCAGTACTCTGAGATGTGTGATTGTCTTGGACTCTGGGGTCGATTTTATCTATTTCAGTTTTTGCAAATTACACAAAAATTTTCCAGAATGTTAGCGATTTACAGATAATATCATCATATATGCAAAAATCTTTTATCCATTTCATAGAAATATAATTACTCATTCAAAATCAATAATATTTCCTTTCATAAATGAATTCTTTTTCACCCCACAAATCATAAAATGTTTTCTTGGTAAAAATATGCAATAAATTATTATTGATCACTTTTGAGCGATTTTTCTGTAATTGGTGCTCAGAATATGATAGCATTGCCATATTTATGCGTGTAAACAAAAATAAAAAAATGATTTATTGTATGTTTTTGACCAGAAATATTTTTGTGACACGTGGAGTGAAACAAAATCATTTCTGAAAGAAACACTAACATTTTTTTTATATAATATGCATATAGAAAACGAAGAAGAGAAACGTCTGTAAATATTTACGGCTTTGATATTAATCAATGAAAGAGGTATTTTGTTAAAGATGAGCCTTGAACACTCGTAAGGAAATAAAATGGGAATATACTTGTATTTCATTAATTAACGATGAGAATATATTGGAACTTGAAATATGTATATAAATATAAACCAGTGTTCGTGTGAAGCAGTGTAGTAATACATTACACTGGTTTGAATTCGATAGTGACTGAGCGTGTATCGCTACAGAACCCATAAAATACACCGTGTACTACACACATTATTTTCGAGTACGATTATTTAATTAAAAAAATATTATTCATAAACGCCTCGGATATGATTAAGTAATACAACATGCTAATTTTTTTCAGGTTCATAAACACTGTTAATTAATTTACCGTGCAACGAAGCTGTCTACATGACGTTTTATACATCAATTTACAATGTAAAAATAGCTTTACATATCTTGCATAATTTAAAAAAATGACGGTTCCATTCATCAATTTTTTGTTGTGCGTCGTATCCCGTGTTAGATATTTTAAGGCGAATAGAGCTGCCTCAATCCACGTATTTACATGGCTGTCATTTCAAATCTGTGGAAACGTAATCGATGTACGGAGATTCATGGACCAGTATTGGTAAATACAGGTCCCTGATTAGATCTGTGAATGTTGCACATGAGTCAGGTTGTTGTCAATATATTTGATTGATATGAATAATTTAGTCGGTGTCGATGAACTCGATGACTGTGCGATGCTTTGCGTAGGCGTTAGTGTTTAATGGCTAATTGATCTTACGACCTCGGATCTTAACGTAGAAATGTTTACTTTCGATAATTAGTCGCTCTAAACAAACATGTGCGTGTCTGTCTCGCAATGGAATATTCTTGCGTTCCTCTCGAGGATTCGAGCCGTGCGCGTGCATCGAATATCAAAATCTATAAAGGGTTATGAGATTCGAACGACTCGTTTCATAAGCATCTTTTATACGTTTCAAACTATCTAGAAATACAATTTTCAAATATAATACTCCATCGATTTTTTCTGTCTTACATAAGAAAACGTGTAAAAACCTAAATCTACATAATAAAATAGATAAGAAATCGAAAAAGAAATAAAATAGATTATCTAGTAATTCTAAGAAAATTAACAATGTGTTATTACGGTAAATGAAAGACAAATCTTAGAAGAATGGCAAAATTAATCTTTTAGTATTACAAGGTTGGGTATCATGGTCTTTCCATGCGGATCAGTTTCGCATACAAATGAGACGCTCTTCACACTGGCTGGGAATAATTATCAGAAGTTATCTGCATGGCTGAATTTACGAATATTTAAAGAACTTTCGAATTCCTTTCCCTGGAATTCTATTTTTAATCTTCTGAGATTTATGATAATAAAAATGTTTTTGTTTGAATACCACGTAAATCAAACACAATATTCAAATAAGGGACGTAACTAAAATATTCGATATAAAGGCAGACTATTCATTTGACTTCTCTTCTTCAATGATTAATAATGTTCAAATTTAAACACATTTTATTTACTAGTAGATTTTCAAATAGTAAAGCATGATCAAAAATAGAATACATGATATAAAAATTCAGTAAATAAGTAATAATGCAATATATTTTATACAAAAGAAAGGAAAAAAAAGATTTACGATCATAAAACATCTAATACACTGTGGATAAATATGAATTATTTTTCCACCTTATAAACATTTTTTTTTGATCAAATATGTTCAATAAATAATTATTGATTTTTTTTATTTCTTAAAACCTCGAAATCTTATTTTGGGGGATTTAATTTTTCCCTAGTTTACCACTCCGAATTTTTTGTGGTTTGTAAGATGTAAAAATAATTCATTTGTGAAAGGAAATATATTTTGAACATTAATCTTATATATTTGACGTATTAGGAATTTAGTCTCTGATGTCGAGTCTTAATTCGATCACTTGACCAATTTCCTCTTCAAATGCGATACTCTTTGTATATTCATATTTAACTAAAAATTAAAACAGATTAATCAACTGGTGATTGAGAAAACGGAATTTATACCAATTTTGATTTGAAAAAAAATATTCCAAATGCACCAATAAACACATAGATAATTTAAAAACCCAACACAGAATGACAAGCTTGGAAAAGCTTAGACAAATTAAATTTCCCTTATAAACTCCAGAAACATATTCCCGATTCTTTTCAATTCGACAAATTTCCATAGTGTTATCTTCAATAGGGAGATGATCAAAAATCTAAAGAAAATTTGAAATACATTTTTGGGATGAGATGTTACAATACCAGAATTTTAGATACGAAAAAAATTCAAAGTAAGCTTTAAAATATACTACAGTCATTGATCAGAACATCCCAAATCAAATGAGAGGCTTATGATTGATGTTCCAAAATGTTAATTTGGAATTTTTTTGATTATGCTTTTTTGATATTCAAGCTTTATCTCCTATTAGGTGTACAAATAAAGTCGATGCCTTTTAGATAGAAAATGAATGTTTACGGAAAAATGGAATAATTCAATCTTCAAATATCTCCCATTTTTTATATAATTGTGATCCATCTATCGGGTAACTAACGATCTCTTCTCCAAAAAAATATGGCGGCTTTAAGTCGATGAAGTCGTAATTAGTTTTTGAACCTCTTCCACATTTCAGCATTTTTATATCTTTTATGCATTACATCTTTCCTCAAAGCTGAACAAATCATTCCTGACACTTCAGTAGCATTTTCTTTTTAACTGGAATGTGAAAATTATGTAGTATAATATGCTACTTTTTCGACACCATCGTGTTTACTACTGTTTCGTGAGGTTATGTCAACTGATTGACCAAAATGCGAGGGTTGGCATAACCTCAATGTTTTTAAATGTGACGGTTGGCCCTTCAAAATCCAAAAAATATGAGAACATATTTTAATTTAAAACATAATTATATCTGATTTAATTAAAAGGCACAGAATTAATTTTTACACCCAATAGAGATAATATTATATCTTAATCCCACAATTGTAAATCGAAAACTAATCATCAAAAAGGTAGAAGAGATAGCAGTATTTTTATTGTATAAATTTGATATTTTGTATTTATACAATTGAACAGTTGTTCTAATATATTTGATTCTATTTTCAAGATTCAGCAATGGATATAAAGCGTAAAAGTACAAAAAAATCTAATAAGATTTTTGTTTGAGAATAATGGAATCGTTATCGATAAAAATCATTTTTCTCGATCACAAATTATTAAATCTAGTTTTCTTTTCAATTGAATATGGATATACAAGGAAAATGAAGTTTTATGAAGGAATTGATCAATACATTAAAAGTAAGATTCGAAATCACAGGCCATCAATTGACATTATTTTATTTTCAAGAAATAGGAACAGTTTTAACTTAGATTCCTTTTACACATTTTTTTATCTCCCTAATCACAAAATAATATCATTGTCAGAGTGATAATGTACAGAAAAATCTAAATCGTTATTGTGCTTTAACAACAATTCAAAATGATAAATAATCAATTATTAAACATTTTCGATCAAATTTATTTCTAATTGTGATGAAGTGAAAATAATATGATTTTTTAACATTCATGATTTTTTAAATTTCATATGATTTTTTAATTTTTTTAACATATGATTTTTTAAATTTCATGATATTTGAATAAAGAAATGTTTACTACAATAACAAATGATACTCAATTAGAATTCAATCAAAATTTAATAAAGAACTGCTATTGTAAGTTATAATTAAAGTGAATTAAGTCTTACTTTCTAAAAAATATAAATGATATTTTTACAAGACAAAACGATTGAAATTCTTTCGGTATGACATGACAGAAAGAAAACAAATAACAATTTAAATTAAAACTTTATACCTTGTTTATCAGACACTGTTTGAAACAATTAAATGGATAAAAAACTGTTTGGTATATCATCGTTCTACCAGACACTAACCATAAGAACATTTTTTTAAACAAAATCAAAGAAATATTTTTTTTAAATTTACATAATCGATAATCAACGTTGACTATCGGTTGTATAAAAACAGATGTAATTGTGTATACAACGCGTACAAGAATTTTAAAATATAAATAAAAATGTTATCTACTGACATCTTATAATACTCGTTTCAGTTTTAGAATATTTCTTGAATGGAGTCGAAAAGAAAAACAAGTACTTTTAAATTAATACATTTTATAATATATAAAGTGTTATAATATATATATATACATAAGTATATATAAATATTTTTCAGATTTTATTATATAGTTGTTCTATTTAAATACCTGAGATACAAGATCTTGCATTCAACAAACAAACAAACAAACAACAGTTCTATGAAATTGATATATGAAGAACGTTGTATTAGAAAACGTTTGTTACATATACCGTTAGGTAGTGTTAATTAAAAAAAAAATGTGAACTACACCGGAGTTCAGTTACACAATGTGTTAGTTAGGTGATTGTTTCCAGACTTTTATGGCGGCAACTTTAAATACATCAATAGTTCTTTAACGTCTGTAATAAATTTTGTATTGAATAGATTAGTGGATGTCTATTTAGACGGTGAGTGTATAAATTTCGTATGGCCATTCAATCGATGTGAAATGGTCGGATGTACACACAACGTATGAATATTAATAATTGAGATAACCATTATTGGCTGTTTGTAATTATAAGCATCATATATATATATATATATATATATATATATATATATATATATATATATAAAGAATAAAAAACATCATTAAGACAAATCATTTCAATTCTATTCAATTTCAAGTCGTTATGAACTACGTGTGAAATGAAATTCAGTCGAATCGATGGCGTACTAACAAAGATGTGGTCCGCTCTAAATGACATTCAGGAAAATAGTATTATCTACTGAATTCAAATATAAGTAGTTTTCTTTTTAATTAATTATTGTATGTGCATTTCGATGACGATTCTGTCATATTTAGAGTCACAAGATACAAAAAAACGTAATTATTTTAAAATCTTTTAAAATTTAATAACTGTTTTAAAGTCTGACACTTTTAGAATTTCAAACGAGTCAGGTTTTTCTGTACCTTATCGCTCAAATGAGGATGGGATTGATATTGAAATGCATATAAATAACAAACAATAATGATTTATTGAATTTGTTTGATCCAAAACATTTTTTTTTTGATTGTAAAGTGAAGAAAGAATTAATTTGTGATTGTCAATTTAGCCAGAGTAACAGAAACTGTATTGTATCAGTAAGATTTCAAATTGAGTAAAAAAATCGTTTTTAACTGGCAGTGTATCTTATCCATGTTGACTTTTTCAAAATACAACTTTTGTTTTTGAACAAACATCTCTAAGATTTTTCGAAATTAAATTTTATGACGATTCATGATAGTAGTTTTTTTATTAAACTTATATTGAATTCTAATTAAACAGATTGTATTATTATCTTAATCATATATTTTTTATTAAAATATAATTGAAATTTTTATTGAAAAATTTAAACTAACTTTCACTCCCCCATAAAAAGAAAAAATTCTGATCAAAAATGTTCAATGATTGAAACCTTTTTATTGTTGATTACTCGAAATCTATGGTTTGTAGAAGAGTGAAAAATGAATATGTGAAATAGTTAGTTTATTCATACAAATTGAGAATGTATTTCATAAAATGTGGAAACGATTTACTAGACGTACAATCAGAAATTACTAATATGTATATCTAGATTGTAGTTTTATTGAAAAAAAATAGTAAAAATATCGACAAGGGAAAATAAGATTTTTAAGATTAGTGATATAGAATAATCTTCAAAGTAAGATAAATGAGTAGAGTGACGAACCAGTAAGTATTGAAGAAAGAAAATAACTGCAAAAACTAATAGATACTCTCGTAAAAAACAAGAGATATCTTTATGGGACCTTTAAGTATGAAAAATTGATAATGTATACACTAAAAGAGAAATAAATAAGGAAAAAACATAGATACAGATCAAGATTTGATTTTAAAAATTAAAGAATAAAAATTAAAAAAGAATGGAGAATTGCTGCATTGAATTGAGAATTGTAACAGGGAATTAATTAAAAGAAGAAATATTTTTTTGTGATAAAACTTCTGATTATATTACAGTTCAAATACTGTTAAAACTCATTTTCACAAATGAAATCTTTACGAAAAATATGGCAAAATCTATAGAGTTTTAATTTCTCAAAAACAAATACCCAAAAGTGCAAAATTAAAGATTGATTTTCGCAAATATTGTTTTATTCCATAAACTACAAAAACTTTGTCTCATCAAAAATATTCAATAAATCGTTATTGATCATTTTTTAACATTGCTAATTGGCATTTCGATGACCGTTCTATCATTTTCAAAGTACAGATAAATCAGAGCTTTCTGTAGTTTAGCAGTCAGCATGCAATAACTGAAAAGCATCAAGAATAATTTATTAAAGATTTTTCAACAGTACTTTTTTTGTAGTTTGTGGCTCAAACAAGAATTAATTTGTGAAACTTCTGATCATTATGTAATAACCTAAATATATAATATTGCAAAACACTTAACCTTTATTAAAGTTGGAACAAATAATATAATTACAGAGAAATCACGTTGAAGATGAGAGAATTGAATAATAAAATATAAATACATTATGTTTTTAATAAAACCTAAGTAAGGCTCATTCATATTTGGTTTACTCTAGAAAAATTATACAATGATACATAATTTTACAACATTCTGTTTAGCAAAATCATCTTTTTATTTAATTCGATAAAATAAAATATTTCTATACCTTTATCAAGATTAAAACAATCGAATCATAGAAGAACAACCGCGTTTATAAAACCATGTACATAATGAAACATGATTTTCAAATCAGATCGTTTCAAAGTTAATCTTAAATCAAAATTTTCGAATTTATCAAATTAAAAAAAAAAAACATAACTAAACTAAAATCGATTTCTTATAAAAATAGGTACATATATTTATACAGATTATGATCTAAGATAATTTTAGTCGGTTTTATCAAACACACAGAAAAAACAAACACTACAGAAAAATAGGAGCGGTCACAAAACTTAGAATAATGGCGCCTAGGACGTGAAATACGAGATTTGTATTCTAATAAGATTCCATGAAAGGAAAATCGAATTTTATCAAGATAATATCTTGAACTAAATAAGATAATAATTATATCAAATATATATATATATATATATATATATATATATATAAGAATTGACTTGTTTAAAATAAAATCTTATAATAATACTTGTATTCATTAATTGGCTGTAAAAAAACTGATAAGTTAATGATAAAATTTACATATTGACGAGGCTATCTAAACGTTTATCAAAACTAATAAATACGAAAACATTGAACAGTATGGTAAACTAGAATTTATAAATTACAGTAGACGGTGCTTTATTTGAACGATACACGTGTTTGTCGATAATGGAAATAAGTTTTCATTTTTATTTCTTAAAGAAATCTGTAGAATATATTCATTTTTTCTTAAAAAATCAATAAACAAATATAATAAAGTATTATTTGAAAAAATATACAGATATTATTATTTAACGAGCTGTTTATAAAAATCTTAAAATGTTATTCGAATTATTTCTGTTATACTTCTTTAACAATCCATAGATTTTTATGTTAGTGCTACATAATGCATCTTCAATTAGAGATAAAAGCTAGTTCATTGCATCTTAAAACGGGACAGAATACAGATTCATCCCATGAATCCTATTAACCTTTCTCACTTGCACGGATTTTCGAATCGTGCGAGTAAAATCAAAAAAACAAACAAACACCTAACTAAATGCCACTTTAAAAGAGACCTGACAATTTGAATTTAACGAAGATTAATCGGTATCATGCGACCAAAGTGTTACAATGATTTAACATGCATGTATAAACTGAACAGGGGTAAAATGATAACGTATCTTTGATACACTAAAGAAAAAAATTGACATCTTGAATGATTATTATAGCATCGAGAACGTTGCATTTAGTATTATTGTCAGCGCGTATTAAAAAAGAGATTATTGTACGCGGGTCAGTGTTCGTATCGTTTCAGGAATTTCGTGAGTGGTATGAAAAATGACATACACTTAGGTCTCAATAAATTATTGTGTCACAATGTATTCGAAAATATGAATATAATGTTCAGTCTTTTGTAATCGTATGAAGAAATATTTTATGTAGAATCGTTTTTAAGTTTTAGACAATGAATTTAATTGACATATTCTTCAAACTTCACACATTTTAACACATTACTTTCAATTCACACACACAAAAACTGATATTAAATAATCAATGATTTGTCATCTATCTCATATGGACTTTTATGTCCGAAAATAAAAAAAAAAACTGATCTAAAATTTACATTTTTTTAGAAAAAAATATTTAAAGTTCTTTATGCTTTAGACCAGGTTTGACCAAATCGCGACCGAGGACGGCTATACATGCGGCCCAACACAAACTTGTAAACTTACTTAAAACATTATAAGGTTTTTTTGGGGGATTTTTTCATTGTAACTCGATTGTGTGGTTCTCGAACGCGAACTTTGTAGTCGACAACGGAATAGAATAATTATAGTATATTATGTCCAAAAATATCGGAATATTACCTGTAATTAGCATTATAATTGCAAATAGTTCGGCTAGAAAAAACGAAAAACTTAAGATATGTAGTGGCGGATATTACAAAAATTATGCACGAACCTTTTTTTCCTAATCAGCTATCGTTACTGTTTGAGTATTTTATATGTGGCCCATGACAATTTTTCTCCTTCCCAAGTGGTCTAGGGAAGCCAAACGACCGACACCCCTGCTTTAAAATATTCTTCTTCACGATAATAAAAATAACATTATTCTATTTCTGCATTTTATTTAATTCAATAAACCAAAAGTTAAATAACAAAATAGTTATTGGTATTTTTTCTATATTTCAAATGATCGGCAACAGAATGGAGTTAAACAGAGAATAAACAAAAGTATGATAAATACATAAAATATTTATATAAATAATTTAATAGATCCTATCATGTGTGCCTGGAAAACCTGTAACTCATCCGTGAGAACAAGTACTGACCATTGGAGAGCAAGATACATGCTGCCTTAATTGAAGGTTTTGTGGATCAGGAATTTTCATTAACTAATCGAACAATTTGACATGGTGCACCAACAAAGGTTGCATCTCATAATTAAGCCATCAGAGCACTAAGATGCCCATGAAGGTAACCTCTTACTGGCATAGATGTTATAATGTCCAGAATGTACATTTATTAAACAAAATATTACAGATTTTACGTTTTTATAAAAATCATATTGTTCTAAAACGTTTTGCGTATTTCAATAGAAATTTTTTCACCTTTAAGGCACAAACAATGAAAATTTATGATAATTTTTAACTTTTCAATTAAGAAAGTACTGTTATAAAGTATGAATGAAAGTAAATTCATATCAAATAGTTATTCTATTTTTTTAAAAAAATCTTATTGTTTTGATACTTTATTATTCATTTCAATAGAAAATAAAGCAAGTTCTATAACATACTGAATTATTGTTCATTTATGGAAGCTGATTTAGCCTCAATGACAAATATAACTGTAAATTTCTAATAAGAAAATAATTATTTTTTGTCAAGTAACCATTATAAACTTTTATAAAAATCTTACTATTTTGACACACTATTGTGCATTTCGGCCGAAATTCATTTATTTTCTAAATATAGGTACAGAAAATTTAATAAAAATAATTTCAATGAATTCATAAATTCCTACTAATATATATATTGTGCAATATGGAATATTATTTCAACCGTGCGATTGAATTTAACAATAATTTCAAACTATAACTGTGATTTGCTACCAATTTTAAGATTTTATGAATGAAACCTGATTTTTCTCAAAATACACATTCTATATTTTTATAAAAATCTTATTATTTTGATAAGTTACTATGCATTTTGATAGAAACTATCATCTGAATATAGACACAAAACAATTGATAAAGACAATGTTGGCGAATTAATAAATTCTAAATAGAGAAATATTGTAGCGTACGGAATGTTAATTCATTCTTCAGTATTAATTTATCCATAATGTAAGACTTTAATTGTGGCTTATTGACCAGCTTGTACTCTTATATATTAAAACTATTTTTTTAAATATCCATTCTACATTTTTTTTACAATTTTTTGTATTTCGAAGGACTATTACGCATATCGGTGGTAATTTCAGCATTTTCAAAGTCTAGGTACAGAAATTTCGATAAGAAAAAAATCAATATATTTATAATTTTTTAAATAAAAGTTCCTGTCATATGAGATATTAATTCGTTTTTGAAAATGAATTTAATATTAAGTACAAACGTGAATTATTAAAAATTTCTTGTGAGTTCCGTTTGATTTTTTTCTTAAGTGCCATTACGAATTTTCATTCCTCATAAACCGTAGATTTTTTTGTAACTAAAGCGTCAGATTTTTTATACATATTAACACTTAAGGAAGACGATTTCGCTTCAAAATATACATACGTAATAATCAATGATCAACCATCAATTATTGAAGGAGAAGAGAATTTATTTGTAAAACAGAGTTATTAGACAGTTATCATAGTTAATTTAGTTATATTTTGCTAAAAAAATGCAATCTGTTAAATTTTTTAACATATATTTGATTTAATTTCAATCAGACAAAGAATCAAAAAGTTTCCTTGAATTTCATTTTAAATTTTCATTCATTTTTAATCAATTAATCATTTATCATTTATTGAAAACATATCAACAATTTAGCGTTGAAATCACATTTATAAATTACTATAATTAAAATTAAAAAATTCTATTAAAGATAGAAATATCTAAAGGAATAGGCTTAACTAAAATAAAAGATGTATTAATATATATATATATATATACACACGCATATATATATATATATATATATATATATATATATATATATATATATAAATAAATTTCAAAGAAATTACGAATAAACATTCTGTTAACATCTTACAATCAATGAATGCTGCAATTACAATGAATTAAAACAAGACAATTCTCAGAATGAAATATTAACTGACAAATTCGCAGATCACGAAAAAAAATATTAAAAATACTGCAACATATATTTAGTCGTATATGATTTGATTCATCGTATTTGAAGAATCTAATTTGTCTCTGTTCAATGATTGATGACTGTAATTTTGTACCATACACCAGGTAATCCCTGTTATAAAAATGAATACTAATATATGCTTTATAATGTATGAAAAAAAGTGAAGAAGTCTAGATATAACTGGTAGAAAAAAAATATTTTTTTATGTTGATATTAGTTTAGTAGAAAAATAATTGAGTTTTAAGATCTTCAGATTCACATAAATTTTTCTTTTTTTTGATTATATTAGTTGTTTTAAGTAGTTCGGAACTGTTGTCGTACGTGGTTCTGATTCAACTAACGCCTTCAGATAGTTGTTAAAAACTGAAGAAGGTCACCAGCGACCTTCTTCATCTTCAAACGATGTCGACCTCATCACGAAATTATTAGAAAAACCATTGAACAGTACGTTTCTTAGCAGCATGCACATTAAAAGCATCTTTAATTTAGGAGCAGTTTTTGCTACTTTACTACCCGTTTGGAACTCTTGCTTCTTTTACACCTTTAATTCAATAGCCCGATTTGAAATAAAATTAATAATAAAACGAAAGTCAATGTTACCAAAATACAGACCGAAGAAAACACTTTAAAATGATACTAACTTGAACACAATGAAATAACACTTTCATTGAAAAAATAAGGTTACCAATAGAGATTTTTGTTTTGAAATCTCAACCAACTATTCTATACATTTTTAATTTAATTATTGTAATATACTAAAAAATGACAATATTTATACCACAATATTCTGACACTATGAATCGAGTTTCACGAATGAATTGCTTTTTTATTCCATAAACGTCAAAAAATTTCTTGGTCAAAAATGTTTAAGCAATCATCATTTAATATGATGTGTTGTTATCAAAAACTGATATTTAAAAAGAAGAATAAGTGTCTAACATTTCTTACAGTGTACTTAAACTGGATTACAGGAGAATAGAAAGAATTGCTTTTCAATACAAATAAGTTCAAATGAATGGAATTAAGATCGTCCCGCCATCATCCTCAGAGCATTAAAGTAAAAAAATATTTGAAAAGAAAACAAGGAAAAGAGATGAAAATCTGAACAGAAAAATCTGTGGAATGAAGAAAATAATTCATTATGAAAATATAAAACTTGTTGCATATTTTTTCCACTTTGGTCTCTCGTTAAAGTCAAGTACAAAAGAAAAAGGAAACGATTCCAGAGTACAAGCCTCCAATTTATTGTACTTCGATGGCGATGTCGTCATCTTCAGAGAGTCAAGATACAAATAAATATGTAGATAGTTTTCTGTATCAAGGGACTCTAAAAAACAGTTTATTTATGAAAGTCAATTTAACAATATTGTCAGAAATGTATTCTAAGATAATACTCATAAGGTTGGTAGGAAAATACCTGCGGTTTATGACCTTCAAATTTGTAAACATTTTTTAATTTAAGTGGTCTGGAACTATTGAATAACTAACCCCTAACTTTTGTGTAAGCTCTCGAATTGTTGTGCATGGTTCTGATTCAATTATCGCCTTCAGTTGGTCGTTATGAACTGAAGAAGGACGCCCGTGATCTTTGCCTCCAATCCTTTCGTTCCCAGTACAAAATTTTTGGAATACTATTACACTGTTCGTTCCTTAACAGTACCCACATCAAAATCATCGTTTAGTTCACGAACAGTTTCTGTTGCTTGATCACCCGTTTTAAACTCATTCAAAAAATTGCTCTTATTTGCTTCTTTTCCATCTTTAACTCATACGTCCAATTTGAAGCAAAATTAATAAAATGACGAAAGTCTATGTTACCAAACTACCGACCAAAAATGCACTTTAAAATTATATTAATATGAACACAATCAAATGACACTTTCATTAAAAAAAATAAGGTCAGAATTCAGAAAACAAAACCAGTAATTATTATGATGGTGAAAATATGTTATTACTACGATAAGTCATTTAATATATTCACGAAAATACAGTGTTTAATATAAACATCTTTTTCAAGCATAACAAAATACAAAGATCGTATTATCTGAAGATGAACTGAAATCATTTTTTACGAGTGAAAATCGAAAAAGCAGACATGTGAAAGCCTGCTGTTATTAAATAAAGAATCATTCAGTTGTATCAACAATAATAATAACAATAAAACGTTACCCACCTCGCTATTATAAACGAAATAAATACAAAGTAATACAGTTAATAATTCTGAGTAATGTAGTTATTTACACTTAAAATACATTTATAAAAAAAATGACTGAAATTATGTAAATTTTATTTGATAATAACTCACAATAAGAGTACCCCCACACTTCTGAGTATAAATTGAAATAACTGTGCATAAAGCAATGGTAAATATGTCTGTTCTATTATTTTCTTATGCAAATAAGGGTACGGACATTGTTGACTTACAGGTACGTCTTTCGAACACTGTTACGGATCGCGACGAGGAGGAATCGATGCGCGTACGATATCGAAACCCGTTCCATCTCTGTTTTCTATTAGATAGATCCGATGTGTGTGTGTGTGTGTCGATACAGTCGGCTATCTTGTACCGTGCCAAGGTGCGATTGTGTGCCAGGTAGTAATTAGTTACGCTGTCCAGGGGTCAACACTGTCCGAATAATGTGCTAGTTGACGATATTTATATCGATTGTATAGGGAATCGAGTTTGGATCGTTCTCGGACGCAGACTTTTCGAAATTCAAAACGACTTATTTATGCTGAATTATTTTTAGTGCATGAATATATTATGTTGTTACTTTTTCACGTGGACACGTTCTGTTGTGTACGTATCTCACTTTCCCGTCTCTCTTACGAAACTGTTTTATATTTTCATACGAGTATCGAGTGAAAATAATTGCCGCTTGACTCAGATCGTGTATGAAAAGAAGCTATGGATATAAATTGTGCCTTACTGTTTCAGTGAATCAATGCTTTTGAATTCCTAATGTGCGTATACATTATGGTACGTTTATGTGTCTCATATATATTGTACTTTATTACATTATACAGATTTATAAGTGGCGTAGTTAAACGCTATCATCTTTATGGAATACAAATTGAAAAGTGGATGGAGAACATCGTTGGTCGTCGTGTTTTCAATGAAAATGACACACCTTACAGTCTCACTTTTCAAAATGTATATTTTATTATAATACAGTTTTGATATTGTAGCTAAATTCACTTTTAAAAATGAATTCTTTTTCATCCCATAAAACAGAACACAATTGTCTGGTCAAAAGTATTGTAAAAGTATTTTTTATACATATCTATGTATAAAAAAGACTCGACTATACATACAAAAAATATTTACTTTGACTATACAATACAAAGAAATATTACTAAAATATTACTAAACGTAAATTTAGAATTTTTGCTCTTGAAAAATTCTACAGTACCATAAACATTTATTGATATTTTTCATTTATTGATATATAACTGAAACAACAGTGAAATAAGCAAAGTTAAAAGTATCTTTATCCCTTTATGTACTGTCAGGACTTTCAAGTCACATAAACAAAAAGTGATATTAAATAATTAACGATTTATTATTCATCTCACGTGTCTTCTGTGTCCAAAATAGAAAACTGTTGTAAAGTTTAAGTTTCTTTTTAAAAAAAATATATTTCTTTATGTTTTCAGATGTGATTCTTTTTCATAATGAAAATTACATTGTTACAATTTTGCATTTTAATTAATTCAGTAAAAAAAAGTATTAAACGAGTTTCACAACCGTATCTGCGCCGTTATACAATGTGATTGTTCAATTCTTGAAACTCTCTTCAAATTTTGTAACATGTTTCAATCTATAATAGAATTTGAAATGAGACTTGAAAAATAATTTAATATCATGATTATCAAGAAATGTTTCCTAATACTAAGGATAATAAGGCCTTCTTTTTTAATGTCTGAATTCACTTTCACAGATAACTTCAATTTTTACTCCACAAAAATCAAATTTTTCAGTACCTTGGGACTCTTTTTAGACCTCTATCGAAATGCATATAAGTAATAACCAAAAGTATGATTTACTGAACATTTTTTAAGATTTACAAACAATTATAAAAAATTGTGGTTTGCGAGGCAAAAATAATTCATTTGTGAATCTTTTTTCCAATTCCTAATATTTATATCAAAAAAAACCCTGTATAAAACTTTATACAAAATAAGAAATGAACGATATAACAATTATCATTTAATATAAAAGGATTCGCAATGAATTCATAAAGCTATTTATGAAGATGTTAACAGACAGGTTGAAGATTAATTGTTGAAACAGCGATCATCATCTTGTGTGCATGTAAATTAATTAGAACTTCGAATAAATTGATTCAGAATTTGATTGAGATAATATTTATCATCATCGTGAACAACAATAACATATAAATTATTTATATGTCCGAATTAATTAATTTAGCTTATCTTTAATAATAATGACCGATTTAAAATGTAAACAAATATAAAGGTTTCAACATTGTCATATATTTTCATCTTTAGTTAAAATAAAATATTTCATTGGAAACATTCATATTTCAGTTTTCACTAGTGAAAAAGTGTACTTTTTGAGAAAAATAAATAAAGCATTTACATATACGAGCTCATTTATATCTTCAATATTTTTTTTAGTTTTTTTTGAGTAAAATATTGATATTTTTAAATAATAATACTGATTGTGAAGAATTTCATTAATGTAAGCAAATATAAATATATTTATCATTACCATGTATTTTTATTATTAGCTAAAATAAAAAAAATGTGGAAAATGTTAGTAATTAAATAATTATTAGTACTCATAATTAAATAGAGATTTTGTATCTTGGAGCTATTAAGATGACTCCGGCGCAATCGAAATACGGGTGAGAAACAATCAAAAATGATCAATAATGACTTACTGAACATTTTTGAACAATAATGATTTACGAGCAAAAAAATATTTTGCATGAATTGATGAAATTGTTAAAACATGATACTAATATCTTGAGAATTATAAAAGAATGAAATGTTATCATAAATAAATACATTAATTAAATAAGAGATTTTTATAATTATTTTCAGATTTATTTGATGTTTATTTAATTTAATCAGCATAATTACAACTAAATTAATGCGTAAGAAAACTCACATAAATAAATAGTAACTAAGAAATAATTAAATGCAATTTATACAAGTTGTAGCGAATTAATTAACCTCAATAGGAAAAGTAAATGGTATTCGAGTAATTCAATCGAGTTAATTGTCAGTAATTGAAATATTTTTCAAATGAAACGCGTTTGTCAATTTATGTATTTTAATTTTGTTAAATGATTCTCAAGAAATGACTTCAATTATTTTCTCCTGATAATTTTATAATAACTTATAGTCGGACAACAGAAAAAAACCTATTTAGTTGTTGTTTTTTTAATATAACGATTAAGAGAGAACCCATTACAATCATATCCCCGGTTTTAAATCGAACAAAATGAAAAACACGTCGACGATGTACATAATAAACATTTTTATAATATACATGTATATTGAGCAAAGAATCATAAATTTAAATGAATTTAAATTTAGACCAATCGCTACGTGTGATATAAATAACAGAAAGCACTTATTACAAACAGGAATATTAAAAATGCAGTCTTCATACCATAATTTATACAATATGAAATATTCAAATTAACGACTGACTACAGGGGGTCATGTACCGGTAGCACCCAAAAAAATATGTCTTACGAGGTGAGTGAAATAAAAATGCAACCGGACTGTAGGCGTATTGGGAGGAAACGGACGGAGAAGTGAGTAAGTAAATAAAAAAAAACGGACAGTATTAGCGATAAGTAATTAAGGTTGAACAAATTTTAAAACACTGCGTAAATCAAGGGCCTCAATTATATATTTACAAATAACTAAACGTGCGCGTAAACGAGGTGCTAAGACGTGTATAAGTTAATGTTCAACATTGTGCAATTTAAAGTGTGTATTAACAAGTAATAATATTTATAAATCTCGACGATAATTACAACGAACATTAGTATTCGTGTCAGCAATGTTGGAATCCTCGCGTGCGAATATTCCATTCAGAACGGAACGGCTGCGAGCGGATCTTCGAGCGCGCGGAATTGATTGCAAAATGTTACCACATCCCAAACATCGGGCGGTGATTGAGTGCGGCGGGATGTAAATTAACCGTCGGAGGTTTTTACAACTTCAATGTGTGAAAATATGAAGAAAAAATATATTATAATCATACCTGCGATCCCGTCGATTCATTGTCCTGGTGAAGTTTGTCTTTTTAGATCACCCGAGTTTCTGTTTTTCATTATTAGTGTCGGCACGTGTGCTATTTTCAAATATATTTCAGACAACTGATTTTAATTCCGATTCAAGTTCCTTTATATTCGTTTTAGTTTGGGCATGATTTTTAATTATAAAGCATAGATTGACTCTCAAGAAATAAGAGTTATCTGATATATTCCTAAAGAAAGCATATGTGTGGAAACTAGTAATGAAAAATGGAAACTCGAGTTATCCACAAGAATAAATTCTACTAAACTAACAAATATATTATCTAAATATTTCCTTAAGAATTTATTACAAATTAAATTTTAAAAATTCGTAATAAAGGTGCTAAAGATCTTAGCTGTTGACTTGTTCTTAAACCATAAATACCTATCAACTTACCTATCAAAATTAACGAATATATGTATTTTAAAAATTGTAAAAGGTTTTAAGGAACACTGATTATAGCTTATAAGCCGATTCTTTAAATATCATTCCTAGAATGTTAAATAACAGATAAATTTGAAGAATAACACTACAGCTTTTTCTCTATTTTAGTGTTCTGAGAATAAGGTATACAGCATCGATGTGGAAAATCAAATCATCAGCAATTAAAAATGATCAACAATCATTTATTAAACATTTTAAATCAGAAAAAAATGTGTAGTTTATGGAGTGAAAAAATAATTTATTTGTGAAAGCAAACTTAGTGATATTGTCAATCCAGGTCAGTAACATGTTGTTTTTGTGGACACTGTGGAGCTCTGCTGGTCATACTATTAGATGAGACCCTGTCAAAATTATTCTACCTCTGTGTTAACATACGAACCATGCAACGACAATCATTTGAATAATGAAATCCTGCGCTCGGTACTCGTTCTTAGGAAAGAACCCAAGGTCCTTTAGCCAAATATACGATTTAACAGTGTCAAAACGGTATTGTGACTAAAAAAAGTTTATTGTTGCTCGTGCGTGTTCTGATTGCGATGCATTCATCCACAGAGAGTTAAGGTAAAGACAAACGAGAAGAATAACTTTACCTATCTTTTTTATCTTAGCGCTCTTAAGATGACAGAATCGCCACCGAAATTTGCATAAGTAACATTGAAAAAAAATGTATTGAACATCTTTAATCCAAAAAAAAATTTGTGATTTGTGAGGTGAAAAGGGAATTAATTTGTGAAAATGAATTCATTAACAGTGTCAGAACTGTATTGTGTTATTGACCTGTTAATTAATTGAACATTAATTTATTAAAACAATCTTTCTTCACATATCAGAGCGCCAATTCACCTAACAATCAAATAACCAGTATAAGAAAGTATAAAAATATAAAAATTAATTTTAAGAGTTAAATTGTTTGTGAGGAGAGGTGGACAAAGAAATCGTTTACGAAAGCAACTTTAACCATAGTACAAGCACTGTATTGTAAGTAAAAGAAGTTTTAACTCTCATAAAAAAATCTTTACTCACATCACAAACTACAAAGAAATTTTAATTAAAAATGTGTAATGATTGATTTTTGATCATTTATGATTCTTTTTAAACACATTTCGATTGTGATGCCATAATACTCTGAGAAATTTAAAGAATAATATTACAGATATTTTTCCATTAAATTGGTAGAAACATAATTGAGGTTTATGACCTTCAAAATCATATACATTTGTCTCAGCTAATAATTAACTTTATTAATCGAAATAAACGCCATTAGAATAGATATATTTTTGCCAATTAATTACAAGTTTATTTATTCTGGTGGTATAAAATTCCACAGTTCGAGACTCTTCATATTCAAGGCTCTCGTCTACCGCACGAAATTTTTAGAACTACCATTGCACCAACAGTCCTTAACAATACCCATACCAAAAGCATAATTTAGTTGACGAGCAGTTTTTCCTGTTTTGCCAATCGTTTTGAACTCCTACATAAAATTGATCTTTTTGCATCTATTCCATCTTTAATTTAATAGCTCTTTGAAATTAATAATAAAACCAAAGTCGGTGTTGAAAAAAATAAAGGTTAGAATTCAGAAAACAAAAAAAGTAATTATTTTCCTACCAACCAAATATTTTAGCGGTCTCAAGATGATGGCATCAACATCGAAGTACGCATGAGCAATAACAATAAAAATGATCAAAAATCATTTATTGAACATTTTTAATCACTTTTTTTGGTTTGTGGTGTGAGATTTAATTTTTTTGTAAAAATGAATTCAACGACAGTCAGAACTGTATTTTTCTATGCAACAGATAAATTAGTTATCATTATTTTTATAATAATTAAACATTTTAAAATTACGATTTTTCTATTCATCGAAATCGTGAAGAACTTCTTGTCTCCTCATTAGACTTGATTATCAACAGGATTCAATAATCGT
The DNA here is from genome assembly GCA_034766995.1 of Acanthacorydalis orientalis. Classification (NCBI taxonomy): domain Eukaryota; kingdom Metazoa; phylum Arthropoda; class Insecta; order Megaloptera; family Corydalidae; genus Acanthacorydalis; species Acanthacorydalis orientalis. Next base: position 16,026,767 of record CM068315.1, on the reverse strand, counting down.
AGAATACTTTTCGGATTGTGAACTATATTCAATAAAAGAACTGTACTCGGAATGTCAATTTCCTAAACGCTGACTGGTCACTACAAGAATGAAATTGAATCGAACACCGTTCGATCAGTACAACAATCACGCACCGATAATGTCATGGTTAAGATCCGCATTCTGATTATCTATGAATCACTATCAGGTAATTGTTCGAAAAACATATGTACTATTTTTGATTCTATAATGAATCTTGTCATCGGACATTTTTTGTTCATTATGAGATCGAATACAGTGGACGCGAACATGGAATAACAATGCGATCTCACATGAAAATATTTTAGTTTTTGATTCAGACTACATTGCGAAACGATTTATCGTCATACATACAAACATTGTTTATAATCTGTGTACCTTGTAAGCATTTTAAACAGTGTTAATATATGCAATCGTCGTGGGTTATTTAGCGAATGTTATTCTTACAGATTTTGTTCTGGTGGTGATTTCAAAATTTATACAAATTATTAAAAGTGTATATTAAAGTTTCAACAAGAACATCAAAATTAAATCCTATATTTTTTTCATTAATTGCTTTCAGAATTTTATACTAAATAATAAATTATCATTTTTATCACAATCAGCAGATATTTTCACAAATTAATTCTTTTTTTAACTCCACAATCCACTAAAATCTTTCTGATCAAAAATGTTCAATAAGCAACAATCATTACTGATTGTTGCTTATGCGCATTTCGATGGCAAAGCTATCACTCCAAAAATTATATATTTCTGTATCCTGGTTTCGCTTTGTGGAATGTAAAAATAATTCATTTTTAAAAGTGATTTCAGCCACAGTGTTAGAATTTTATTCTTATAATACATTCATAAGTAAATATTATGAAATTTAAATTTGAATAGACTTGATTTAAATCTGAATTTAAAAAGCTTGAGTATTAATTTAAGATGTTATAATAATTATAACTACTTAGAACAGAAAACCCAATGGCAGAGGTTCCAAAAAGGAACAAAGGAATACTTTTTTTATTGATACCTCACTTAATTTTCTTTCATAAATGATTTTTAAATCCAAACCACAAACTATAAAAAATATTTTAAGTAAAAATGTTCCATAATTGTTTTCTGATAATTTCTGATTGCTGTTTCTCCTGATTTCGATGACGATTCCATTATCTTCAAAGCGTTTAAGAACAAACATCTGTGTCTAGATGTATATTTAGACTTTTCTATATTTTAGAGCATTGTGGATGATGAAATCGTTATAGAAATGTACGTGAACGAAAATCAAATTCGATTAACAATAAAGTAGTGAACATTTTTTTATTAGAAAAATTTATGTGATCTGTGTAGTGTACATAACTGATTTATGACAAACATTTTATAACTTTTATCATCTGATAGATTTTCTTGGATTCATTTTGGCTAAAATAATATCTGAAAAGATGAGAACCTAAACCAATCACAAAAAAAGAACTCATATGTAGCCTCCAGGGTTCACATAGAGCAATGAACTACAGAAAAAAGAACAGAAAAACTTATTTTTAAAAGATTTCAATGATAAGTATAGTGGATTTAGTACACAAAGATACAATTTATTCCAGGCATGAAAGTCTATGAAAAATAAATATTCACCCATTTGGTATTTATAATTGTCTTATTACATTTTAAATACATAATCATTCGTAATATAAAAATAATGAGAAGTTATTCATCGATTAAAAAAATGATCATACTGGAAATCCCACAAATAAATAATAAGAAAAAAAGTTAATCATATATCCAAATATTTATTTAGATTGATGTATCAAAAGGAAATAAAAACCTTATTTCATAAATTCATCTTTTTGTTAATAAACATTTAAACAATTCATGGTAAAAACACATTTCTCTTTTTGTATGGACAGTCTTTATATGGTTTTACAGTCGTTAATTTCATTTAATAGCTCGAAAAGGATATGAATATTGTACATTTTATTACATTGTGCTAAAAGTGTTAAAATGTAAATTGTATCAAACCCTGATGTTTATTGTCTTTTGGGGTGTTTTTTTTTTGTGTTCAACATCTTGACCGGTTTTGATGTGGATGCTATTTTTATACTAAAGGATTATAATAAATATAAAAAAAAATCTGGAAGGTAATACGTGGGTCGTTTGAAAAGTTTGGTACATTTCTATGATATGGTTCCACCGTTCATTTGGTAACGTCATGGATATTAAGTGTCACTTTTCAAACTAATATAGTCGAAATTTCAACCAGAAGCGACGCGTTCTTCACATTTTACAGATGTTTGAAGCGAGAATTATAGTAGTTGGTGCAAAAATAAAAAAAAGGAATTTCGTGCATTGATAAAACATTTTTTTTTGAAAAAGTGGACGGCCGTCCAGATAAAAATGGAGTTGGATGAAGTTAATGGGGACTGCACCAGTGTTGAACATTGGTATTTCTGAATAAATAACTTTAAACGTGGTCGAACACACACTGAAGATGAAGCGCTCTCTGGACGCCCAGTAGAGGTCATAACGATGGATATCGTTGCAAAAATCCATAGTATCGTTATGGTAAACCTCCGAATTAAAATGCGCGAGACTGTCAACTGTAAGCATCTCGACTGAATGAGTGCATAATACCCTGGACGAAAAATTGCACACAAAAAGCTATGTCCGCGATTGTTGACTGTCGACCAAAAACGCACCCGAAAGGACAATTCAATCCTCTGTTTAATCGCAATCCGCAGGTCTATTTGCATTGATTCATCACCGTGGATGGAATATTGATCCACCACTACACATTTGAGTCGAAGAAGCAGTATCAAAGCAGTGGTCAACAATTGGTGAAAGCGTGCCAAATAAGGCGAAGACGGTTTTATCGGCTCGAAAGTTGATGGCATCTGTTTTTGGAGATTCCCGAGGAATCATTCTCATCGACTACTTAACAAAGGGAAAACGATATCAGGACTCTATTATGCAATATTATTGGTCCGTTTGAAAGAAGAGCTGAAACGAAAACAGAAGTGCACAAACACAAGTGTTCTTTCACCAGAACAACGCGGTGCCCTACAAATCCACCGTCGCAATGGCAAAATTGCACGAATTAGGCTTCACGAATTGATTTCTCGTATACCCTATTCTCTGGACTTGGCCCCGTGCGACTTTTTCCTCCCCCAAACTTGAAAATTGGGCTTGGTGGGAAGAAATTACCGTCGAATGAAGATGTCATCGTTGCCATCATTGCCTATTTTATAGACTAGCTGGATCAATTGTATACCTCTCAATGGAGACTATGTTGAGAAATAAATTCGATTTTTTCCTAAAAACGATGTTAACTTTCTTTTTTACCATACTTATCAAACGACCCACATACAGAATTACTATATAAAAAGATTTATGAGAGCAATAAGATCAAATACAAAAAAATACTAGTTTTTTCTTTGTTTTTTATAAAAAAAATATAATTTTTATTCATGTTCTTCTCAAAAGTCATTTTCAAATTTTGATTCAGTAATATAGAATTATAAACTATACTTCTGTGGTTAATTTTTCTTGGTAAATATATAATATATTTCTTTAGTACTTATTAATGATTCAGATTTAAAACAATCGTCGAAAATATCTATTTATGTGGATGAGTGAGATTAGATTAATGGCATATGAAAATTATGTGGTATTAAGGCTCGTCTTGTCGCTGTAACGGAAATAGTTTCGAAAATAATATGACCGGCATTTAAGTTTCGTTTATTTGATAACAGATCGAATTTCAATGATTGACACATATTAATGTCTCGTACTGATTAGAATTAATGAACCCATTGTATGTCATTCTAAATTCCTGGAAATTATTCGCACCGCAGAAAAACATACTTTTCTAATCGGAATAAAATACAATGCACGTTCCTTTTTATCCTACCATTAATCAAATTTCAATATAATGTAGGTACATTTTTTCGGATACAAATATTTATCGAACGACTCATTCCATGAGAGTATTCGGTCGTGCGATTTGATTATTAAAATATAGCAAAAAAGAGGTAATATTGAAAAAATCATTTATCAATTTGACATCGGGTTGTGTCGGTCGGAGTTTGGAATCATAAGAGAGGAAAAAAACAGTTAATAGGTAAATGTGTAAAAGTAGCTATTAATATAACTTGAATAAGTTTTGCTGGTATTGAATGTTCGAAAAAAATATAATTTAAGTAATATTTACATCGTTGTACAGTTAAAAAAAGTTGTTTTAATTGAAAGTTTTACACAGTTTAACATTTATTGGCAATATTAATAAATATCCACACGTTTATAAATGAGCAAGCGTTTAGAGGTTTTCGATAAAAAATATCAATAAATTTCAATATTTATCTTATTATGCTGTTCAATTTGTTTAAAGTTTATACATGAGGAATGATTTCGTACATTTATATTCGTTTGATTTTCGAATTAATACGCAAGCATTTGTAGATAAATAAATACATGTTTAAAATTATCAACAATATAAATCTAATTTGAAAAATTCAGATATTGTTAAATATTTCTGTTTTAAGACATTGGATACTTTTATTTGATATTTAAATATACAGTACATTTATAATTCACATTAAGAGTGTATTTCAAGTCAGAGTAATAACTGTTATAAATCGTTCAGGATATCCATTCTAAATTGATTTTACTCTGAAGATACATTGAAATTCGGATAAAAAGATTTACCATACTTTCATAAGTCACGGACGATTTATCATCGTCTACAAGTCTATTGTTTTATTTTTGAATTCGACAATTCACAAAGTTTTATGATCGATGTGTCTCTTACAACGACCTCTGGAAAAATAGTTTTAGTGAAATCGAACAATTTTTTTCAGATAAAGGACAGTGACACTACATGAACTGAAAAAATGATGAAAATGTTGGAAATATTGCAATAAATTTATATATATTTTTTAATAAAGTGGGTGAGTACGAAGAAATTACAATCTACGAATTGTGATACATGAAAAGTTATAAATCTAAATTGCAAAGATAGATAGATTAGCCTGATAAAGAATTTTAATGATTAGAAGATTTCTAAGCCAAGTTATGGAGTATATTTTCTGCCTACTAGCTACTTCATTACTTTCAAAAGATGCCATCCATGATGAATACTATTTGGTGATGTAATTAAGTTCTAATATTCTGAACTTTTTGAGAATATTAAAAAAATAAGCCCTTCTTTAAACAAGTTCATGCCGACAAGTACGAAAAGACTTAGATAAATAATTAATTTCGTAGGTATTAAGCTCAATTTTTGTTTTTTCTAGTAAATTATTTTTTATCCCAGTTTAAAAAAATTATATGGTAAACATAGGTACGCCGCCATCCTCTGAACAGTCAAGTACATAAAATCACAATTAAATCACATAAGCCATTACAAAAAAAATAATAATATTTTTTTTAACATTTTAATCATAAAAATTGTTTACTGTCTGTATTAGGTGAAAATTCATTCATAAAAGTGTTTAAATATTAGGAAGAATGAATGATGAATTTTGGAGAAAGGTTACAACAATCTACAACTAATTTTTAATTCCAAGAGTCGTTCGATAAGATTAGTTAATTTCTATGAGATGACGTCATCATTCATTTGATAACGTCACGGCAATCGATTGTCACTTTTCAAACTAGTATAGACATAAATTCAGCCAGAAGCGACGTGTTGTTCACGTTCTACAGATGTTTGAAGCGAGCATTGTAGCAGTAAGCGCAAAAATGGAAAATAACGAGTAGTCATTTTTTCGTCGCCGTGGATGGAAACATGGATCCATCACTGTACACCTGAGTAGATGCGGTAGTCAAAACAGTGGACAAAGACTGGTAAAAGTGCGCCGAAGAAGGCGAAGATCATTTTGTCGGTTAGAAAGGTGAAAGCCAATGTTTTTTTGGGATTCCCAAGGAATCATTCTGATCGACTACTTAACGAAGGAAAAAACGAAAACAGGAGCCTATTATGCAACATTATTGGACTGTTTGAAAGAAGAACTGAAACAAAAACGGCCACGATTGGCACACAAAAAAGTGCTCTTTTGTGAGGACAACGCGCCATCCCACAAATCGGTTATCGCTTCCTCATTCCCTTTATTCTCCGGACTTGCCCCCGTACGACTTTTTTCTCTTCTCAAACTTGAAAATTTGGCTCGGTGGGAACAAATTTTCGTCTACTGACGATAATTTTTTTCAATCTCCACCGTCAATGCGTATTGTGTAGACTTTGAAGTAAGCAACTTTTCCGACGGGATGAAAAAGTTGGAAACTCGTTGGACCAAGTGTATGGTTCTCAATGCAGACTATGTTGAAAAATGCAATCATTTTTTTCCAAAAATCGGTATTTAACTTGCTTTTACCATACTTATCAAACAACCCTTGTATAGCAATTTCACATAAGTCAACTTATTTAAAACTAATTATAATACAATAGTAAAAAACGTTACAAAATTCACATTAAATTATTTGAAACTTTATATAACATTTTTTTCTTTCCACTACATTAAATAAATAGTGTTATTTTTTCAGTTTTTTTGCCTTTGTTTATAAAAAAATGATACTGTAAACCTATGTACAATAAAGAATCATAAATGATCATTAATTAAGTATAGAACATTTATTGTGGTTTATGGAATGAAAAAATCATTCGTGAAATCAAATACATTTCAGGATAACGTTTCTCATACAATCAAATACGATTCGCTGAAATCTAATTCTGTATTTGAATTTTAAATTCGTTTCAATAAAGCAAGCATTTATTTCATGTCGTTATTCACGGACGAAGCTCGACATATCCGATGTGCTCATTCCAGACGGTCTCGTTAATGGGGAAACGTTTCTTGCTACTGCAACGAGCAGACTTGACATTGAAATGGAAATGCATTTGTGGAATGTTTACAACACCTATGTCTGCATATACCTCTCTATTTCCGTACAAACATTCCGGTAATGACGGTGGTTACATTCACTATATATGTATAAAAGTAATTGTCGATTGGAATCCTGTACTCGATGGTAATTGAATTTATTTACGAGTACGTGCACAGTAATTGGAGTCTGTTGTACGGATTGTGATTTATCGATTTTTTTTGAAATGCTTTTGTTTGAATATTATTCAAAAAAAAAGTGATACCAGTATTTCTATTCAATCGAAACATTTATATAAAATAAATTATATGCATAAAATGATAATATAAATCAAACTAAAAAAATTATAAAAACATGTTTTTATACCTGTGGTCCTCTTGTACTAATGATTTCCTTCTTTTCGAATTATCTGAATGTCTGTTCTCTATTACTAGTTTCAGTACTTCTGAAACCTACAAGTAAATATTGAAGACTTTCGTCTATACGAGTATATAAACTTTTCGTATATAAACTTTATATCCACTAATATATAATATTACAAACATGCCGAAATTAATAATAGACAACAGATACTGATTTAAAAGGACAAAGATCATCACAACAATGAAAAAAAATCAATATATATATATATATATATATATATATATATACATATATATATATATATATATATATGTATATATATATATATATATATGTATATCTATATATATGTGTATATATATATATATATATATATATATATATATATATATATATATATATATATATATATATATGTATATATATGTGTATATATGTATATATATATATATATATATATGTATATATATATATGTATATATATATATATGTATATATATATATATATATATATATATATATATATGATTGGTTGATATCGGCCACGTGACCTTTGTTCTGATTAGTTGATATCAGACATCATTTTTACACATGGTCAAGTATAGGTATCACTCTCACGATATATAATGAAAGATAGTATACGATTTCAATATAAAACAGACAACAAACATATTTAAAATATTGTAGTTATCAAAGATTTAGAATAAACAAAAATCTATAGATAATTTAATACTGTATTTTGTTATTTTAATTTAAAACTCTTCTAATAGAAAAATATGAATTATATTTTATATGTATTCTTTGTTAATGTCTGTTATTTGTTAAGGGAAAGCGAGTGTTAACGAGTCAGGGATGTATCACTCCCCCTACGTAAGGGGGGGGGGAGCTTAAGGAATGCAGCAAGAAGAATGTGGAGCCTTCTAGTCTCTATGAAAAAAATTTGATCTAAAATGAACAGTAAACTAGGAAATTCTGATTATTACTTATATGTATTTCGATGATAATTCCATTATCTTCAGTGTGGTAAAGCACTGAAGAATATGTACCTTACTGAAACCTTACTCGGTGGAAATTCGCATAAACATGAATCAACCAGAATTAATAATCAGTTATTGAATATTTTTTTATTGAAAAGTCAAAAAAATCATTTGTGAAAGTCAACTTACCCACAATGCTAAGAAAATATTGAAAAAATATTAAACTTTCGGAATTTAAATGTAAAACAAACGAATATTAAATAGGAGAATAAAAACGGCAACGTACAATTGAAGTTATAAATAGAACAATATATAACTTGCTGCTCTCATGATGATGGTACAGACATTAAAATACGTATAATAAACAATTAAAAACTATCTAATTTATTGGGGGTGTGAAGAATTCATTTACAATGTGAATTTAGACAAAGTGTCAAAAACTGTATTGCGATTAAACATCAGAATGATGGATTTCCTAATTCATTTTCACAAATGTATTCTATTTTCACCCTACCAACCGCACATACTTTTTCTGGTCAAGAATATTCAATAAATCATTACGGTTGATTTGAGTGTTCCTATGGCTTTACAAAAAAAGAGTTAATTCAATTTCATAACTCATTATTTTATAAAAAATATTTCTATGATGTATATGAATTAATCTACAAAACTATAATTATTTATCACTTCACTTAAATCATCAAACACAGAATCTTTGCTTGAAAATGCAAACATTATTCGACGCGTTTGACACGTTTGGTCGAACACAGGATTCCACCGTCCGATACATCAAAACGTGATATTTTACTTCGAATGTCTCTGAATTTGTATCTACCTTCATCTCACTGTCTATTGTATGTACATGATCTACACAGAGTTCCTCAAACGCGGTTTTCATCTGATTTGCGTGTTCCGTGCGACGGTGAAGCTTGTCAATCTGGACGATGTATATTTACTCGCACAAGTTGTAAAATACACACAAATGATACAATCTGGATTGGAGTGATGTTTGGAAATGTGTATACACGAGCTAACATTGATTTGAAATACACACACACACATATATATATACATACATATATATATATATATATATATATATATATATATATATATATATATGTTTTTTTTTCCTGCTTGTTTAATTAATAAGATCGGTATTTAAATCACCTTACCATATAAAGAAGTTTAAATTTTAAATGGATTAAATGCCTTATTAATGTAAGTATATATATATATATATATATATATATATATATATATATATATATATATATATACATCTGATGTGATATTCAAATTTCTAATGCAGAAATTACTAATTAGCAAATCAAAAATCGACGTTGTAGTGGATCAAATTTCCAATCAGTAAATTTACATTTTCCATTTTAAACTCATTAGTGCGTGAAGTCATTAGTGTTTAATTATCGGTTCAGTTTGTATGGACAGTTATTTTGATTTTTTAATAAAGAATCAGATTAATTATCGAATTGGATTTGTCTGAGAATTCAAATACTTTTGTAATACTGTTCTTTGTTTCTAAAGAAAAAGTCATCTCATTTTGTGACGATTTTATCAATACAAATGAGTTACAGTAGTACATATTTTTTATATATTAAATACATTTTTCATAAATATATTAAAATTTTAATTATTTTTTCGTCATCGACCATTAAAAAAATTTTAATAAATCATTTGTTCTCAGATTTTTTTGTACGTTGGCACTTTAAAAATGTGTGAGTGGTCAGTTATACCTAGCTCACTTTTCATGAACTAAACAAAATCTGTTTCTATATTTTATCGATTTAAAGATCATGGTATCACCATTTATGCAAATATCTTTCAATCACTTAATATCAATATAACTATCCTTTCAAAAATATGAATATTTGTTTCATAAATGAATTCGATTTCATCCCACAAACCACAAAATCTTTCGTAATTAAAATGATAATTGATGAATATATTGAACATTTTTCATTAAATATTTTTGTAGTTTGTCGGATAAAAACATAATTCATTTATGAAAATGAACTAGACAGGGTGAAAATTGTATTTAGCCTGAATATTTCTTCAGGTCAATTATTAAAACTCTTGAATATAATTATATATGCTTTCACAAATCGATTTTTTCCTCATCTCAAGAACAACATAATGTTCTTGATCACAAGTGTTTATTAAATAAGTATTGATCATTTTTTATTACTGCTTATGATCATTTTGATAGCGATATCATCATTTTCAGAGAAAATGCTTCTCTGTACTTGATTAATTTATCAAAACAATTAATTTCTTGTCACACAATCAAATTTACGATTACGAACAGTTATTGTTTACATAATCAATCAATTTATTAATGAAAAAATCATTTTATCAAAGATATTTACAACTTAATATAAAATATTTGTTAAGAAGAAGTTAAAAGATTCACAAAGAACAAGTTAGATATAAAAAAAACAAAGAAGAAGACAGAAAAAGTCAATTTTTAAATATTACATTCAATAACTTTTGGAAAGGTGTCGTTTCTGATATCATGATATAATTTATGATAAATAATTACAGACTAAGAATAACTACAATAAAAGAAAAATGATCAGTAAAGATTTATTGAATATTTTTGATCAGACACTTGTGGTTTGTGAGGTGAAAAGGAGGAGAATTAATTTGTGAATGCGAATTTAGCCAGTGTTAGAATTATATTGTGGTATTAAAGTTTTTTTTAGTGAAACTGACTGTTTAATAGATTTTAATGAGTTTTTGACTATTTAATACATGTTCAAATTTCCCTTTAAGGATGCTTTTTCACTATTTGACAAACTATACAATTAATGACGATGCCAAATAGTCAGAGCGTTTAGAAACAGAAAAAAACCATGCTATGTTTTAATAGTTATAAATATTAAGTATAATATAAAATATTGACACATTTTCTCAATATATTAAAAAAATAGAAAAGGGTCTAAGAGTTGAATGAAATGTGTAACTATGATTAGAGAATTCAACAAAGCTGATTGATTTGTTCAATATGTGAAAGTATTTTTTTTTCGATTATAATATGATTCTATTTGATTTAGATCATAAACTATAACGATATAAATTCATAGTGTGGTGTAGAAAATCAAAAGTTTATTACAAAAGAAAAAAAATGCGTCTAGACCGCGAACTGATTGTATAGATATTCGTACAAAATCGCACATTCCGAAAAACTGTGAATCAAGTTCCCAGTTCGACCAGACCAAACATAAAAATCATGTTAAAATTTGAATCAACAAATTCGCATCATCAGTTTGATTGAAATGCTCAATGATTCTTGTATGTACTCGCCGACTAAGTTAGCGAGCAAGCTGCAAAGGCTATTTGTTACATTTCGCCATGCGCTGATAGTCATCAGTCAGACTTACTCTGTAACAAGACCGGCGGTGATTCTCGACGAATCTCCACAGAATGTGGGTAGAAAACGAAGAACGACGATCCTTTCGGACAGAGTGAGACACGGATATGATCGAAATGAATGGTGTGATGAATGGACGGCGCTGTTACAAGAATCAGAGATGGCAGTCGGTTGGTATGGACGTTGTTGAGATTGATTGCAGTCTTGGCTAATAAACTTTACATTTCAAATGGACTTGATTGTGGCCCGTCTGTTAAAAGATGTTCGCCGGAGGTTGAAATAATACAGTATTGAAAACTGATTTTTTGAAGTAACTCATAGTATATTCAGAATGAATACTTATGCGGACCGAAATATCAATGACGTTTTTACTGCACACGTACACGTATGTACATAATATTATTTGTCAGTTGCCAGTTTCGATTTATTTCATCACTCAGCAAACAGTTTGTTAATTGGAGTTTAGTCGACGTTCGAAATACATTAATAGTTGATTCATTATTTTAATAACACACAGATAATCTATATTATTATTATTATTAATAAAAAAGTATACTCAATATAAAAAGTATGATTTTATTATATTCTAGCAATAAATTTGAAAGATCGAAATTTGTAAAAGTATTTTAATTTATAAATAATGAAGTAATTAACAAAATTCATTAAATACAAGAGAAGTCAAAAAATCAAGGAAGACTTTAATTTTCAATTTTAAAAATAAATCAGTCTCGCAAATAAATTTTTCACTCAACTTAAAAATCACAAAGTTTTTTTTATCAAAAATATTTAATGATTGATTACAGAAAAATACATACACAAATTTACAGAAAAAAAGATATATATAATATGATATAATATAATATGATATATATAAAAAAATTATATAATATTTGATATAGAAAATGACATTTTCTAGCTCTAAACATCTCTAGATTGTTCTGTACATTAGTACTCTAAGAATAATTGGTCCGTAATAGAAATACCTATATGACAATCAAAAGTGATAAATTAATTATTAAATATTTTTGATTAAAATATTTTTTAGATTATGGAGCGAGTAAAATGTTTATTTATGAAATTGAATCTAGAAAGTTTCAGAATTGTATTGTGATAAACTAGTACAATAAATATTCAATGTATGTTTATATATATATATATATATATATATATATATATATATATATATATATATCTGTAATCGTGTTGATACGTTGTTTTGGCATTTTTCATTCTTTTAAATCAGCGGAAAGTCTATTTCTAAATTTTAATTTCTTTAATATCCACCTTCACGTGCTGAAACTAGTAGTGGGGATCAAACAGTTGAGCCAAAAGTACAAAGACTACTTGAAGGAAGTAGAATAAATTATTACATAAATTAATATAAATCAATTACGATAAATCCTAGTTTTTTTTAAAAAAAATCTGTTGTATTACCGGAAATAAACTATCTTTACTAGAAAATAAATTTAGAATAAAACCCCAATAATGTAATTGAAGTTCCAAAAGATAGTTTAAGAACTTAAAGGAGAGTTTTTAAGTGTAAAATTTATAACGTTTTTTAAACGATGAAAACTCCATTCGTTTCATTCTCTTTTCGTTTGAATCTTATTGTTTCCAATAGATGAAATGCCTTTTCACAGAAGAAACACTTTTTTTTATTTTTAATGAAAATAAATACGATATATTGTATATAAATTTTTACAAAATAATCTTCAATCTAAAAATGAATAAAATGGAAATTGAAAGTCCCAATTTACAAAAAAAATTTAAATATTATTTATGTGTATCTGTGTTGTAGATTTCTGAAAAATGGAGTAAAAATGTAATAATTCAGTTCTATGAAAATACATAATCTAATGAAAATACAGACTTCTCATACGCAATTTTATATTCAAAAAAATTAACAAACAATTTTAAATTAAACTCTAAAGCTATACTTATTAAGAGTTTCAATTAGGTATCTTCGGTCAAGTTTTAATAGATACAACTAAAAATATTAAGTTAATTTTGACATTGTGGTTAAATTCACTTTCACAAATGAATTCTTTCTACGTTTCACAAATTAAAAAAAAAACACTTTTTTGTCAAAAATGTTCAATAAACAAAAAATGATCATTTATATTGATTGTTGCTTATACGCATTTCGATTGCATTTTCACCATTTTCAAACCCCAAAGACACATATTTTTTGTATCTTTACACTCTGAGCAGAATGGCATGACCATCCGCATTAGCAACAATCAAAAATGATCAAAAATAATCATGAGAAATGAGAAAGAATTCATCTATGAAAATAAATACAAAATATTCAGTCTAAGTTACAGAATACAGTTTCCATTAATAATGTGTTAAGAAAAAAGGATACTCTTTTGTTGATTGATTTTATTTATAATATTTTTTATAATAGAACTAACAAAAATAGCAAATAAAAGAAAATAAACTTGACTAAATATCTAATATATATATATTTTTCTAATGAACAATTCATCATTGGCATATATAAGGACATAAACAAAATCATAACTGATCAGAAATCGATCCTCTGTTCAATTCATTCGATCGATTTTGTAGACCAAAACCGCAGATCAATTCTCTACTACAAACATTTCGATTCGATGATAAATTTTTTATACACAGCTCTGAAATAATAAATAGCGTCGTGAAACACTATATCCCCAAAACACAATTTCAAAATAAAATGTTACCGCTGTCAGAGGAACAAACTTATCGAACAAGTACCTGGTCGTATACTACATTCGAAGTTCATTTCGAGATACGCTTAATCAATTCATATCAAGATGCTAATAAAAATATCAGATTACAAGAAACTCCATTGATATGCATATTCATGAAAAACAAAAACACGAAACGTTACGCTAGATGATTAGACTATGGGCATGTCTGTTCAGTAAACTGTTTTTGACATTGATTTTTTCATGCTCGATTGTAAGGATGTAAGCAGCTGCTTCTTGTTATATCTGAAGACTATTCTTATTGATGTTTTATGTGTTTGTAAAGCTACTCGATATCTAGTTTTTTTTCCGCGATTTTTATGTAATACTGAATAGTTCGGAAACGAATAACCGTTCTTATAATTGGATGGATACGAGGACGTACGAGCAACAGGTACTTTTTTTAAAAAAATGGATTTATATTTCAAGCAAATATTCACAAACAAATCAATAAAATTCAAGAACATGTCAAAATATGAATGTTGATATTTTTAATTACATAATATTTTTCATATTTTTCACTTCACATAAACAATACATTTTATTTGATTAAAACATGTTCAATAATTGATTTGTTATTTATCCACATTTCAATCGCCAACAATTATCTTTAGAGCGCTTAAGTAAAGAAAAATATAAATTTTAAGTATCAGATTTCATGATGAATAATCAGTTATTGAGCATCTATGGTCATTAAAATTATATACTTTGTGGAGGAGAATTCATGAAAATCTATGTGTGAATGTATAAACATTTACAATACTTATTTGTAAATAAAAACAGTGCAAAAGAGCATAGAAAATCTTTTTTTGTGATCAATTCTTTCTTTATTACTTTCTATTATTTTTTTACACTTTTATCGAGGCAAGAACATTATTTAACTCTTTAATTTCCACAACCTGGAAAACCGGATTGATAGAAAAACATATGTATTTAAAAAAATCGATTTTCTGACCTAATTAGGCCGGATTTCTTGCTAATTTTTTCAATTTTCAAATTAAAAAAATAATAATAATTTACTAAACACTGTTACCAGATATTTGTTGTAAACGAATTCACTTGTGAAAGACAAATGTATGTTATGGAATGGTTGTGTATTATATTCGTGAAATGAGACATAAAATAAAAGGGGGAAGGGCTAAAAATTTACTTATTATAGTAGGTAATTATTTTCTAAATTATATCTATATTTGAAACAAAATTTAATTTATATTACATTTAAAACAAAATTTCTTACTGATTGTCTCATCAATTTGTTTTCAATCGTCAAAACTACAAATATAATATGTATGTGGTCTTTTTTTAAATGTCGAATATTAAATTTTGTGCAGTAATTAAATACCTTACAAAATAAGGAAAAAGTGTAAAAAACATCCCAAGTGACATCTAAGCAGTTAATGGAGAGTCGTCCTGCAACAACCATGATTTATAAGTGGTCACGTTTATGTATCCCTTTGGATCCCGGGAGGAAACAAGAAACAGACAATACTCAATTGGTATCTGGTGAGGACTGTACGGTAGATGATTAATTTTTTCAAATCTGCATGCTGTTAGAGCAGCCATGGCAGTGTGAGATCTGTGAATTGGTGCATCATTATTTATTAAAAGCACTACTTTTGTTAACCAAATTTCTCTTTGTGGTTCTTTTAACTGTATGGAGCCGTGAGGAGAAAAGAATGCTAAATTTTTTTAACAATTTTTGTCAATTAATTGCACATTATTTTATCTTAAACAAAATACTAATGTGTCGGTTACAAGAAAAATAAGTTAATTCAGATTAGCCATTAGAAATTTGACATCCATCTTATATTTAGTTAATAATATTCGGAAAAACATGACTTTCTTGACTGGAAACATAACTGGAAGAAGAAAAATTGATTACAATTGAAAAGTTGCAGAAATAACATTACTGTTAAGTGTGAAAAATTTTGAAACAATCAAGTGTGCATAAAACGGTTTTATATTTTTGGACAAACAATTTTTTTTTTAATGAAAGTGTTATAAATTTAGTCTCATTAGAAAGAGATTAGTGACCTTTAAATATATCATCTAAAAGATAGAGCTATGAGACCATAGTTTCTTTGGAAAAGATCAATAGATTCCTTGATCCACGACCGGCTTTAAAAGGTTAAATAAGATAGAGAATCATTATAATACGATGACTTCAGTGGTAGACGAAGTGATGTTACAACACATGCATTGGTCATAAAATGAGTTATTACAAACGTCCATAAATGAGCATTTTGAATACAAATCGGAACACTATTTTTATAAAGGTGTAGAAAAATTAATTCAAAGATGTAATAATTTTATTCATGTTCGAGAAGAATATATTGAAAAATAAAAATACAAAATTTAAGTCGTTCAGTCTCTTTCATCCTCATTCCGTGAATATAAAGAACACCCCTCGCATATACTTAAATGATTAAACATTCTTACTTCACTATAAAAGCTAATGTGGAGAATTGCCAACTTTCTGATTATTCTATATAATCTTCAACTCCATTGAAGATTATTTTTTTTATTTCGTACCTTTTTTACAAATGAATTCTTTTCTCACCTTGCAAACTACAAACATTTCTCTGCTCAAACACGATCAATAAATCATTTTTGATTGTTGTTTATGCGCATTTCGATTACGATGGCATCATCTTCAGAGAAAAACGTAACTTTATACCATTCACTCATCAATCAATCTCTTGAATACAGACAACAATAGAACCTCAAACAATACCCTGTTTTGTTTTAAACAACTAATAAAGCTGTACGTATGCAAATACACAGATGTTTTATGTTATGTTTCTGCCGCGATTATTTATTTGAAAAAAATCATTTTACATTTAGAGTGTTTAAGTTACTGCGTGAAATGAACGATACCCCCCGTACGGAATGGCGATAACAGTCAACCGAATACATATTTACGTTCCTTAATTGTAGAATCGTCATTTTGTTTCCAATTCATAAAATATTCATATTCTTGTTTCTCCACTCGGACCTGTTAATTTATACATCGGATGAATATTTAATTATTGTATTTAATACTGAACAATGTTTCATTCTGTACGACGGTGACGTGCCAGATGTGAATTTTATACGAAAAGATGGTCATCTTGACGTTTTCTCGGCCATGTTTTACGGTATTAAAGCTAATACAGCACTTAAACGGTTATTATGTCGCAATTTAAAAGATTATCATTATATACATATATATATATATATATATATATATATATATATATATATATATATATATATGGCTAAAATATTACCATAAATATGACTACAACATTTACAAAAATCTCTTTAAATAATAGGCAAGAATAAAAAGTGAGCACTGGCCAAATCTATTTCGAATCAAACATGAAAGTATAGACAGTAGCTTTTTTTGAAAAATATCAACAGTATATAATTAAGTAGAATGAAAAAGTCTGCAAAATCGATAAATATATCTGGACAAAAGTAATTATTATTGTTTCGGACGATGGATCCAATGTATACTGCAAATATAGATTGTTTATAGTAGGTAATTATATTGATATGACTGTATGTCAGTTTATATGGTCTGGCGATTTCGATCACTAATCGATTTTAAAAAAATATAAATTGAAATTGATTTTGATCGACAGCACGGCTACTATATATGTATAGCAATTTTCATTTTGCGTGCACTATATAATTGGTGTTATCTGACGAAATTAATCTTCGGATGAAATTCAGGTCTTCTCGTCGCGATTATTTTTTTCCATTTAATATTATAAAGACTATATATATATATATATATATATATATATATATATATATATATATATATATGTATGTACATTAAAATTTATTTCTCATACATGTTTTAAGAGAAACATTAAATTTTCACGCACATATAAATATTTATAAAACGATTAATATTAACACAGCTGTCAAGTTTTGTTAATTTTGTTTTTTGTATGATCGAAGCAGTCAATAAATATACAGTACTGGTTCAGTAGTTGCAACTAATTAAAACTGAAATTTTTGTTACATTTATTGAACAGAACGTTCATCAACGTTAAGTTTATCAAGTTTGTTATTATGTTGGATACTTTCAGGATGTATTGGACAAGTATAAATATGAAAAAAAGTTTATATACAAAGGAAAAATGTACTGGACAAGTATAAATCTGCATGACTATTCTTTTTTTCATTTCGAAGCTGCATGTGTACTTCAACCCTTTTGTAGTATTGAAAATTTCAAGTATATAAAAAAAAATGGCGTTAAATACTTGATGATTTATTATTCACCTAATATTTGGGTAACTATTTGAAAATTTTAAACTCTGTCAAAAATTAGTATTTAGTATACACAAATATGTCATTTTCAGGTTAGTATTCATGGTGATATATACTTTGTTTACTAAATCTTTCTTAAGCACAAATATAAACATATTTTTAGTAATATTGTATTTGAAAGAACTTAATTGAATCGTATCCTGAACACAAAAAAATATTAGAAAAAAAACTATCTAATAATGAACATTTACACACGTCCAAATTTTTCAAGAATGTTTAGAACGTTTTATAAAGGATACAAATGATTTTGTTCATCGATTTGTGACCACTAATGAAGTTTGGATCCATCCCTACACAAAAAAAAAAAAAAAAAAACAAAACAGCTATCAAAATAATTGAACTACGAGGATCATTTGATAAGTATGGTAAAAAGGAAGTTAAACACTGTTTTTTTTTTTTTTTGAAAAAATCGACTTTATTTTCAACATATTCTTCACTGAGAGCTAAACATCTGGTCCAGTAAGTCTGCAAAATACACACCGGCGGCGGCGATGACATGCTCATTCGACGAGAATTTCTTCCCACCGAGCTAAATTTTCAAGTTTGAGAAGAGGAAGAAGTCGCACGGGATCAAGTCCAGAGTGTAGGGTGGATAAGGAATCAATTCGAAGCCTAATTCGTGCAATTTTGCCATTGCAACCGTCGATTTGGCACATGTGGCACCATATCATAGAAATTTACCAAATTTATTAAACGACACACGTACAGTGATTATTCGCCACCAAAAAAAATTGTCTATTGGAAAGGCTCATGGCTTCCACTTTCGAGGATGTTAAGGGGGATATTGCTGATTTATTAATAAGAAAAAAAATAAAAAGATAGCAAAAGAGGACTATGCTAACCTTTTAGATCAACTGGACCGAAAAATTCGTAGAAAAGGACCAAAGAAAGTCATTTTTCATTGGAATAACGTACATGATCATGTAACTATATTTTCTATAACAAAATCGCCGAATTTTAGTAAGATTTTCTGTCCTCTTTACTATATTCATTTAATTTAGCTACGTCTGATGTCCTTTTATTCACAAATCTCAAAAAAATCCATGGTGACAAGCATTTTTGTTTCAAATGATGAACTTCGCGGAGATTGTATTGAGAAATTACAGTAATTCCAAAAAGATGAATATAGTTTTTAATGATCAAATGAAAATCTTTTCAAATTGCCCTCTTATACAAATATATTCAACGTCGTTAAAACAATTACCAAATATTGTGATGTATTTTATTAAATTGTTAAAAATTTAGAAAAATAATAATGCATAAAATACACATATTTCATACCCTCTCATATTTATAAAAAAAAAACATTTTTTCTTGAATTAGTATTGTTTTTAACAACATGTAAATATATTGTGGAAGGAATTAAAAAATCTACAAGAATTTTGAAAAAATAATATATACTTTGAAAGAATTCACTTTGAATTTATATCAGTTATTATAGTGAAAAAATAATAAAATACAGAAGTCGTTTTTTTATTTAGTCTTAATACTTTTCACATGGTTATATATATATATATATATATATATATGTACGTCTGTATATAATGACCAAATGTATACAAGTATGAAACGAATGTAAGTTAATTTACAAACTACAATAAAATAAATAGTCAGTTGTTTACAGGAGAGATATATTCTTTACAAACAAACACATAAAAAAATGTCAACTCAATCCAATGAATATAAATGGCGTATTTGTGTAGCGAGTCGTATAATGTTTGAATGCCATCATTTTGTCTTATATATGGCCGCGGTCACGATAAATAAATAAATATAAAAAATAACTCTCCGCGTGGTGGACACTTGACCCTCGAGGTTAAACACTGACTCGAAAATATTCAAAGATCTAGTAAAATTAATTTCACCGAACGTTCCCAACACGTATTTCAAAGACACGGGCCTTCTTCCACACAGGACCGCAACAGAGACACACACGGTCGTCCGAGTCGACGGTTCTGTGTCACTCTTTCGCACGTACGTGCTCGTCGGACATAAAGTATTTTCTAATAGTGAGCCAGCAGGATATTTGTCAATGCGTGGGCCGGACAACGTTGACCCGCTAATGTACGGATGAGAGTAATAGCTATTGGCTCTCGCATCTACCTGTCGTATCGACGTCTTTCTCGCGCACGGTACAGTGCCGATGAGCCGATGCACACTTGGAAATCAATTATTACTTTGTAATGAAATATAACCTTTAAATCGACATCGTGTTCATCGATTTATTTCCTATGTAGACGATAACTTGTTGCAACGAGTTAATATTAATCTAAAAACACGTATTTGTGGGCAGTGTGAAAAAGAAGAATTGCTGCTTATTAGAAAAATATTTGTTTCGTATGACGTGTCGTTCGATGTAACGTTGTGGAACAAAACGGTCGTTTATACATGGAATGATAAACAATCAGCATCGAGCTTCAGTTTAATACTAAATTTAAAAAAAATCGGAAATACATATTACCGAATAAAGAAGATAAACAAGAAAAAACACAGAGAAAAGTATTGCTGAAGAAGTTTAGTACAAGAGTCGATACAACTTTTTTTTCTAATGAGAACAAATAAGGGTTGAAAATTCACGATGAAAGAGAATGTGTTCATTTGTCTTTAACGAGACTGTTACTTGAATACTATGACATTGTATTGTATTCACATTCTATTAACACATGCAAGACATTAAATGAATAAAAAATCTTGATTAGAAAGTTCAAGTTAGATAAATCAACTATAATGAAAGAACTCGAGTGGAAAATATTTACAAGAAAGAAGAATACTTTTTACAGATTTAATCTGTATACATAAGTGATTCCAAGATTATCCAGGTCTATCGAAGACTAAAAAATCATTTTTAAATATAATTGACATTATCATAATACACAGTGTTTAAGATTGCTCGATAGGTTTCATTTCTCGAGAAAAGAAACATTTACCTAATTTTGCGAGCAATCTCAGAATTCTCATATAATATTTAAATAACATTTGCCGGCATAAATTCAGTTTAAAAGATTATATAACAATAAAATATCACTTATTAATATTGAATTCATATATTTATTATTTTAACATAAAATATTATATGTAGATAAAAGAATGACTGCAAAAAAAAAATAAAACGCGTTTATTGTTCAACTTTGAAATAATTTTTCAAAAAACAGCATTCAAAGAAGTATTGGACAATAGATTTCTCATCTTCATAACAAAATCGTTAACAATAGATAAATTAGATTCATTTTGTGTAGACGTAGGCTTTATTGTGGACAAAACATCTCTAAGTAGATCCAAATTTATTGTTCTTGTACCCATTATTTGATATATATATATAATATACATATAATTTCTGAACAAATAAGAACAACAAATAATACTTTTTTCTCGAGAAGAAACACTAATAATACAATTCTAACATTGAATAAATTCACTTTCACGACCACAAAAAAAAATCATTCTGATTAAAAATGTTCCATAAATCATTGTTGCTTTTACACATTTTGAAAGCAATATTATTCCTTTCAAATAATATTTTCAGATCAATTTTTCACATTACCACCTTAGTAATTTTTTCAGTATATGTCCTCATCTCGGAAAAGTATTTAGAGTTATTAGTATGCATTCTATTCAACTGTTAAGAATCTTAAGAAAGATAATACCCAAATTATCTTTAGATTACTTAGAAAATTATTGATATAGAGTTAAATAGAATCAACAATCTGTTTAAAAAAATTAATATTAACAGAACTATTAATTAAAAACACATTTTGACAAGTCATTTAAAAATGATTATTACTTTTTAAAATTTAGTTTTATTTTCTATAATTATTTATTAACCGGTTCAGAAATTGTACGACTGAAATTTATATATCATGTCGAAATAAGCGGTCCGGGCTGTTTGGACAAGAGGATGAGGATTGACGAAGTGGTATGTGAGTTTCCTAACACAACCCATCGACCATATCAGTAAAAATTGACCTCGCAGGCACTCTAGTGCTCCGTTATCACAATAAAATGTAGTCTCTTATAAGGGAGCCATGAAAAATTGCTCTATAACTTAGTACCAATTGCTCTACCACTTTTCTGACCCAACAATCAGTCCATAAATTTAAGCAACATGAGTCATAAGTTCTAATGCTCGGTATTTGTTCCAGCGAAGGAGTTCCCCCAGTCCCCCACGGTACTTGTTGCAGCGGAGATCACAGCCCAATCGACGAGTATACATTAGGCTTAACATGTCAAATATAATATATTTTTTTTATACATTTTTGTTTAGTTTTTATTTATCATGTTTTTTTTGTAATATAGTAACAATGTTTGTATTTTGAAGACTATGTATTTATTTTCTTTCTAGATGGATATTTAATGATTCAAGGATATTTCTGTAAATGAAATTTTATGTAAAATACTTTTAGACTGATAAACCTTTGTATCAATAGGTTCAATAAATATCAAGAAGGTGACTATTATTTTGGAGAAACTATGAAAAAATTCGAACGAGATAAGTTATAATAGAAGTAAATTATAAAAAATTGATTAATTTTGATTCATAATTTCTAATAAAAAAATAAAATAATTATTAAATATTCATATAAATAAATTCGAAGTACATGTTTCTCTTAAACGCCAAATTGATAAAATTGGGCATATATCGAAATGTGAGACCAAAATATAGTATACCAACAGCAGCACAAAGGTAAATCTTTATAGAATCATATAAGGTTCAATGACAATGGTCACTGATATTGTTCATCATAGAATGTTTATTTATTATTATTATTAATCAGTGCAGAGCTCTTTAATAAATATTCTATTAAGAAAAAAATATGCTTCAAATATATTATGGAGTTTGATAACGATATTAACCTTACTATCTAATTTATTATCCACCATATTATATTAACACATAATTTACACCTAGATATTGATTTCAATATTCTTTAATAGTTTATTTCTTATTATAAGTACGACTTTACATATTTTTTTTTGTTATGATTATTATTTTATTGTCTGTCGTTGAGGGTATTTCTGTTTTTAAGTAATTTATAATCAAATAAAATAGATTCCGTACAACTTTGTAGTTGCTTATTTTTAGAATTTTCTGAATAGTGCATTAAACAATGTACGATCAACTAAACAATGTACTCTTAAGTTTTCGTAACGGGGTACTTGATGGAAATATGTTCCAAGTTTTCAATTTTTTCCATATTACAGATGTTACATTCTATTTTAGTATTAATTTCGTATCCGATCCCAGTTGTATTCAAATATAAGTTTGAGTCATTTGATAATCAGAGTTGTGCAGCTCTTCCTTTAAATTTGATCGGTACATTGATTAATTTTAGTTAATATTTCAATTCAGAATTTGTTTTAATACGATTATATATTTTTGATATATAAGTCTTTAGAGGTCAGTTTTAATTGTTTGCTCTTTGTATTTCACTACTAAGTTTAAGTAATTCATTTTTAACTTTATTGAAGATTGATTGAACAAAATGTCTCTGTTATTATTTTGTTTAAAAATTTTCTTATTTGTGTAATCTATATCAAAATTTACTAGATTTTTATAGTCTTGCACGTTCTAGAACAATATGTTATAAAGATTAGAGTTAGAATTTGTCAGTTATTGGGATTAAAATAATTTTCAGACCTCTTCTAGTTCTGTGTTCTTTCCAGGATTCTGATGTGCAATAAATTAGACAAAAACGGACATATGCCAAGGAAATCAACTGAATAGGAATTATTTAGTTTTACATTTAATTATCCAAATATCAATTGGAGTAAAATTTGAATAAAAGACTGATTTTAATATTTAATGTTTTTTATGTTTATTTTTTTTTTTGGCAAACACATCACAGATGGATGTGTTAACAAAGTACAACGAATAGTCTATAATAAAAATTAAAAAGACAAACGCGATAAGTATTAAAAGACAAACTGACAGCACAAAGGTACCAGGTCTTAAGAAGAAACAGGCCTGTCACTTAAATGAAACTATTCGGATGGATCGTTAAGCTCATATTTGAGATGTGAATGTAGATTGAAAATTAAATAAATAAAATATTTAAGCTTCAGATGAGTATTAACGAAAATAAAAATTGTTGAGTAAAGTAGATAGAATTTACAAAGAGTTCTTCATCTAAGAGTGGATCGACAGAAACGGATGTTTATTAATTTGTGTGTATGTGTATGTGTGCATAAATTGTGAAATTCCAACGTTTGTACAAACAGGTCGAGCGAACAATTCCAACCGGGCCGTCACTATACCCAACACATTTTTGGACCAGTGTACATTTTGAAGCCATATATGTAACACATACACGCTCACGGTCGGTATTGTAGGCCGCCCACATGGTCGTTGGCATTACCTACCGAGTACAGAGGTCTCCACTGTGTTCTTCTTGCGAAGGCATCTCGACAAGATCGGCCCCGGGCGACTTGTTTGATACTTGATTTGTTATTATAAGTATGAATATGTGTTTTTTTTTATATTTCATTTTGTGCTGGAATTTTTTTAAATACGTTGCGTAAGAATTTCAGTCGTTTGTTGTTTATGTGAGTATATTTACGAGCGTGAATTATTTTATTGATTTGGATATAAAAGACAGGTATTTTTAGATTCGTATCAAGTTATTTGTTGGTCGACGAGTATTGTTTATTTTTTCATCTCCGTCCGTACTTTTTGTCTAAGTTGGTATTTAATTACATTCTGATTAGATCAAATATTTATATTAATAGAAAATATCAAATCGATACAAACATTCCTATTATATATATAAAATGGTAAGAATCGCGCGTTAAATCTTGTTATTTTAGATTAAACTATAAATACGAGTTTTTTTAGAAAAGAAACATTAAAATTCAGGTGTATTTCATAATCTATTACTAACTTAAATGGTCTACTAAACTCTTTTTATTTTACATAATTATTATTGTTTAAAAAATTAAGTTGGAATGGGTTGTATAGAAGTTTATTTAAGTTATAATATCCCATAGGTAAGTAAAAATGAAACAAAATTATTACCGAATGTTTGAAAGATGCTAATTTCAAAAAAATATCAAGCAAGAATTTTTAACATTGAAATAGTACGTTCCTAATTTTCATGTATCCCAGGTTTGAAATTCAGTAAATTTTTGACGTTTTTTTAAAGAAGTCGAAGAAACTTAAGAAATGTAAATTGAGGAAAATGTGACAACGGCCATAAAATGTCCAATTTTCAAAGAGAAATATCCAAAATTTTAACGATAAAAAATTATTTTCATGAAATACATTATTTTTTCACTTCACAAACCACAAAAAAATCTAGTCAAAAATAAATCATTGTAGATCATTCTGAATATTTCTTATACACTTTCCGATGACTAACTCATCATCTTTAGAACATCAACATACAGAAAAATCTTTTCTCTTTTTTTAAACCTTCGA
The DNA here is from genome assembly GCA_034766995.1 of Acanthacorydalis orientalis. Classification (NCBI taxonomy): domain Eukaryota; kingdom Metazoa; phylum Arthropoda; class Insecta; order Megaloptera; family Corydalidae; genus Acanthacorydalis; species Acanthacorydalis orientalis. Next base: position 16,000,697 of record CM068315.1, on the reverse strand, counting down.
ATCTCTTCTAAACCTTAGAGATTTTTTTGTACCCTAACACTGTATAAATGATGGCATTGACATCAAAATAATGTACATAAGTAACATTAGTGATTCTATCATCTTCAAAGGATATAGAAAAATCTAATAGATTCAGAAGAAATTCGATGATTGAGACCAAAGTATTGTAAAGTAATTAATTATTATTGAATATTTTGAATTAGAGAAATTTTTCATGTTTCGTCAAAATAATTCATTTGCATGTCTTGTTTGTGACAACTGTGAACGTTTTCTTATAGACATGCATATTGATCTCAGAAAAACTATACAGAAGAAAATAGTATCACAATAAATTGTTTGTTAAGTAATTATTATAAATAAATTGGAAACGATAAAAATCTGCTTTTGATTTTCCGTTTTTCACTATAAGTGTCAAAATCAGATACTATTTTTAATCAAAATATTCACTGGTGTTAAAAAATAAATATTATACAATTATATTAGTACCAAATAATAAAAGTAAACCTCAAAACTAGTCTAATTCCTATCAAACCACAAGGAATACATCAAAAGAAGTACACGGCCTATAAATAATGATATTATCAAGATATAATATAATTCGAGTTACTTACAATAGACAGTAGATTAAATTATTTTTGTAAAAAACTTAAGAAAATGAATAAAAAAAATCAAGAAGAAGCGCTTATCTTTAGTAGACAGGAAAGCAATTATTTTACACAATAATAACGGCATATCATATATACTTATGACGACACAGTACAAAATATAAGATTCATCAAAAAGCATGCACAATACAATACACTTCTGATTCAGTGACTAAACTCACTTTCAAAAATGAATCCTTCTTTCGGTTTACAAGCAACACAACTTTTTTACTCAAAAATGTTCAATAAATCGTTTTTGATAGTTGATTATATAAATTAGGTAGCGATACCGTCATCGTCAAATCACCAAGGTGTGAAAAAATTTGAAATCTTGTTTAGCTCATAGTCAGGAGCTTCTATTATTCGATTGCTATTTGTTTAGATTTTGACTTAGTAATAAAAATGATAATTCAATACCTGTAACATAAACGTATTTATCACCCTGTTTATCTAAGGACTAGAAAATTGATATAAAAATTGAATCAAGAATTGTAAACTCAATTATAAACTGTAAAATGAAAGGATAGAAATTATACTTTAAATTTAAATCATGTATTATGTGCGATTAAATGATCTTTATCAGTGAACCTAAAGAATTTAGTCTGTTTTATTTTTTTATATAATAAAATATATCTTATGAATTTTTAATAATCGAATAATCTTTTTTACAAGACCATTCTTCAAAAGATATTATCATTGTATAAAATGAAACTATCCAACCTGAGATATACCAATCAGAACAAGAAGATTGAATAAATATTTTTTTCAATAAATATGCATGTTTATTGAACATGTCTGTTTTTTACTATAAAAAATGACTCAACCTAATATTAGCTCGAGTATATCATCAATGTGTAAATTACAATCAATATTTATTAAACCAAAGATTCCATTCTGAAATTATGCATGGAATTATAATAAATATCACCGTTCGAACGTCTTTTTTTAATTAGCTTCTAACAAGTTCTTGAAAAATGAAAACCGCACTCGAAGAATATTTATAGAAACGACATACCGTTCATTAAATGAGAGAGATTGTAATAATCGGCTACGTGTGACAATACGTATAACAATATTTTCTAGCTGTCAGCAAGCACATCAAAATATCTATCAAGGTAAACGTTCGCGTTATTATGTTATTAATTATTGAAATTATGTACAATGCGTTGAAAAAACTGTTAAAAAACTGACGATTAAAAAAGTCAAGATTGAAAACTGAATACCGTGTAATTGAGTTGGTAATTTTAGATAAGACAGACGATTAATAAAATTGAATTTTCAATTAAGTAGTTAGTTTTAGAGAGGAAAATATCAACGAAATTAAAAACGGATGATGTTCATTCTTGTTAGACAATATTTATAATTAAAGTAAATTGTTTTATATTTTTTTTAACATAATTAGCTATTAGTTGGTTACAATTTACAACAGGTTTTTTATTTTGAGTTAACTAGTCCTTTATATAAAATTTTACAAAATAAACATACAAAAAACGTTATATTACTTATACAAATTCAAAGGAAATAACAGATGAAACTAGAAAGTAAAAAAAATTTAAATAAGATAAGAAAGAGACAAGTCAATTATATAGAGAAAAATGTATCTCATTTAAATGTAAAATTAATATACAAGGAATTTTGACAAATAACTTATTTTTTCGTCCCACAAACTACAAAAAAATCGATTGTGAGAGATAACTTATTCACAGTGTCAGATCTGTATTGCAACATAAGAAAATATTTACAAAATATCGCTACAAAAAATAAAAAAGAACTAAATAGAATCGACCAAGAAAGTAAAGAATAAAAGTATGATCAAAAAATATTTAGTTTAAGAAAAAGCAAAAATATCTTGAAAGATTTGTAATTCAAATATTTGTTACGAATACTTTTAAAATATTTAACTTCAATTGAACAAAAAGCATAAACTTAAATGCTAGTCACTAAAAGATAAAAATTGGATTGTTATTGCGGTTTCAGGGCGCTTCGACAATCTAAAAGATAAATTAAATAACAAGAACTTGTTTAAAAACTGCCAGTTACAGACATAACTTGTTATATATTAGTTCAGGATTTGAAATTTAGGAAAAATCTAAAGTTCATTAAAACAAATATTTTTCAGAATGCTGAAGTTTAATAAATGGAAATTATGAAAAATACGGCCGAAACCACAAAGATTTTTTAAAAAAAAAACTGTTAAGGAGTGATTTTTAGAAATGAATTCTTTTTTTCATCCCACAAACCATAAGGATTTCTGGTCAAAAAATTTCAATATATTATTATTGATCACTGCTCATGCTTTGAAGACTCGAATACCACCTAAACCTTGAAGATTTCTCTATTCTTCAACATTCTGAAGATGATGACATCGTTTTCGAAATTTGAACAAGTAAAAATAGTGATTATCACCATCTTCAGAGCGCCAAAAAACAGAAATCTTTGATTGAAATTTTTATATTATGCGACACAAAAATATACAAGAATTTATTCAAAAGGATTTTTAAGCTGTGCAAAATCTAAAACTAAAATACTAAACTATTTACAAATACTAATATTTTTTATAACAAATTCAAAGTTTTATCGAGATTAAAATGTAGTTATAAGAAATTTGAAGACAATTTCAGCAGGCGAGCCAAATTATTTCTCTTCATATTATTCTTCACGCCATAATTAAAATTTCAACTTTGTTATTTTTTATTTTGTCAATACTTGGCGGAATATGCATTTAATTTAAACAAATACAATTAATATGTAAATAAATAGTACCGGAAATGAGATTTTTTCAAGTAAACTTGTTATTTGTATTTGAATACTAAGTTTGTCAAAAAAACTGGACTTAATTAAATAGAAACATATTGACAGTACAAATAAAAATATATGCACATCCTTCTTTATTACACATTTCATACTTATTAAATACAATTTATTAATACTGTTTTTTGAAGAATTTTACAACGCTGTCAAGACTGACATTCATTAACCATTTCTTATCGTGATAGACAGGAAGGTACTTGTTTCTGAGCAGATACACGTTAAGATGGTTATTTAAAAAAATTATTACATCAAAATTAATATGTAATTTATAAATGACATATATGTAAATATATATATATATATATATATATATATATATATATTTATATATATTTATATATATTTATATATAGCATATATATAAACATGGCTCTATATAGCATCATTGTTAATTATAAATCTAGTTTTTGGCATTGTGGCTGATTACACCTTTATAAATAAATTCTTCATGAGTTACATAATCATTTTTCAGTTAATTTTTCATAAATGACACAGAAATATAATATAATTCAAATGTTAAATAGTTGATTTTGATCATTTTAAATCGAAATGGAATTTCGATCCCAGTGCTCAAGTTACAGAAAAAACGACCGAACTGTTGTTGTAATTTGTGAAATGAAAAAAAAAATTTACAAAAGTGAATTTAGTTATTGTCAGAACTGTTTCGGGGTCTTGAGGGGTGTTTGGTTTAATATATATATATATTGATAAAATCGGCGTAACTGTTATTTAAACGGATTTCATCCATTAAAGAGGCACTAATTTCATTAAATGACACTACATTTATTTTCTAGGCACTAATGATAACAAATTGAGAGCTAAATATCATTTGTGAGCTGCATGAATTCCAAGGATTTAACAACACAATTCTGACATAGGCTAATTTCACTTTCACAAACGAATTCTTCTCAAAGTACTCAAGTACAGAAAAAAGGTCTACATCTTACTTCTCTGCAAATGATGGCATAATGGAGAACGACAGATTATTTTGTGGAGAACGATAGGTCATTTGTAAAAGCAAGATACCAAGTTTATTTCTAATTCTAATTTTTATGAATAAATATAAAAATGCTCTATCAAAAATCAGAGATCAAAAAATTATAATTACATCATTCTAACAATTTGAATAAGATTTTGTCTGAATTGTAATTTATTATTCTCCCCGAGGTTCTAATATTGAGGTTCGAATAAATTATATAGATTGTAAGGTGTTTTCTGTTGAATCTATTCAGTTTTATATCAATTCTCGTCAAATCAAGAATAGATTCGTTTTGTCTCTCCAATGTAGAGATGTTTTTATGCTTATCTTAAGGCAATGTACGTTTCAGGTTCGAATTATCTTATGCAGTTGTCCACGAATAAATACAAGTAATTAACTATTTATGTATGTCTCCGTGTTTACGTTAACTGAAATTTATCGCCGGTGGTCTGTCTATTAATTAATGTTTATGTATAACATATAATTAAACACTTGAACGTATTCGAATCTTTGCATTCTTATTGATATTTCGTAAAAGAAATCCGAGATCTGTAAGCATGGACGTCTCCTCGCCCGACACTAAACTATTTCTTAATTGCTGCTAAAACTGGATTTCCTAATGCAATAAATAAATAATACGTGGCGTCGATGATGGTTAGAAAAATGTAACGAATCGTAGAAAACCCAGGAATTAATTAATGTTGTCACTAAAAGTGGAAATGTTACACGTCCGAGAGACAGAGCAACAATCTGATAAAACAGGTGAGAATTATTATAGATCATTTTGTAAACCAGGTGTGAAAAAAATAATTGGTAATAAGTTAAGAACCGTCTCCACAGTGACATCATATACATGTTATGCTGTTATCTGATTAAATATGAAAAAACGAATTATAAACGATGTAGAAATTTCGCTATTATAAATTATCAATAATCGATTGGTCGAGTACGTGTTAAATTTATGACGAAACGTTGCCACAATATATCTTTCGCTTGTCTACTTTTTAATTGGTTTTGTGGGTGGATGATGAGGAAAGAAGTCAAAGAGATGTTCCGGTGATGTATGTGGATTGGTCATGCTGTGTGCCGTGTGTGTGTTTTTTTCTTTTCTCGTTTGTGGGCGCAGCGACTTATTGTTAAATAAAATTGAGTCATTGTTTAAATTGCGCATACGGCTATTCGGGAATGAGCACACGTCGTTCTAGGATTCGACAGTTTCCTGCTAATAATTGCACGGATGATGATTAGAATCGATTGGATGTGCAAACGTTTCCATACGATTCGTAACCGATTTAAATGCGGACGGAACGAAATTACCTACTATTGAAACAAGCTTATTTGCATTATCAATTCGCGTCAACAATGGAACACACCCAAGAGAACTCATTTCATAAATACACAGTTTAATTTATTAACTCATTTCATGCAAACAGATTCACACACATCGATAGATTTAAATCGTTTCGAACCAAAAAAGATCCTATCTATCTTTCTCTTTTTATGTTCATACACAGTTTAATTCATTCTACCATTTAACTACAATCTTTTACACTTTATACCTTCTTTTTTTACCTACTATGTATAATATATATATATATATATATATATATATATATATATATATATATATATATGTGTATGTATGTATGTATATAAACAATAAATAATTCTTAAGTGTAATATTATTAAATAATTTGAAAGAAAAATAATTCGTCACTCTAATCTACATTTATTTATTTAAATAAAAATGTAAATTAAGTTTATAATTAATTCAAATATTTTATTCGTACAACAAGAGTAGTAGAACACATTTTAATTCTGATTTCACTTTAGATACCATTCTTTTTCTTAATGAAAATATGATATAAATCACACAATCTAGATTCAAACTCATGGCTAGTATGGAATTATTTACTATCTTCAAATAATACAAAGGATACAGACCGTTAAGACTTAATTTAAGTAAGACATGTTTTCTTATTTAAATTTAAATGTTTTTTTGTAAATTTCACAAATCATTTTTTCACACCTCAAAAAATGAAAAAATAGTTTAAATATGTTGAGATTTTTCTGTATCTCAGTGGTTTGAAGATGATTTGATAGTATCACCATCGAAATGTTTTTAAGTAACAATGAAAAATGACTGATAATGATTTACAGAATATCTCTTAACTAGCAAAAGATTTTTGTATAGCTTGTGCGATGAAAAAGAAATCATTTATGAAAATGTATTCTCATCTTGCTCTAAGACTGGCATATAAAAATATGTTTAAGAATTACAGTAGAGAAAGATGTGAGGATTTGGAACGAAAAATACAAATCGATCCCAATTTCATTAACACAATTGCTTCTGAATATTAATAATTACTACTAATCATAAAGTACAATTGTAATCTAGGAACGCAAATTCAATCATCCCAATAGAAATCATTATAGTTGTGATGGAAAAATGCACGAGAGTATTATTCAAATATGAAGACAATGTTCATCGTGTTTTCTGTTGATTAAGAGAGGTCCAGAATTTGTATTTGATTGAATTTGCGATAGACTTAAGAATTTGTATCTGATGATCAATCATACAGAAAAGTTATCCAGAAATCCTAAAATTTACAAAATAATTTTTCATTCATCCGAGGAACCATAAAAAATTTCTGATCAAAAGTGAATTTAGCCACAGTGTTACACTGAACAGAATTGACATTTTTGGATTGAGACAATGGTTTATAAAAGGACAAACATATAGAAAAAGTCTTTGAATATAATTTCTTTTAAATTTCATTAAACTATATATTATTGGACTGGAATAAAAGTTTGCAGGATTTTCCAATAAATGTCATTAATTGCAGTTTCGCGAGCAGCTCGATTATATGTCACAATTCCTAAAATGTTACTGTGACAGGTGACATTTTAACGTTTCTTTTTCTGCTATTTTTGTGCAATTTTGTCAATTTTAAATCTGTTAAATTTAAAATAGAAAATGGAGGAATATAAGGTGCATTTTCGTCATTTGATGATGTTTTATTTCCGGATAGGAAAAATCGCTGCAGAAATAGCAAAAGATATCAACCGTTAATGGAGAAGGTTCTGTACCTGGTAGTACTGTTCGAAAATGATTTACTCAGTTCAGAGATCGAAATCTCGATCCAGAGTATCGAGAGAGTTCTGATAGCCCTACAGTTGTTGATAATGACAAAATTGGAACACTCATCAAAAATAATCAACTTTACACGACACAGGACATCGTAGAGATACAGTAGGTGTCTTATACGAGTGTTGTAAGTCATTTGGAGACACTTGAATATATGAAACGCTAGAATGTTTGGTTAGCTCATAATTTAACTGAAAGAAATTTAATGAACCATATTTCAATCAGTGGTTTGCTCCTTAAAAGAAACCAAAACGACTCGTTTCTAAAACGATTATTCACAGGTAATCAAACTGAATTGTCTACAATAATGTGGATCAAACAATATCTTGTGGAAAACGAAATGAGCCTTCGTCATCCACTCCAATTGTGTATCTAGTGAGATTAGAAAAGTGTTGTGTAATACAAGCTTCTCCCAAACAATCAGATGATAAATTCGGAGATATGTAGTTCTTAACTGAACCAATTAAAAGTGGCAATTAATCAAAAACGTCCAGAATTGGCCAATCGGAAGGGTAATGTTTTCCACAAAAAAAAGAAAAACGCTAAACCTCACGTCTCTTTGCAGGCCCGGCAGAAATTGGCGCAGTTTGGCTGGGGCGTCCTACCTCGCCCGCCATATTCACCTGATCTGGCACTTACAGACTGCCATTTGTTCCGGTCTCTACAGGATTTCTGTAATGGAAAAAATCACTTCCCTGGAAGTCTACAGAAACCTCCTGAATCAATTCATCGTCCAGAAAGATGCCAAGTTCTGGAAGAACAGAATTATGAAATTACGTGAAAGATGGCGAAAGGTGGTTGATCAAAATGGTATATATGTATTAGAATAAATATATGTACAAATAAGTAAACACTGCCTTTGAATTTCACCATAAGAACGCTACGAACTTTCTTTCCAACCAAAGAAACAACTAAAAATATATTCAATTTAATTTTTTATTTTACGGAATTGAAATGGAAATGAGTTGTTTCATCGATGATAATCATAACGGACTTAAGTTAAAATTTATGCAGAAACTGGTTGAGTTATATTTCATAAATTAATTTTCTCTATCCATAAACAACACAAATAAAGTTTTATTTAACCAGACTATTTGACCAAACTCTAATAATTATTGATTATTTTCATTTTCGCTCAAGCACATTTCGATGACTACACCGTAATTCTTAAGACACGCCGATGATTGCTTACGTGAAAATTTAAGAAAATGAATTTAGTTATCAACACAAAATTACTTATTGTGGTTTTTGTATATTTTTTATTATATATAGTATTCCATTAAATATATAATATAAAGAAAACAGAACATAATTATACAATTTCTGGAAATAAAATGAATAAATACTTCATACAATGTAAGAGGATTCATGTCGATGGCATCCAATGTTATTTTTAAACATTTAAACGCTACAATTACGAATTTCATTTCATAAACGTAGATAAACGCACTGCAGACGAAAACATCAAGTTGTTTTTTTCTGTTTCCGTGATTGATTCATTCCATTGTTGAGTTTCGGCTGCGAATGCATCGAAATAAGACGACCTCGAGCACTCAAACATCCAAACATATCAATAGCGTACCAACAACGAATCTATTTTTTTCGAATATCAAGTAATCAATATGCAATTATGAGAACATAATACGCAATCATAAGTCAAACAAACACGTACGTTTGCAACGAAACGCGTGGACGTGTATAGGTTTATTGAACTCATCTGGAAGAAAAAAAACTTCCAATCAAAACGTCTTATTTTACTCGGGCAGCTCAAGAATACGATTCATAAAACGAAATGCCTCAAGTACAACTAATGACTGCGGCCATTAAAAATTAAAACGACAATGGATTTTTTCACTTACTCATCATTTATTGTTAGGTGCAATGATAGCAATATTCGAACGAACAATGGTCATTTTATTCATTATTTTGACATCGGGATGTTACTGTTTGGCACTTCACAAACAATACGTCAGGCGTGTGTGTGTGTGTGGACATGTGGATATAGTATTCGACAGTGATTTCGAACCCGGTATATGTTCTCGTTCGCTTGTGAATGTGGATGAAAGCTGTACGAGTTCTTATACGTTTAAATGATTCGTCGAATAACGTACCTTACATATATAAAAAGCAGACATACTAACATAAACACCACACCTTACATACATTTCATCAATAAAACTATTTAAAGACTAAGTGAAATTTATTTCATTTTCAAATTAAGACACGGTTGTTGAAACACGTACTGTTACGTCTTTGTAATCAACGTAGGATTTCATTGAAAAATAGTACTTTCTTTAGAATAGACCATTTTTTTATAAAAAATAAAAAATATATGTCCTTGCTGCAAGCAAAATTTTACAGTTTTCACTTTTGTTTTTTATTCCACATAGTTTCAATTAGCTGTATTTATAATATTGTCTTATATTCAAATCAAATATGTATCTAGATTGTTTCTATTACTAAAATATATTAAAAGATTAAAGATTTACAGTTAAACTTTTGTTCAGACTCTAAGAAATAAAAATAAATTATTTTGTTTTATCTTCTGCTGCTAATAATGTTTTTATTCGATGGAGGCTCACGACAGCAATTTACGAATGCTTGTCTAAAGAGGAAAAATTATACTCCATGAAGATTTCTGGTAATTCACTACTAGAAGGGGAATAAATGCTAGTTCTCTTTGTGGCAGTGGCACTAGATTGGGATGAAGTTGAGACTTCGATGAAAAACCTGTCCAGAATGAACTGCTTTTGCCTATTTCTAAGCCATCAAAATCACGATCATACATCACATCAGGCCATAATGAGCTCCAGGAGGTGTTTAGTGTACGTACAGTGAAATCACTCCATGCATTCAAAATCAATATCACAATATGGAGAATGCTATAATGCTATATCTAAAACTATCCAAAGATCGTTTCATTGTTTTGAGTAGCATCGAAACATTATCTAAACAGGTAGTCTCTTTGTACAGTTTCTTAAAGTTAGAAATTATCTGCTGGTCCATGGGCTGCAGCAAAACTGTTATGTTAGGTGGTAAGACCTTAATCTTGATGAAGTCATACTGAGATATCAAATGCAAGACTAAGTTGCATTCATGACCGGGAGCATTATCAAGGAGAAGAAGAACTTGAGGGGGAGGTTATTCATATTCCACCACGCTATAGTCACGGTCGTTATTTCGCAATTTCTCTTTGAGCAAAGAGTGCTTCATGAAACCCGATCGTTTGGCGAGGGTCGCGTGCGATCAGTCGTTCGGCGAAAGTGTACTATATATATATATATATATATATATATATATATATATATATATATATATATATATATATATAGCTACTTCTCTATCGAAATGTCTTTTTTTAATTTTTCAGAAACAGTTCGCTCTTCCTTTATGACTAGTTTTTTTAATATTATTGTTGTGTTAATTTACTGTTAAGGAAACATGGCTGTTTCATGTAATCCTGTAAATTGTTTAAAGTGTATTGAAATTATGCATGCTTCTGTTACTTGTTTAATTCTATATTTGCTGCAGATATAAAGATTTTTTAAAAGAATTGTTAAGGTCGAAAGACATTACTCATTTTTGTGGTTTGTTGGGGCAAAAAATATTATGAAAATTCAAGCAACATTTTATAACCCTACAACAAATAATATTAAGAGGAGAGAAAAAAAAACGAAACATAATTGAGAAAAAATCGAAATTATAACCAATCTACATTAACATAATGAACCGAAACATAACCAAATACACGATTGCTTTCTCATAGTAAACATACCATCTGTATCGCCACTGTTAAATATAACGGCGGCCATTTACTCGAATAAAATCGAACGTACGGTTTACTGAAGACAGGTGCACGGCCGAAGAATTGGCTGCGAGCGATATTAAATAATCAAAACCGAATAATTAATCTAGAGCGAGATTTCATAAGGCGAGGAATCCCAGTGACAATAGAGTAAACGGCCCCGACATTCATATTAATCAGAAAAAGTGTACAGGAATGGTATTAATTAATTTAAATTGACGGCGTCGCCATTCGAACATTGGATACATGTCGTCGTGACGTGGTAGCGGGAGGTGGGAGACGTGAGCCGTTGTTTCATTTCCATCGTTTAATTAATTAAATGTGACTTTCAATAACGTTTGCAGATATATACAGGTATATCTTCATATATATATATATATATATATATATATATATATATATATATATATATATATGTGTATGCTGTGTGTGTGTGTGTATGCTGTGTGTATTTGTGTAGGTGTGTGTGTGTAAGTATGTATGTATGTATTAATATCAGCAGCCTCTTTCGATCTACTGTTGGATTAAGGCCGCTTCCAAAACTTTCTAATTCAAACGATTCAATACCTCTCTTTTCCATAAATTTCTAATAAAATGTTCGTATCCTTATCCCGTCTGTGCATTGATCTTTTTCTGGGTCGTTTTAAATTTCTTGATTCGCAATCAATATTTTCTCTTGTCAATCGATTGTCTACTCTTCTCTTCTTACAACATGTTCCGCTCATTTCCATTTCAATTTGCTGTTTTTATAATGTCTGTAATTCCAGTTTGTTTAGTATCCATCTTATTCTTCTCTTACCTATTCTTCTTATTCCCAACATACATCTTTCCATATTTCTCTGTGCTATCTCTGATCGTTGCATTATTTTGGCATGAATACAGGTAGAATATACTGAACAAATACTTTTCTCTTCAAAAAAAGTAGGGTATTCGATTTATATATTGAAGTGTTTCATCCAAATGAACTCCATCTAATTTTCATTCTTCTATTAACTTCGTCAATAAATGATCCATCCTTGATAATAAATTGGTTCTAATAAACATACGAGTAATTCGTGATTCCTTTGATTTCTGTTCCTTTCATTAATATTTTCTCCGGGAGAATAAACACATCAAACAAAACTTTTACTTTATTGTAATTCATGTCGAATCAGATTTTTAGCGTTGTATAATTCTTTAATTCTCTTTTCTAGTTCTTGAGGAGTATTTGCGAAAATAACTATATTACTAGCAAAGTAGAGAAGATTTAACATTTCATCTTTTATTTTAAATCATCTGTTAAACGCTTTGAACATTACGTCTAAAGCTGCTATGAAATATTTTGAAGAAACTGAATCGTCCGTCTTAAATTTTTCCTAATTTTGGTTTTTCTTTTTTCTTCGTGTAACTTATCTGACGCGGTTGCATTTTTATAGAAGTTCAATATAAATATCTTCCATGCCTTGATTGTTCAGTGCAGATATCACTGGTGATGTTGCATTGGAGTCGAATGCACGTTCATAATCTATAATTCGAAGATATATTGGTGTTTGATATTCATTTAACCGGTCTATTACTTTTCTCAATGTTTAAATATGATATGTTTATATAAGTATTAAAAACAGTTTGGATTCTCGGTTGTACAAATTTAAATTGCGCTTACAGTCTTTTTAAAATAATTTTTATATATTGTCGAAAAGAAACTAATTAACTGATACTTTTTCAAATCTTATTTGTTTTTTTTCCTATGCAAAAAAAATATAGTATCTTTATTGCATTCAGCCGGTACAGCCATTTTTTGAAGATATGATATAAACATACACACATACATGTGTGTATAAATATATGTGTGTGTATATATGTGTATATATATATACGTACATATATATATATATATATATATATATATATATATATATATATATATATATATATATATATATATATATATGTATGTAGTTATTAAGAGTTTTGGATTTTTTAAGCAACATTTGTTTAAATACTCAGGTAGTAGTGAATCAGATGTTAAATTTTAAGTACATTTTTTTTACAAAACATACTTTTAATGTCGGACTCTTTCAAGTTATGATTTTTTTCTTTATATATTTGCATACACAATTCAACAGGATGTGTTTTTGAATGCATCATATCAAGATGATTATAGTGCACAGTAGGTCATAATGTAGATCAAAACCCTCATTTATGAAATAGTCTATTTAAAAAACACACACACGGTTTTTTAAACAGTTTTTGTATTGTACTTCCATGATAAACAATTTTAAGGATAAATTAGTCAGTTTTTATTTTTAAATTAAGTTACATTTTATTATTGTATCAATCGAATTTCTTCCCGTGGCACGTCTTGGTCGAATGGTAAATAATGTGAAAATTAATTTCATACAAGAGAGTTGTATCTCAAACAGTGCAACAACTGCCTGAATGCTATATGGTCGGAAAATAAATAAATGTATTAAATCGAATTCTATTTAGATTATAATTAATACTTAACAATTTATATATAAAAAGAAGAATGCATCCTCGACATATGAGAATGGAGCAGGTAGCAGTACAAATGAAATTGATTATTCGACGTAATGGATTGATTATGAATGAGTGTCCTCAGCGGCACCGCTCTTGGGACATAACACAGATCCGTAATTAAAATACATAAAATCTTTCGACCGTAACACTAACCCATCACCGGGTAATTTACAAATGGTTGTGCACTATAACAAATTCATATATAAATCATGTCCGACGGCAGCGCCGAAATGATTAACATTAACACTGACTTATAAACATTAGATGGATAATTATGGCGGTCTCCCACCGAGCCACCGATCTGTCCGAATGACACGTGAATTTCGACAGATACAACCTCTGTCAGGAGGCGACCGGAGTGGTGTCGATGCAGCAGTCCCGGCACACATTTCCTCCGTCTGCAGACCCGTACTATGTTCTGTGATTCGGTCGTGGAGAGTTGCACGCTCGGTCACTAACATCGAACGCGGTGTCAGTAACATTAATGCGGTAACACCGGAGAGCGTTGATAATAAAATTAATTATTTGATGTATTTATCCACGCGTCCCTCCCACACGGATTGTCTGATTAAAACAAAGCGGGGGTCCACGTTGTTATTAACGCCGTCGTCACCTTCACTGTTTTGCAATCGGCTGCGATTGCTCTGCACGGATTGTTTAGACGAGTTTCGTTCTTAAAGAATATTTTAGGTCACGAATACACACACACACTCTTGTATGTATGTATGTATGTATGTATGCATATATATATATGTACATATATATGTATATATATATATGTATATGTATATATATATATATATATATATATATGTATATATATATATATATATATATATATGTATGTATTTATATATATATATATCTATATATATATATATATATATATATATATATATATATATATATATATATATATATATATATATGTACATATAAATATATATATATATAATTATATATGTATATATATATATATATATATATATATATATATATATATATATATGTATATATATATATATATATATGTATATATATATATATATATATATGTATATATATATATATGTATATATATATATATGTATAAATTATATATATATATATGTATATATATATATATATATATATAGATATGTAGATATATATATATATATATATATATATATATAGATATGTATATATATATATATATAATGACACGCCTCTTCACACGTTAACTATGTTTTTTCTTGATATTAATAAGATCAGTAAGTATTTACATCTCTTATAAATTCCCTCTTAACTAAAATATGAAAAAAAGAATGACTTATGTATGAAGATAGATAAAAAAACCGGACCTATTTTGGGAAATTTTGGACAAGTTACTCATAATACGTTTTCTTAGAAATGTTAAAGCATATCTTTTATTATAAAGGTAATCTAATTTCAGTTATTGCAATCTGAAATCTGAATTAAGTTCGTTTTTAAAAAAGTCATCTTTAGTTGAACAGAAAGATGTATTAGAAAGGTCTGTAATGTATTTTACATACAGTGTGTTTTTTTCTCATATTATTCTTGTACAGTGAGTCTAAACCGTAAAAGAAATAAAAACTTATGGAATAAAAAAAAACGAACTAGTAGCTATTAGCTTTATTTTAGAAAATAAATACTATTGTAACAAGGACTAAAATAATATTATTTTTATATGTAAGATCAGTTAATTTTTATAAAAGAAAATTTATGGTCGTAATATAGTTTTTGCACCTGGCTAAATTTAAATTTACAAAAGAATTATTCGTTTACCCCAGAGTGACCTAACTTTGATGATATCACCATTGGAACACGTATAAAGAATAAGTAAAATGATTTACAATTAATTATTAAACATTTTTGATCAAAGAACTATTTTCTGATTTGTAGAGTGAGTAAAAATCTGACAAACAGTTTATAGTGTTTAAAATATTAATTAATTTGTAAAATACGGTTTTTTTTTCAAAGAACAGTCAGTGTACAGACAATGAAATGAATAAGAAACATAATTAAACACTTACGATTTAAGAATAATCAAAGATTACAGGGCAACGTTAATAAATTCAGCGTTCATTTTAATCATATGGCCAAAATTTTAATAAAAAAAACAGAATTTATTCATAAATAAATTCCTTTTTTTATCAATAAACCACGAACATATTTTTGATCAAAAAAGTTCAATAAATCAATTGATTATTTCTGTAGTTTGTGAGGTGAAAAAATGAATTTTTTATCAAAGAAAATTTATTATTTGATTAAATATCGACCAAGAAATGATTTCAATACACATTGAAAATATCTCTTTCTTACTATAGACTCTTCCATTAAATTTTATTATTTCTCTGAGGAGAACCAAGTTAAAATGTCTATTTAAAACGAATCGTGTTATTCTCTTTCTAGTTACACAATAAAAGTAATAAATGAGATAAAATTTCTTCCATTTCTTATAAATTTATTCACATTTAAAGAAAAGAGGCGAAATGATTAAGTAATAAATATATGATTATTTGTGTGTACACATAATAAGTATGAGTGTATATACACATATTTAATATACTATTGCACTTTCAGCTGCTATTATTTAATGAAGGAAAATGGAAGACGTTTAACGATGTTGACTCAAGCAAACTGTAAACAGTACGTTACGATCAATAAATAAACATGAGGCAAGCATGCAGATTATTTCGTTTAATCCACTATCTGAAAACGGCTCAGTGAGTAATTATCTCTAAAACAATTAATCGCTACCGCACCAGAAACAGGTAATTGCAAATACTACCACATATCAACTGAACGCTGCACTACTTCACACTGTTTAGTTATGCATCAGGTAGATACTTGTTTGTGTATGTACGTATACGTACACACCGTGCCGTCGTTGAATATTCACAGGTGTATACTACCTACCTACCTTATCACACTTTTAATCCGTGAAAATTAAACGAGTTGTCTGTATTACTTTCATTGCCAATCGTTCATAGGGACTTGTTTATTGCTATGTACACATGTGAATTAATATTGAATTTAAATAAAAATAGTGAATCAGTAATGGTAATAAACAACACTCTATTTTAAATAAAATGGGTTCGTTCTATGAAGACGTAATTTATTTTGAAAAGGAGTCAGAACCCTATACACTATGACGATATCTTTCTTTATCAAAATATTCAATAAATATTTACTGTCTTTTTGATTGCTTGTGAGAATTTTGATAGTAATTCTATTATCTTCAGTGTGATGTAAAATATTATTAGGTGTTGGAATTCATTCGTAGTGTATTACAAGAGATGGCGTAGGTAGTACATTCTTCCATTGTTCCCTATAACCAAATATTCCCCGTAAAACAGCTATCGTTAGGGGTCAGTTTCAGTATATGTCATTTGGTTGAAGCGTAAATAACAACACTTTGTACTTTATCGAATATGTCGAATTTCGTGCCGGATAAATTGTTTTTGCTGGGAGTTTTACTTCATTACTTTAACATGAAAAAAAGTGCTGCCGAAAGTCATCGTATTTTAGTGCAAGTTTATGGTGACCATGCTCTAGTTGAGAAAACGTGTCGGAAGTGGGTTGCACATTTTAAAAGTGGTGATTTCGACTTGGAAGACAAGTAAAAACCTGGATAGCCGAAAAAGTTCGACGATGAAGAATTGGAGGCATTGCTTAATGAAGACCCACGTCAAACACTTCAAGAACTGTCTAAATCGTTGGGAGTTGACTTGTCAACGGTAGGAAAACGCCTTAAAGCTATGGGAATGATCCAAAAGCAAGGAAATTGGGTCGCATACGAATTGAAACCGAGGGACGTTGAAAGGCGTTTTTCTACCTGTGAACTGCTACTTCAACGGGAGAAAAGGAAGAGATTTTTGCATCGAATTGTCACGGGCGATAAAAAGTGGATCAATTACGACAATCCCAAGCGCAGAAAATGATAGGTTAAGCCCGACCAACCATCAAAACCAGCGGCGAAGCCAAATATCCATGGATCCAAGCTCATGCTCTGTATTTGGTGAGATCATAAGGGTGTCATCTACTATGAGCTGCTCAAACCGAATGAAACCATCATTGGAGATCGTTACCGACTACAATTGATGCACTTGAGCCATGTATTAAAGGAGAAACGGCCGGAATACTTTGATAGACACGACAAAGTGATTTTGCAGCACGACAATGCTCGTCCGCACGTCGCAAAACTGGTCAAAACATACTTGGAAACGCTCAGATAGGAAGTCCTACCCCACCTGCCCGTATTCTCCAGATATTGCTCCTTCTGACTACTACTTGTTTCGATCGATGATTCATTGCCTGTCTATGCAGAAGCTCACTTCTTATGAAGATTGCAAAAATGGGTCGATTCGTAGATTGCATCTAAAGACGAGGCGTTCTTCCGACGTGGTATTCGTCTCCTGCCCGAAAGATGGGAAAAAGTAGTGGCTAACGATGGACAATACCTTGAATGATATGTTTTTCAATTTCATTTAAAATAAACGATCTTTTTTCATGAAGGAAACGCTACGAATTAATTCCAACACCCAATAATTTTCTATTAATTTATTTTAATATTTTATTTTATTCAACATACATGAACAGTAATTGTCTTCTACAACGACAATGTTGAATAGTATATTTCATTGCAGATCTAACTGAAACAGAGTTAAGAAAGTTAAACTTGGTTCTTTTTATTTTCAGAAAAAATTAGTGAATCCACTCAGAGGATTATGTAATAGAATTTGGTCCTCTAAAGTATCGAAGGATGTCTAAACTCTAAAAAAATTCATAAATCTGAACAGAGGACTATTAGTGTCACAAAATAACTAAACTCTGAAAAAAATGCATGTGTCCAACAACAAATAACTATGTGTTGAGATGTGACCATCTAATGTAAAACAGGACTTATGGAGTATACAGAAAAAATCATGTGTCCGCCCAGAAGACTCTTAAGATATACCAATTTAATGTGTCAGAATGTCTTGATTCTGAGAAAAAAATTCGCACTCCCGTAAATAAAATATTCTGATAAGATGTGACCCTATAAATTATCACAGGATACTTGAATTTTGCAGAAAAAATTGCAAATCCGCATACAGGATTATGTGCTGAGACTATATTAAGTAATCAAGGATGTCTCATCTCTGCAGAAAAAAGTGTGCCCGTACAAATGACTGGTAGTTATATATAACCATTTTATGTATCATAGAATGCTTAAAACACAAAAATCTAGATCCTGCATAGAAGACTGAATGTTAAGATCTAGAAGACGTTTAAGGTACAATAGCATGTCTATACTCTGAATAAAAAAATCTTACCTCCACACAAAGGATTTATGATAAGAAATGTTACTAAAAAGTATTGTAGAATGTCTAAAATCCACAGAAAAAATTATGTATCTGCACGATGGACTTTCTGAAGAAATATGTCTTTGTAAATCATCACAAAATATCCAAACTCTGCAAAAAAATCCCGAGTCCGTTCAAAAGAATGTATATTAAGATATAACCATTTAAATCATTATAAATTGTCTAAATTCTACAGAAAGTATTCATACATTCGCACAGAAAACTATTTATAGCAATGTGGTCCTATGAACTATCACAGAATGTTTAAATTCTGCTGAAAAAAATCGTGAAACCGTATGAGGACTTTCTGATAAGATATAACCTTATAAGATATCATAGAATATTTTAAATTTACAGAAGAAAGATATACGTTCAAACAGAGAACCATGTGGTAAAAAAAAAACATTGTAAAATATCACAGAATGTCTAAACTCTGCAGTAAAAATTCATACGATCGTAATGAGGACTGTATGTTGAAATATAGCCCTCTAAAATATAACAAGATGTCTAAACTCTGCACAAAATATTCGTGCAACCTTATAAAGGGATTTGGGCTGAGATTTAAACCTGTTATTTGACATTAGATGTCTAAATTCGGTAGAAAAAAATCGTATTTGTACAAAGAACTGTGCTGAGATACGACTCTCTTAAGTATTACAGGATGTCATTTCTGCAGAAAACAAATCAAATATGGGACTGTGTGTAGAGATAGTTCCCTATAAAGTATCACAGGATGCTTAAAATTTGCAGAAAAAAATGTCACATTGGCTTAGATATAACGTTATTATCTAGATATATCTTTAAGAGATTATACACTTTTCTAATCATTACAAAATAGGGATGAATGAAAATAACTTTTTTGATGTTTCAGAAAACTATATCTCTTTGTTTCTTAATTGCCAACCTGTCAAATTTTACAGCAAATGCTTATAAATGTTACCAAAACTTTAAAAAAGATAATAGGAAGCACTGAAATTATTGTTTAGAGAAACGGTTGGATTTAAAAATGAATTAGTTAATTTTATAAGAAATAATCGAACATGAATTTTATACTTTTACACAGTAATACTAATATGATTTTTTCATCCTAGGTACATATCCTCATATAACTTTCTTACACGTAAGATTGTACACTTTCATATAATTGAAACGATCCAAAATTTTACCTCGACGATTGTAAACATTCATCTATATACGAACTGCTTAATAATTGTATTATTGCAAGAAATAATTGTTTTATAACGTAAAATGAAACGTGTTTATTGCACATCAATTGCAGTACTAATCTTGTTTTTCATTGAAATTATAAAATTATACAATATGATGTAAAGCAATTCTTCGTCGTCCATTTGTATATGTATAAACATAATTCGATTTCTCAAGAATTATATTTGATTTCTGTTTCCGTCGAACTAATAAATCATTTATGCCACATGTGTATAGAAAAAAGCGTGCAAATAACTCAAAGTGCAAATGAATATTGTTCAACATCATTTCATAACTGCAATCTAGTAAAGCGAATCGAAGTTATTAAAAAACCCATTCAGAATTTTTTTTATGTTATACTCACTACGCCGACGATAGACTACGGAAAAAAAATCTATCTGTGAAATAACAAATTCGTTATATACGTATGTATATGTGCATTTCTTTTTCATTAGTGTTATATCTCTGCATCTCTAGATGATTAAGTACTATATTTAAATTAGTATTTGATTAACAATGTGATAATGCAAATATAATCTATATATGTTTTGTACGTGTGTGTGTATGTATGCTTTTTATTATGTAGATTATTTTCGTCTGGATAAAGAGAGAGATAGGTAGAGTATGATAATAAATAATAGATTGGTTCGGATACTAATTAGGGTTTTATAAATCAGTATTTGTTAGTACACGTCGAATGACATTTTCGTCAAGTCTGCAGGTGGCACTGGTTTGAATTAGGGTGATAACAGGGACTGATAATATAACTCGATTATTCAATATTTGTTTCTTAAGACATGCTGAAGAAATACATGTTTTGAAAGTATCACAAAATATAATTTTTAGTCAACTCGTTGAAACCTTTATGTATAATCGGAGTCAAATTATTCAGCAGTTTTTTTTTATTTTCAATATTTATTTGATACAATGAAAAAAATATAAATTCAAAAAGAACTTAAATTAATTTAGAAATATTGAACAATTTGTACAGTGAATTAATTAAAATGCAAAAATGAAACAGTGTAATTTTTGTTATGAAAAAGAATAATATTATAGTTGAAAACACAAAAAAAAATATTCTTTACAAAAATGAAACTTGTAGAATAGATTTTTTATTTTGGAGATATTTGTCATAATGCGAATGATGGATTATTGATTATTTAATATTAGTTTTTGTTTATGTGATTTAAAGTCTTGATAGTACATAAGTGATTAAACTGTTTACGAAAAATATCAGTTAAATAAGCATTTTTAATAAATTATCAGACTTCAATATAGTTTCTGGCACTAACTAAATTCACTTTCATAAATTTTTTTCACAAAACTTCACAGATCAATCAATATATAGAAAACTATTTTTTTTACACTTTAGTGCTCTGAAGATGGCATCGTCATTGAATGCGCATAACAAAAATCCAAATCATCAACGATCAACTATTGAAAATTTACAATCAGAATTTTGATAATTTGTACGATGAGTGAAAAATGGTTTTTGAAAAAATCGATATTTTTGTTAGATATGCTAACCATACCACCCTTTTGTTAGAAAAACGATGTCGTTAATTTTATTATAATTAAAATCTTTATAAATACATTTTATAATTCGAAAACTAAGAGTAAGACGAATGAAAGTATTTGATGTATTTCTCTAGGATCTCATGAACTTTATGGCCTGCAATTATGGTTTTTTATGTAGCTTAATAGGTGAAAATGAATTTCGGCTGGCAAACTTACCTAGAATTTCCAGATAGTCACAGTAACTTTATTTAGCAAAATGAAAAAGTATTCAAAAGACAATTCTTTGAAAGTTTTCTTTTTTAGTAAATGCTTTTATACATTTATATGTACTTAATTAAGGTCAAGCCTAATAATAACAAAAAAAAATGTTTATGAAAGTGTCGTGTTTTTTGGCAAAGTTAAGGATATGCCAACAGCATTATCGGCGTATTTTATGATTTATTGAAGTCAGTTGTTGTAAAGTCTGAATATTATAAGAGAAAAAAAATGCAAATACAGATTTAAAAGATAGTTAAAGATAATTATTTAAAGTAGATTTGTATTTGAAAGGATACTTCTTTGATAGAATTCTCTAAGATTGAACTCATCTGACCAAACCTGACTAGAACTAACAAGATCTGACCTGATTAATCACAAAATAAATACATAAGAGCTACAAGACAGTTCTGACACTATAACTAAATTAATTCTCACAAATTAATTCTTTTTGTTCTAAGGATCGAAGACTTTTCTAAAAATGCCATTATCTTTAGATCGCTAAGGTACAGAAAAATCTAAATTTAAGATTTTTCTATACATTGGTGCTTTGAGTATGATGAAATCATCGTCGAAATGAGCAGAAGTAATGATAAAAAATAATCAATAATGATCTATTAAAAATTTTTGATCAGAAAAACTTTTATTTGTGTAGTAAAAATGAATCCGCTTGTGAAAATAGATAAGAGCATTTATTAAAAAAGAACACTTTCTAAAAATTGTATTTTTCAAGAATTATATGTCAAAAAGTTACCTTTTAAACAATGATTCAGTTTTATTAAAAAAAAAATATAGTGACTGTCTAGAAATTCTAGATGATAAATTTAGCATTTCTATAATGTACTGGTAATTCTTAATCTGTTTTATTTAGATTGTTGAAAGTCTGTCATATTCTATAATTTCACATGGATTATGTCAAACTTAAAATGTCGATTTAAAATGAAATGTATAAATTTTTTTTAAAGTTATTTAATATCTCAAAAATCTCAAAATTGATTAATCTCTAGTACGGGGTTTATAGTTTCTATTAACAAAATCGAATTGATTAAAACAATAAACAAAATATCAAGCCAATGTTTAGAAAAAAAAACCTGATTTCTTAAATTGAGACTTTTGGGTAATATTAATTTTTGTTGAAAATAAATTAACTTTGGTGGAAAAGATTACTTTTGGAATAAAAAAATCAGGAATTTCACATTTAAGTGACAGTAATTATAGGAAAAGAGAATAGTATGAAGATTAGATTTATTACATAGCCTATTCGGTTTTTGTTAAACATAAAATATTGACGCATATTCTTTCCATAAATCTTGTATTTAGTTCTACAAATGTAATTGTTTTCATTAAATTAAATCAGTTATCATTTCACAGGAACTATTCAACCCAAAATGTCTATTTAAGATGAAACAAGCATGTTTTATTTTATTTTTATGTAATCTCTCATGTTTTTTTTTTAATATAACAAAATTTCAATATCAATTTAAATTATTCTCTAGAAAGGTTCATAGTTTACATCCTAAGTCTCGAATTAGTTTTAAAAATGAATCAAATATCTGGATGATTTTTAGAAAAGAAAAAATGATTTTTTAATGGAAGAAGATTTTTCGTTGAGAATAAATCAGGTTCGATAGCATAAGTTACGTTTAAAATAGAATAAATTGGATAAAATCATACAAAAAGACAATAGATACGTGATAGACTGCAATTTGCAATGAAAATAAAATATTATCGCATATTATTACTATAAATCTTGTATTCAATTTTAAAAATGTAATTATTGTTTTCATTAAGTTAAATCAGTTATCATTTCATATGAATTATACAACTCAAAATATCTATTTAAGAAGAAACAGGCATCTTTTATTGTATATTTATTAATTATCTCACATTTTTATAATATAATAGAATTTTGATATCACCTTTAATTATTTTCAAGAAGAGTTAATAGTTTATATCCAAAGAATTTAATTAGTTTAAAAATCGAATCAAATATCTGGACGATTTTTTGAAGAGAATAATTGAGTCTTTAATGGAAGAAGACTTTTTATTAGGAATAAATCAGGTTCGATGGTATAGGTTGCGTTTGGATAAAAGTATACAAAAAGACAATAGATAGATGAAAGATAGCAAGTTATGATGAAAATAAAACATTATCAAACATTCTCATGTAGAGGGTTCATTTCTGCAACTTTAATCGTTTTTATTGAATTAAATCGGCTAGTGAATAGTAAAAAAAGACATTTTTGTTTTCTAATTTGAAAAAAAATGCCTCCTAGTTAAAAGTCTCGATAAAATACTATCCGTCTCGAAGTACATTTTATGCAAATCTACTCGAAGTATCCTCAATGAAACAAAACAATCTAATTAAACATCGATCCATTCAACAGTTTAAACTAATATTTCTGTCCGATTAAATCGTTTAACAAATAAATCAGTGCGCGCTACTAATTCCGAACGTGTAATCACAGAGCACGACTACCATTAAAATATAAATTACGTACAAACAAGGTGTAAATTATTTTTAAATTACGATCAAAACGGTTCGTCTCATTATATGCACGCTGCTAATTCGCATTCGCGATTTCCAGAATTAATATAATTGTATCAAATTAAAATTAGTAATTACGTTCCATAATTTATTGCGCGGACGAGATGAGCGACTTTATCTGATTTATGGACTACGTTGAGTAACGATGTGTGAATTTTAAATTATATAATATTCCGCATCCTAATCACATGTACAAATTTACGACGTCGAGTTATTTATACAAAAAAAAAATTAAACACTTGTTTTTCAACAATATGTGTAGGTTTAATAAAAAGTAATTGCATATTTCACATAAATGGTCTGTGTGTTTATTTTGAAAATTACACACATGTGAATGTATATACACATACATTATATATATATATATATATATATATATATATATATATAATGTTTAAATTTAAAATTCGTCTCTAATTATCACTGAAATGAATACAAATGCTGTAACAAGTATTAAATACAGTAAACGTTATAATTATGTATAGACATGTATTTAAATTAAAACAATATATATATATATATATATATATATATATATATATATATATATATATATACACGTATGTGTAATTATTATAGTTTCATAAAACTTATTACCATTACAAACAGGAGTCGTTATATATAGACACACGTGATGAAATACAAACACAGTCGAAAATAGATATGTTGATTGCACTATAGATAAAATATCCGTTAGTTATATATGCAATATAATCACAGCCAATCGAAATGGATGAACGGAATACAGTAACGTTGGCCGGCAGCTATTTTAAAAGTATCATCGACATTTGGACAGAGATTTACAAAAACGAAAATTAGATATCTATCTCTCACTTCGGGTATCGTGTTCGCGAATATACGTTGCTATTCTAAAAAAGGCGCTCTGTCTTGCTGAAATTGAACTCGGGATGAAGAATGTGTGTGATTATTTCACGTACTGTCTGTGTGTGTATATGTGTGGATAAATATTCGTAGTGAATATGGAAGATGTTTTCATGAATAATAATGTCTATTTGTGTGAATGAGATTAATTGATTTTGTACGATGAAAGACATTCTCAAATTTTATATTAAAATATACGAGGGTAGAGTAATAATTATTAGTGTTTGGTAAGAGATGGTACCATTGTATCAAACTGCAATATTTTTAACAGCATTATCATCAACTATTGCTGTCAATGTTAGAGCACAATACGTTAATTAGCTTAATTCGACTGCCATTTAAAGTAAACAACTATTGCTCTTTTTACACTATGGAAAAAAATCAGTGCCGGTCATCAGTGATTAGATTTCTGTTTTTGGATGGGAAAACGAGTGGAGAAATTAAAGTTACACGCTGGCTACAGGGACTCTGCACCTTCGACAACTGTTAGATATTGGTTCAATGAATTTAAAAGTGGTCATAAAAGCGTTTGTAATGAAGAACGTCCAAATCGTCCAACTGAGGTGACTACTAAACAGATGATTGGAAAAATCCATGACATCGTTATAAATGATCATAGAATCAAATTACATGAGATAGTTAAGATAGTATGCATCTCAGATGAATGTGTACGAAACATCTCACATAAATATTTGCATATGAAAAAGCTATCCGTCAGATGGGTGTCGAGTTTGCTCACAATCGACCAAAAACGCATTAGAATTAACATTTCAAAGGAGTTTTTAACGATTTTTAAACATAACCGATCAATTGTTGCGTCAATTCATAACGTTCCATGAAATATGGATTCATTCCCATACACCTGAAACGAAAGAGCAGTCAAAATAATGGACTTCTCCTGACGAATGTGGACCAAAGAAG
The DNA here is from genome assembly GCA_034766995.1 of Acanthacorydalis orientalis. Classification (NCBI taxonomy): domain Eukaryota; kingdom Metazoa; phylum Arthropoda; class Insecta; order Megaloptera; family Corydalidae; genus Acanthacorydalis; species Acanthacorydalis orientalis. Next base: position 15,974,109 of record CM068315.1, on the reverse strand, counting down.
GTAAAAGTCAATATCACCTGGAAACGTTATGGCGACTATTTTCTGAGATGCTCATGGAATATTGTTAATCGACTATCTTGAGAAAGAGAAAATAATAACATGAGCTTACTATGTATCATTATGAGGCCAGCTGAATAATGAAATCAAGAAAAAATGTCCTAATGTGTCAAAGCAAAAATTAACAATGTATCAATCATATCAAATCAGTAAGTGCGATGGTGAAATTACACGAATTTCACTACGAATTGCTTCCACATCCATTATATTCTCCAGAATTGGCACCGTGTGACTTTTCCCTGTTTCCAAACTTGAAGAAATGACTCGGAAGTAATAGAATTTACATCAAATTCTGAAGTCATCGATTCTGTAAATGCCTATTTTGAAGAGTTTGACAAACCGGTCTATTTGGAAGGGATAAAAAATTTGAAATGCGATAGACTTAGTGCATCGAGCTAAAAGGAGATGACCTTGAAAAATCACAAAAAAAATGATGTAAAAAAAATTTAAAAGAATTTGCTCACAAAATTAGTGTTTTCATGTCAAACATGAGTACTTATCATTCTACCTTCATAGAAATATTATGGTATTCTTTCTAGATTTTAATAAAAAATAAAAAGATTTCTGCACTTGGTGCCCTAAAAATGATAGTATCGCAACATTCAAAAAGAAAATGGTGTTGTTTCTCCTCGATCAAACTTTTTATGTATTTTTTACAGCCGGTTTCGTCTTCTGATATCTACATATCTACATATCTACCTGAAAATATCAGAAGATGAAATAGTTTATAGACAATATTAAAAAAGTAACCTCGAGGAGAAACAACACAATTTAAAAATATCAAGGTACACAGGTATGAAACATATTATATGAATCAAAAATGATTTGTTGAACATTTTTGATTTGCTATATTCTAAATTGTCCCATGAGTTTTTGTCATAATTCCAAAATATGTATTTAAATATAGTTAAAAACATATTTGACTCATAATTGAATATTAGTCCACTAAAATCGCATAAAATGTTTCTGAACAAAAATATTCAGTAATTGAATATTATTGGTTTTAAATTGTTAATATGCACATTTTCATGGCGATTTTATCACTTTCAGAACTCAGAAATACAAAAGTACCTTTCAAAATTCTGATTAAGATGGTATAACCATCAAAATGAATATAAACTAAAATCAAAAATGATCAATCGTCATATTGAATAGTTTCGATCAAAAATATCAAATTTAAAAATGAATTATTCTATCACACATTTCTTCTTTTATATAATATACAAACAAATGAAAATAAAAAAAAAACAAGTAAATAGCAATCAATGAATTAATAAAACAATAAGAGAGAAGAACTGCTTTTAATTCAAAGCAAATAAGCAGTTATTTTTTCGACTCATAAATTACAAAAAAAGTCTGATTGAAAATATTTAAAAAATGATTCATGATTACTTTTTATTGTTGCTTATAAGCATTTCTATAACGAATCAATTATCTTTTGAGTGTTAAGATAGAGAAATATTTTTTTGTACTTTTAACACTATAGAAAAGCATATGAACAATAATCAAAAATGATCAATAATTAACTATTGAATAATTTTTGAGGTTTGTAAGGTGAAAAACGAAGTCATGTGTGAATGTTAATTTATGCACTGAGCTAAACTGTATTATAAATAAATTATTAATGATGTCTTGTAGCCTCAATATCGATTGTAAGTTTTATTTTATTTTTTCTTGTGAAGAAAGAAATCGACTCTTTTATTAATAAAATACTTTGCTCGTTATCTCTTATGCATATAAGTATAAGGTTGGTAGGATAATAATTGCGGTTTTTGTTTTCTGAATTCTAACCTTAATTTTTTTCAATGAAAGTGTCATTTCATTGAGTTTATATTAATATCATTTTAAAATGGATTTTTCGGTCTGTATTTTGGAAACATCGACTTTGGTTTTATTATTAATTTTGTTGAAAAAGAAGCAAATAAGAGTAATTTTTTGTATGAGTTCAAAACGGGTGGTAGAGCAGCAGAAACTGATCGTAAACTAAACGATGCTTTTGGTGGGGGTACTGTTAAGGAACGTACGATGCAATGGTGATTACAAAAATTTTGTGCTGGGGACGAGCGCATTTAGGATGAAGAAAGACGGTCGCGGTCGTCCTTCTTCAGTTCATAACGACCAACTGAAGGCATTACTTGAATCAGAACAACACACAACAATTCCAGAACTTGCACAAAAGTTAGATGTTAGTTATCCAACAATTCTGAACCACAAATGGAAAAATGTATATGAATTTAAAGGTCATAAACCTCAATTACTTTTGTAGCAATCTAATAGTTACTAGGGATAAAATAAACTATTACAACAGAACAAAATCAGTGTTAATAAAAGACTCGTACATGGAATTAAATAAGAACCCCTTATAGTCACATTGTCGAGAAGTGTATTATGTATATTTTAGAGTTATATAAATATATTAAAATGTTTTATGAAATGCTTCGATACATCTTTCATATTTAGATTGAACACGTCGTGTGTCTAGTATAAAAATAAAAACAACTCCTCCAGCCAACATTAAAATCCAGTTGCTATTTTCGTTTCGTATGAAGATTAAAAACAGTCCATACCTCGCTCTATTTCGATATTTGTCAGCGGCAGCACTTTTTGCACGGCATAAATAAATATCAAAGTCGATCGATGATAATTTGTTAATACACTGCTTAGTGTACGAACATGTACATACATATTCTCGTCGATATAAAAAAGTACTGTTACGTGGACATCATGTTGAGTTAATTATTTTATTTGATGTATCTGTGATGCTCTGAAATCTGCACCATCAGTGTGTGGCTTACAATTTTTTATTACTTCCTTTATGTGTTGTCGAAATTAAATCGTTTGACCCGTTCGCTGCCATCGCGCACCGTCGACTTAGCCGCATCTCGCTTCATCTCCCCGCACGTTTCGCATTGTCCCGACATGCGTCAGTGAACGTGTTAAATTTAATATTATACCTTTATTTTATCTATCGTTTGTTTCACAAAATTGATATTATCTTCGAAACTCGAGTATAATTTTGCAATTTAATATGCTTTGTGGCTGTATAACAAGTGCGTTTCCTAACATTTTACTATCTCGTGTTCTTCATCTCCACTCGAATATTTCCTTATAATAACACACAGTTACACACAGATGCACACATATGTACGTAACACTCACCTGCACACTCGTGTATATATATATACATACATTTTCAAACACTCGACATATACAGTTATTTACAAGTCCAATTGGCATGAAATATTATTATTTTATTAATGAAAATAACAATACAAATAAAATAGAGACTAAATTCTAACAGAATTATTTACAACGATTTGGAATTTACTTAGAAATTATACGGTTGGAAAACGTTATATTCCTGTATGTAACTAATTATTAAATTATAATTCTTATCCGGAAATAAATAATGAAATTTTGTAAGCAACTGTCAGTATATTTTGCTCAATTTTATTTTTTTTTAAAAAAAGAGCATATAAAATGTTTTCAAACAGTATATTTAAATATAGATCTAAATAAGCTGAACTCGGTCGCTCTTGTTTTTCAAATATTTTTTTCTGATTAAAAATATCCAGTCAATGATTATTGAACATTTTTAATCGAATAGTTGTATTTTTAACAACACAACCTCAAACTATTTACTTCAATGGATATCTAATTGAATTAAATTCAGCAAATATGATTTTTTTAAATATATATATATATATATATATATATATATATAAATTATTAGGTTTACCAATTAGTTCGATGCCTTCAAACTGAATCAATTATAATTCCGTTTTAAATTAAAACAATTTCTTCTCGTTTTAGAATTTCGAAGTTCCACCCTTAATATTTAAAAACATTATATGACTTGGTCAATCAGTTGAAATAACCTCACAAAACAGTTGCGAACACGATGGTGTCCGAAATATTACACATTGCATACTTTTCGCATTCCAATTGAAAAAAAGGCCGCTGAAGCGTCGAGAATGATTTGGGGGAAATGTGCTATGATGCACAAATATGCAAAAAATGGTTTTAAAGTATCGAAGTAATGATTTTCGATCGAGAACGTCCCGGGCAACAGAAAGAAATTGAAGTCGAAGAGCTTGAGAAGTTGTCTAATGAAAACTTCTCACAGGATGAATATGCACTCACATCGGCAACATCGACCAGGAAATATTTTAAAGCTAGGATGAAGGATTTCACATGAACTCAGCCTGGAAAGCAAATAAAGAAGATGCGATATGGTTATGTCTTCGTTCGCAAGGTTCAAAAGGATTTTTTGCATTAAATCATAAACCGGGATGATAATTGGGTTTTATAGTACTAAAGAGCTGAAAAACATGGGTTACGCCTGATGAACCATCGACATTGATTCCGAAGCTAATTATTCGCGACAAAAAAGTGTTAATGTGTATTTAGTACAACATTAAAGGTATTATATAAAAGGTATATGGTGTATGATGAGTTGTTCACACTTGATTAGATTGTAAATTCAGAGAGTTAGTAACAACATCTCCTCCGTTTGAGTAACGAATTAGAAAAGAAGTACCATTCACTAGGGAGAGAACGAGGTAAGTCATTTTATAGCATGGCAACGCTCGATCGCACGTCGCAAAAGGGACCAAGGACGTTATTTGTTCATTGAACTGGGAAATTCTCCAGCATGCAGCGTATACACCGGACCTAGGCTCGTCAAATTAACACCTGTTCTGGTCGCTCCTGTATCACCTGCCTGACACCACTTTGAAAAAAATGAACGTGTTCTGAAAATGCATTACAACTTCATCGACTTCAGGTCGGCATCATTTTTTCGATAAAGGATTCGTAAATTACCCGACAGACGGAGCAAAATTATACAAAGTAATGGGAGATATTTCGAGTATTGAAATGTATTCCATTTTTCCATAAATAAAGTCTCATTTTTAATAAAACTAAGCACTGAATTAATTTATACGCCTAATATTAAAAATGTTCAATAATTTATACGAGATCATTTTTGATAGTCGCTTATATTAATTTGAGAGACGATACTATTATTCTGAGTGAGTCAAAATACAGAATAATCAATAGTGATCAATAATCAGTTCTTGAACATTTTTGAAGTTATTTTCTGTCCATAAGGTTACTACTGTTTATTTTTGTTTCTCAATTTCCGATTTTGTCTTTTGAAATTCACATCATCTTTCTACATCAGTACAATTTGATGATGTCGAAAGACGAAACCAGAAACAAAAACAAAAAATAATGATCTCATAGATAAGAAAAATAATTTCAAATCCAAGTATACAGGGAGTTACACAAACTACAAATTGAACGTTTTTGATCAGAAAAAATGTTCGTGGATTGTGGGATGAAAAAAAATCCATTTATGTAACTCCTTGATTGATTTTAAATATAAGCAGTTACTCTCTTTAAGTGTTTGAATAAGTAATTAATTTTTGTTTATTTTATTCTTTGCATTTTCACTTGTTTGCATATTACATGCTATTATTATTACATGTTATTTTATTTTTAGAAAATTGTAATTGTAACTATACTATAAGTCGTTTGAATGATCTTTTCTTTCGTTCAATATATTTATTGTAAAATATATCTCTCTTTTCAAATACAGAATTATTTTCTCAAAAACAAACCTGAATATATACTTACTAATGATTTAATCGTTATTGAAAAAAATAATATTTGACTTCTTTTTATAATAGAAAAGTTATCCTTCTTTAATGTTATAATAATTCAGCGATATTCATTTATATTATTCTTTATATTTTGACTTGTTTGTATAATAGTATTTATTACTTTTCAAAAACAAATACTACTTAAACTATTATGAGTCGTTTATATGGATTTTTTCTTTTTTCCAGTATACACATTTAAAAAAAATCTTATTTAACCATAATGTTTATTTTCTCTAAGAAACACGAATAAATATTTTATTACCAATTAAAACAGTTCCATAAAACTGTTACACACTTCTTGAATTGTCCTATAATCGAAAATCAGTACTCCAATTACACAAATAAAACATTCACAGTTCTGTGTGACTTTTTCTTAAAGATCGACGATATATTTTCGGAATCGAAAACGAATAATGTCCTCGAATATTTTAAGAGGGTCAAAATATTCGACCTGAACAAAAAAGAACACAGACGTGATTTATGTGTTTCTCGATTTTATCGTGACAGACAGTCGACATATTTTTGGTTCGGTTACCTGTATTATTGTTTCGGAGCCTGAGAAGAAATTTACTGATATTTCGGTGTGTTTCAATAGTATGATTTCAATAGTGATAGAAGATTAATGGAAAATGTAATGATATTGTTATGTATTTTATTATGATAGTAAAATATTTTGTTTATATATATATATATATATATATATATATATATATATGTGTGTGTGTGTGTATATATATTATATATGTGTGTATGTGCTTTTGTAGTTGTCTATGTATATATGTATGTGTCTGTGTATATGTATGTGTGTGAAGTGTGTATTTATGTATTCGAATTTCCATCATTGTTGATAATAGTTTATCGTCGTTTCTCTTTTCAAAATTGAATTATTCTATCCAAACGAACCATAAAAACGAATTTCTGGTCAAAAATTATCAATAAATCAATACTAATCATTTGTATATACATTAAGATAAAGATTATCATCTTTAAAGCATTAACCCTTTGCAGTCCACTGTTCAGACGTTCTCGATATTGAGTTTCAAATGAACAGGTCCACTATCTAGTCCCTCTGGACAGATTTAATTGCCATAGTGAAGATAAAAATGTCCAGAAGACCTGAACACTGGACCGTAAAGGGTTAAGATACATTTTTATGTACCTTGACGCATTAAAGTTATTGGCATCACCAGTGAAATGCGCATAAGTAGTAATCAAGAATGATGAATAATAATTTAATGAATATTTTTGATCATTAATTTGTGAAAATTAGTTCAACCAGTATCGCATGTGAAATGAAATTTTGTTCAATTTTTCAATGTTTCATTTTTATAAAAAAAATACAGTTTCAAGTGAGAAGATTCGCAATTACGATATTGTTTTATTTCATTTAAATTACAAAACTATTCATCTCTTAAAAAATATATCAGTGATCTAAATAAAAGATAATCCATAGGAATGAAATTTGATGAATATGGAGGGTAAGATAAAGTTTCTCAATTCAAAGCATGATTTTTTTCACAAGTGATTCTGAAAATTTGCGCAATGTTAGTGTAAAAAATTATGCGCTGTCTACTGAATATACTTGTATGTTCCTCTTTCTGCTTTTAATTTAACTTTATGGTTTTCAAAAGATCCGATAGAGCTCTCTAAAAATGATTTACAAATCGTAGATATTTATTAATTTATCTTCAGATTTTTTCTCGACAAACAAATTTTACGTGACAAAATCAGTACAAGCTTGAGTGCTGTCCGCAAAAGAGAAAATTGCTCATAAATGAGAAGTTAAATTAATTTTTAAATTTTGAATTAAAATTGAAACTAATTTAAAATTCACAACAGTAACTTTTTTAATTTTATAATAAAAACAAAAAATACATTAAACTAATCTGATGAGTTTTAAATTTTCTACTTTAAATAATAGATAGTATATATTTGAGTTCTTTTTATATTTTATTTTTAAGGATATAAGTCTGTACTGAATGTCTATATATGACTGTATGTCTATATTAATTAGATTTTATTTAAATGAGACATTTTTCATTGAGTATAATATATATATATATATATATATATATAATAAATACCATGTATATTACGCGGTAGTAACCTTCAGGCAATGATTTAAAAATCTAAGGAACATTTGGTCCATCATATTGTCAGCAGAAGCGCTATTACCTTCTAATGAGCGTTACCAAATAAACACTTCTCTAATTTTAAAGAAAGAATCTTTTATTTTAACAAATTTGAATACAAATATAATTATATTAAACAGGTTGTATCAAAAACAAGAATTTCATTAGTTTTCATATTTAAAAAACGAATAACTAATAAACAACAATACAGTTCGGACACAGTGGCTAACTTCTCTTACAAAAATGACTTTTTCGTCCTCTACAAATCATTATCAAGACAAAATGTTCAATAACTGATTATTGACTGTTGTTTATCCATATTTTGATATCAATGTTAATATCCTTTGAGCACAAGGCAAAGAAAAATTATTTTCTATTTCAATAAGAAATAAATTCGTGCCTTGAAAATGATATCATCGTCATCGAAAATAATAAATCATGATTTACAGAATACTTTTGAACAGAAATATTTTTGTGACTTGTGGGATAAAAAAGGAATTCATTTGTGAAAGAGTAAAAAAAGATAAACATTAATTATTGGTTTTACTCACACTAACAATAATAATTTAAGATAGTCATTTTGACACAAATGAATGCATTTATCTATATTTATCTCCTTCATAACAAAACAGAAAATAAATAAATAAAAAAACAATTCTTTAAATTAATTAACAGGTTTTTGATTCTATTAATTCATTGAATATGTAATAAAATTACTTCAGTAGTGTATCGTTTTTTTTTCCTAAGAAATAAAATGATATACTACAGATATATATATATACATATATATATATATATATATATATATATATATATATATATATATATATATATATGTATGTATATGTGTACATATTTTCATTAAAAAAATATAATTATAATCTGATATAATCAGTAATGGATGAACAAGTTATTTATATATATATATATATATATATATATATATATATATATATATGACTGAATGTATGTATAAACGTCCATAATTACCATAAAACTGACTCATTTTTATGTGATTTGCAACACTTGTGGCAGCGACACGACGATTTGAGATAAACCGATAAAAATCAACACCTCCCACACTGAGAGCGTATCTTGGTAGGGTATAAACGACCATCGAAGACACGTGGTACATGCGTTTGAGACACAAAGTTCAGATTAATTATGTCCATATTGAATCTTAACGAGCAATTTACGTTCCAAGACAGAGACAAGGCGAGACCACACGGCGAGCCGATGTTAATTTTACATGGAAACATTCGAAATCGAGAAAAGGTCTCAAATGGATGCTCATTTATTTTCGAAAATGGGCGAGCGTGTGTCGTTATTAGATATGTGGTAAATAATAATCGTCACTCGGCGTTCGTGAGATGTGAAAAAATAGTTTATGTATACGGCGCGGCGTTGCAGCGTTTGTTGGAGTTGTGTCGCCGTTAATTGCAGTCTGTGTCTTAAATCATTATTTTTATCGCGCGTGTGATTAATTCGGTACATATATTTCTAAATGCAAATTCACTTCTCAATGGTTAACTGATTTTATAAATTTCAATTAGTATCGTTCGCTTGATGTATGAAAAAGCATTTGTAATTCTAGTAATGCGTGACGGAGTTGTTTCCATTGAATGTGTTAGGTGTTAAGTGGCGGACGCTTTCAATCCATTCATAAACATTTGCATATTTTCTAAACGGAGTTCGCTGTAATAAATCTATTGGAGATTGTCAACAATTTATTTTAAGGAATCACAGATGTACTTTTTAAATGTATGTAAGTAGATACAAAATTCTTGTTTCAATACAGTTTCTTCGATATTAAATATTCTGCATTTATAATTTAATGAAGTTTCAGTATTCGATTTGATAAAATCTTTGTAAATTATCTTTCTGAATAATATGAAATATCACAATACATTTATGATATTGACTTAATTCACTTTCACACATTATTTTTTCACTTCATAAACAACTAAAAGTTTTCTCGTTAAACATGATCAACAATTGATCATTTCTAATTTCCAAATGTTGCTTTTCTGCATTTAGATAGCTATTTCATGATTTTTATAATGTTAGATCGAAATTCACTTAATCGAAAAAATCAGAAACGATGTAAATAATTCTTATTGACGATCTGTTCACAAATTAATTATTTTTTCATCCCATAAACTATCACTTTTTTGATACAAAAAGTCCAATGAATCATTGATGATAATTTTTGAATATTGCTTGTATGCATTTCGATGGAGAATTT
>CM068315.1:15861509-15959009 GCA_034766995.1 Acanthacorydalis orientalis | reverse complement strand
ACCAAAATAATAGAAATCATTAGAATTGTCTAATCGAAATTAAAATATACTTCCTGCTGTTGTTTAATATGATTAATTGTGCTTTCCTTATTTAGATCATTCGTTAATTATCGACTCATTGTTAAATACTCGATACGTGTAGTGTTTCGTATCGATTAATTATCATAATTATGGTATATTATATGAGAGAATCGTGTGAGCGAGTAAAAGTGAAGTAAATTATTGGAATTTTGTTATTCAGTGAGTTTACATGGAAATTTAATTATATATTTAAAGTCTGTGCTGTTTATTATTTTCACAGATGAATTTTTCACTCAACGCATAAATGTACAATAATTGACTATTGATCATTTATGATTGTTTTTATGTGCAATTCGATGGCGATGTTATTATTTGCAGAGCAATGATACCAGAAAACTTGAGATCAAAGATTTGTACTCTTCACCATCTTAGCTCTCTATCATATCATCACCAACACATCACCATCGAAATGCTTATAAGCAAAAATAGTAAATGAACAATAACCATTTATTAACTATTTTTGAACAGGATTTTTGAGTTGTTTATGGATTGAGTGGAAAATTCATTTGTATGAATTAGGACAGTGTCAAACACCGTGAATATTTTTTTATAATTGCAAGAAATACATTTTTATTTTATTCTCCTTTTTATCAATATTTAGAATGTATTTTTATGATTGTTTATAATTTTCGAAATCAAAGATTATACAAAAAAAAATTCTTAAGTTTTGAACTTAATAATTAAATTATATTTTATTTGATTAAAAATGAACGTTTGTTATTAGTTTTCATGTTCTATGATTGAGATGAGTTTTAGGTTCTTTCAAATATATTCAAGTTTGTAAAAAGGACGAGAAAATTTTATTTCTTATAATAAATGACGACATATGAACATTTTTGTACGTTATCACTGTGAGGTTTCAAATACAAGCGCAACAAATAATAAAAACTTCAATAATCAATTTTTGAACATTTTTAAACAGAAAGTTGTTTTTGTTTATAAGATGAACGAAGAATTTATTTCTGAAAGTGAATTTAGCCACAGAGTTGAAACTCTACTGTGAATATTTAGTTTAATTGAAAAGAAATAATAAACAAATACTCATTGTATTATTTTTATATATTTAAAATATATTTTATACATTATTTTGTACTTTCGTAACTACAGATTTTATAAAAAAGAATATAGTTAATAATTTGTAAGTTTGTGATCTATAACTCAATTGAATCAGATTTTATTTTTATAAAAGTTAATATTTGTTAGTTGACTTTTAATTTCTTTTTTGGTTTGTTGGGTAAAAAAACAATTCATTTGTCAAACTCAACAATTCTTGTCTTTTTATCTCCATATGAGGCTTACAAGTACTTTTATATTATTTATATGTATCATCCGATGAAGATAAATAATAAGTTTAACAATTCGATTCTATTTATGTCTTTATCACTAAATTTACGTTTGTATTATTAAATATGACATTTAGGTTTAAACAATGGGTGGTTCAAACATAAATGTTCAACCAGGGGTATATTTTTATTTTGTAATCGTGTTCGGGCGCTAGTTACCAATGTGTCCCTATACTGCAATTATTGAGATCATCAGAAATTCTTTTTAAACTATCATTAAACATGAAAACTGCATTGCACGTTTTTTTACACAAAAAAGTGAGGATGGAAATGTGTTTTTGCTATTAAAACTCTCAAAGTGATTAAGATTTTTAAACATTATGACAGAGATATTTTTTTCAGTCTTAAATAGACTGTATTGTCGAATTAAGTCAGATTCAAAAAGAGATTTAAGACATGTTTCTGTGACTTAGTGCTTTGAGAACAACAGTATTGCCATCAAAACGCGTATAAGCTACAATCAACAATGATTAATTATTGAAGATTGTGTGGTTTACAGTGCGAGTGAAAAAATCATTGTTTAAAAAAGATTCAAACAAATAAAGTAAAGATTTAGTTTTTGTCTAATTCTATTAATGTTGTTTTTTATAAAAAAAAATAAATACATGTACACAGATTCGCAAAACAAATATATTGACGAGGAATTCTAATAAAGAACGAAAATTATTTTTGTTTGAACAATTCTTTGATTTAGAACGATTAACTGAACTAAGAACTGATTTAAAACATTAATCGACTGACGAAGAATATTATTCATCTGAGAATCAATTAGTGAAAACGTTTTCCAATAAATCCAATTCGAAAACTCGAAAAATTCTAGTTTAAAACGCATGACGGATTTATCTTAACTAAATCTAGATTTCGGTCGGCCGTCACAAGTAGGTAACATACATATATATATATATATATATATATATATATATATATATATATATATATATGTGTGTGTGTGTGTGTGTACGACTTAAAACGATTTTAACGTCAATATGACAAGTGTCCATTCACACGTAACGCTAATAGCCTCAACAGATGATGCTTTCTGGCAGACATTCATCTATATGTCAATCTATCCCCCGAGACCCATTATACGGTGAGAGAGAGGTTTTTTTTCTCTACTCCGTCTCTTCTATTTTTTCTAGTTACGGATTTAATATTCATAACAAAATTGATAGTTATGTCTACACTGCGAAATGAAACGGAACTGATCTGTATTTTTAACACCGCTGTGTTGAGATTTCAGAAGATGTTTGGTCAAACATGGGTAAATCATGAAAAACAACCCGACGATAATTTTTTAATGTTATCGAGTTTAGTACAAACGATTATATTTGTATAATGTTTATTTTCGGATACGTCGACCGTTCATTCTGAGAGTTTTTGACATCAGTGTTACCATAAGTGTTTATTCAGGTTGATTTATTCAAATAGTCGCGAGTTACGGACTAACCAGAAATCGTACAGTCTGTTTATATAAACATAACAATTATAGAGCAAATATTTTCAATAAATATATATAACAAATACTTCGAAATATGGATCAAGATTTACAGCTGAATTGATTGATCGCTTCGAAATACAATGTTGTTAAATGAAACTCAATATTAATTCTACAAATAGAATATTAAAACTAACTTATACCGAAAGCATATATTGTCATGCTTTTTTTAAAAAAAAATATTTTCTTCATCTGATAAAACAATTAAAAAGAATAAATTATTCGAAATTATTTTTAAGAGAATTTAATATAAATATAGAATTATATACTTTCAGAAATATATTTTTTTAAACTCAACTCCAAAAACCATAAAAATTGTCAAAAATGTTAAATAAGTCATTATTGATCATTTTTGATTTCAATTTATGCTCATTTCGATAACAATTCCATCTCGCCAGAGTGCTAAGAGACAGAAAAATGTATTATCGTCTGTGTGGTAAAAAGAATTCATCTGTAAAACTTGAAAAGTTTTATTAAACTACTATTAAGAGTGAATATTGGGCTACAAGTTTAATTTTTTAATTGTGATACCAGCATATTCAAAGCGTCATAGCACAGAAAATCTTACAGAAGGAATAATTTATTTGTAAAAATGAATTAAAGAAATATCAGATTTGTATTCTGGTTTTAAATAATTTCATTATATCAGTCAAATTTAAATCATTTAGTTTAAAAGGAATCTATTTCTAGTTATGTTAACTGAAAAAATCAAAAATATTATACAAGATTAGAAAAGTAGTAAAAGAGCTCTATAATACTGATATCTTGCTCAATAAATGAAATTTATATCAGATCGATCAGACAGAAAAAGAAAAGTGTTCAGTTTTATAGATAAAAAGAGAATATTGTAGAATTTATAACATAAGAATAAGTGAATCTTTATAGACTATTCAAGAATTAGTTTCTTAGTTTTAATAGTTAGATATAAAAAAAGATTAAAGACAAAAATAGGTTTAGATCCAATAACTCAAACACCGATATAGATAGACAAGCATAGAAATAATCAACGTAAAATATTGACCGGAAAAATAATCAGAACAAATTAACAAAACAAGACATGTAAACATTCATAAACACATTTTTTTCTAATACAATGCTATTCAATAAATCATTATTAAACATATTTGATTATTGTTGAAATATGTTTCGATTAACTGTTTACTACGGTTTTCTTGTTCGTTTGATTTCACATACTGTTCTTTTTCTTTTGTTCATTATTTTAAAGAACGGATTTAAATCAACTGTTTTAAATAACTTAAAAAGTAATATCGAAATGGGAAAACGTTTGAAACATCGAAAAAGTTTATTAAAAATGCAGTCAAGACGACAAGAATTTGTGATTGAAACAAAGGTAGTCTTTTAACAAATAGTTTTTCAACTAAGTGTAAATATTTCAGCATTAATTAAAGTTTTTTTTATATTAACTGTTTTTTCTCTCTTAGATCTTTCAACGATTATAAATGGAATAAAAAGGATGATAAACTTAACAACATTTCAAGTATAGTTTATGTATTTTTCCATTCAGTTAGACTAAGAACAGAAATTACAAAATATAACTAATAAATTTTTATACTCATAAACTTATCCTTATAGACAAAATATACAATAAATAATACTAGAATAAAATTTAATAACGAGACAATACAGTTCTGACCCTGACTAAACACACTTTCACAAACGAATTGTCTTTTTTTTTGTTCGCACAAACGTTAAAAATGTATTTCTGATCAAAAAGTTTAGTAAATCATTATTAATGATATCTGATTACTGTTTATATGCATTTTGATGATCTTAAGAGCGCCAAGATACTCGTATACAAAAAATTATTGAGTGGAAAAAATAATTCATTTATGAAAATAAAAAACAAGAAATTTTCCCTTAAGTGTGAGAGTATTTTTAGAAAAACCTATTTTAATAATAAGTTACAATTATGAATATGCAATTCATCATATTTTTTTTAAAAAAAATAGTTGAAATACTAGTTTCAACTAACACAACAAGTGTTCAAAAATAAACAAATATTATGACTTATAGCATTGTATGTGCAATCATTCGCATATTATATAATAATTAAAAATAAAATACAATAATGTTCGTTGAATAAACATTTATCTGACAGTATATTTACTAAATATTTAAATAATATTAATTATTCGAAAATTAAAAAAACACTATGCTAATTTAAAGAACAGACTTTTGATTTAAATCTATCTAATAAAAAATTTGACGGAAGAGTCGTTTTACAAAAATATCTAATCGAAAACACAACACACAAATAATATTCCCAGCTACTGATCTTTTCTTATACAACAGGTTTCTCATTCAAATGGGAAAAAAATCGTCAAATTAATTTTTTTCGAGTAATTAAGCGAAATTTTGAATATCATTTTTCAAAACGTGCATATTTTATTCAATTTATCTACTACATACAGATAATATCTTAATTAATTGACAATAATTAAGATATATTTGTAGATAGTATCTTTACTAATCTGCAGTCATTAATTACTCAGCTCGGAATGAAAAAAACAGAATAAACATATTCGAGCGTTGATAACCAAACATCAAAATCAGTTGAAAATCTCAAAATGTAAGAACGGACACAACGGGATATCGATCATGCGACATCGTGGTCAATATATTATATTTTTATAACCGCAAGGTCAACAGGATGATAAAAATTATACATTTTTTTAATCGTTCGCCTCCAACGAAAGAGTATCAACATCTGTTATGCAAAATTATCACCGAAATAATTACTACCTTTCACTGTATAAAAAGGTGATAATTACAGACACATGCCAATAGGAACACACACACGCACACACACAGATATGTAGTTAATTAAGTGCAAACACCACAAACAAATTTACATAGTAACAAATACATAATAATTTGCAAACGTGCGCATTACATAATTATATGGTACGTATTAAGAATCTCTGCTCGAATAGAATATCGGTTCAGACTATACACTTTTTTATAATTTAATTTAAATGGAAAGACATTGATAAATAATTCGCATAGACATTAAAACCGCCACACACACACACTTACATATATATATATATATATATATATATATATATATATATATATATATTTTTAATTAAATAATCTTGCTTGATAAACATTTTATAATTATTTTCAGTACACAGTGAAAAAATAAATGTAAAAATGTTTTAATTATTGAATGTATTAATGATAAATTTCTTTTTAAAAATATAAAAAGAAATAAAAATCGACTGAACAGACTTTTTGTTTAAAGTATTTTTTGAGATGTCATAAAACAACATAAAGTGTATTGGAAATCATTTGTGAGACTGAAAAAATGTCTATTAATATCTTAAATACATGTTATCTTGTCTATAGCTGAATTTAAAATAAATTCTTAAAATTACTGAAAAAAAGAACAGATCTGGATTTTAACATCAATAATTAAGCTTCGATATTTAGATCATTTTCTTAAATTGTGTTATTTATTTTATGATTCAACTGGAAATAAACTCTTAAAAGTACTGAAAGGAAAATGATACTTAAATCTTAATATCAATACTTAATCTCAGATATTTAGAATTCTTTTCCTCAATTGCATTACCTACTTTATGGTCCAACTAAAAATAAATTCTTAAAAATTACTGATAGTAAAATAATAGATTCGAATTTTAACAACAATAATTCATCTTCGATTCTTATTTTCTAAATTAAATTGTTTACAGTGTAATTTAATTTAAAATAAGTCCCTAAAAGTACTGATAAGAAAGCGAACTTGAATTGTAACATCAAATATTAATGACTGATATTTAGATTTCTTTCTAAATTACGTTATGTACTCTATCATCTAATTGAGAATGAATTTCCAAAAAACTGATACAGAACTGTTTCGAATTTTAACATTAATAATTAGTTTCATATTTAGACTTTTTCTCGTAATATAATTTCGATAGATTGTTCTGCACTTTGGTTTTTTGAAGATGAAGAGTGATGTCCTTCGAAATGTACATAAACAATATTCAAAAATGATCAATAATGACTCATTAAACATTTCTATTACAACATTTTTTTTTTAGTTTGTAGAATGAAAAAGTATTTACTTGTGAAATAGACTTTTCCTAACTTCATCATCTACTCTCTGATCTAATTAAAAACAAATTCACAAAAGTACTGAAATGAAAATAACACATGAATTTCAATAACCTTTAATCTTCGACATTTGAATTTTTATATGTCTATTTTTCCAACAGTAATAGATACTAATAAACACAATTTATATACCTCTCTAGTAATTTTCTATTTTTAAACTCATCAGCATTCATACTTGATATCCTTTTTTAGTATATTTTAAGATTTTTTTTAAAGAAAAAACACAGTAGACATTTAAAAAAGCATGCTTAAGCCCATAAGATCTTAAACTTTCCAGAAATTCATAATTACAGTTTAAAATCATGACTAAAGTTATCATTGGAAATAAATTAACATCCAAGACAGTATAAATCATTTTTTTAACAAGAGTTTATAAATTTGCCAAAATTATCATCAAATATTTTTGTGTATGTGCTTTAAAGATGACGGATTCAAACTTAAATCCGCAATAATGTTGCAAAATAGAAATATGTTTATAAGAATATAGAGTGACTATTTTGAGAAAAAAAAATTTTGTAACAAGATGTAAAATTTGCAAGAATGTAACTGTCATATATGTGCTTTGGGGTTACATTTACTTACACAAATAAATAAACATTTATAAATAAATTTATTTTCTTTTTAAAAAAAATATGTAAAAGTAATTAACTTCGAAAATAAATTTAAAATTGAAAAATAATTCCTTTTTATTACTAAAAGTGGTACTAATTTCAAAAATTCATAACTGAAATGAAAAAAAACGTTTCAAAAGGAGTAAAAAAAACTATGATGAACGTAGTTTCAATACTTTCCTCGTCGAAACTTTTTAGACATTAAAAAGGTTTGTTTAGATTTCTAATCGTTTAATTGTTAAAAATAAATTCTGAAGTAGTAGATGTCATATATGCATTCTAATTTAACGATTTGAAAATGAGAACGATATTTTAATGATGTTATTTTCCAATATATTTGATGTTTAATATTTTCATTTTTGAAGTGAAACTTCTTAGGGAACAGTAGTGCGAGTCCGCCCCATAAAAAAAAAAAAAAACAAAATGAAACGAAATGTGAAACAAAAGTCGCCAGCGCAGCTGTTCGCCGCATAATATTGGTTGGGGTAAAATAATAGAGTAATGAGGGTCCGTTTCAATATTTCGTTTATCTTTTCCGCCATTTTGTTGCTGAACCATGAGTCAGTGAGGGAAAAAGAAGAGAGGTAGCGTATACTGCTGAATAGAAACAATTTGTTGTTATTAATGTTTTTTATATCAATTTTAACTCATGTAAATAATTTTTTTCATGTACTTATACCACTTGGTATCTAATTTACATTAATAATAGCTTTTATATTTATGTATCGCTCTGTATAATATTTTACGTATCATATTGTGTGTATTGTTTATTTCAGTCAGTTGTAATAATGTCAATTTGAATTAAATTTAAATAAGTCGTTCTAGCTACTGCATAATCCGACTGTTCTACTCCTTAATTTATAATACCATTTGCTTTCCTTGCTATTTCCTTACAGAAGTTTCACTACTAGCGCGCGTAGCGATCACACATATCTTTTTTATATTGTTTTTCTGCAATCAATTTCTATTTTTATCATTATTTAGTAGAAACTTTTTAAAGTACATAGCTCTGACAAACTCTGACAAAAAAAATTATCTATAATGACTTATTGTATATTTCTGATTAGGATTTTCTTGTGAGTTCCGTGGAGTAAAGAGAACTCATTTGTGAAAGCAATTTTCTAATCAAAAATGTTCTATGATTGATTATTTTGATTGCTATGTACATTCAATTATTCTCAGAGCGTTAAAACGCAAAGATTTTTTTGTATCCTATCAGAAAAGGTAATAGTTTGACAGGAGATGATAATTCAATTTATGAAAACGAATTTAGTTATATAGTACCAGATATATTACTATGAGCATTCAATTTTTTCTCAACACCTCAATATTCTGATACTTCTTTCTGAAAATAACAGAAATTAAAACTGATTTCTACTATATTTAGAATTCAAGATATAACTGAATGACAGCAATTTAAAACCGAAAATATTATTATAAATAAAATAAACAGAGAAAGAATATATAATTATCGAAACATAGCTGTAAATCTAAAAATTTATAATATTAAAATTGTAACTGAAAACGAATGAACATCAACAAAACTTACCCAATGATTAAATTCCAAAACTGTTCAAAAATAAAATTGAACAGTGAATGATCACCTCTATAAGTAATACCTACACATAATATATAAGATTGTGGAGCGATGACGACGTGCTAACTAGAGAACCATTATTCAACCATACATTTACAGTGTACCAGACGAATTGATTCACACACACACACTTTTGTGTCCACCTCTCAACTGTTGAACAATCTTATTGATGCACTAGCCATGGTAATACCGAACGTTCTATAATTTAATGTGTCAAACTGACAGTACTGTATCTACATTTAGAATCGGTGTTTGAAAATAGCTTCTTGTTTGATGTCTTGTATAATTTGAACCGTACGAATCGTAATGTTTGAATTAGATTGTGTGTACTTTTATTACCTGACGCAGAAAAAATTAAATATTAATGATAATCACTCGTGTATTATAAATATTGCTTTAATATGTTTCTGTCGAATGGGAGTCAATTCGGTAACCGGACGGTAAAATGTTATCTCTGAATTTAGTGAAATGGACGTCAGCGCTAAATGATGTTTGAGAATACGGCGCAAAAAATATTTTAAATATTTAATAATACGGCTTCTAGCTTTAACAATGTATACACACACATTTATATATATATACATATATATATATATATATATATATATATATATATATATATACAGAGAGAGAGAGAGAGAAGGTTACTTCAAGTCGTAGTCGTATACTAAAAAACTATGAATTGAAAAGGAACTACACTTCATTATATATTAACGTTTTTATTCATTCGTTTTTATAATATCAAGTCAATCCATAAATTCGTGCATATTCGCATCATCTCAGTTTGTCATGACTCATTTCGTAAAATAATGCACAGTCATACATGTTTTATCCTGTTCTTAAATCCACACCCGAGTGGTCAGTTTAGCATCGATTATCTTAAAGATAGGGCATAAATATAAGTCCTTAGAACAAGGATATCGATAATCGATACACACAGTATGTTTATTTTCTATTGTTGGGTGGTGAAAAGGCAACTTCCGCAGATGAAAAAATAGTGTTTCTGGTGAGAATGGAATCGGTGTGAGGATTGTTCAGAAATGGTTTCAAAGATTCAGAAAAGGACAAATCAGTGTATGGGACAAATCCTGTTCTGGACGTCTTACTGAATTTGACAACGACATTCTGAATAAATTTGTCGATGCAGAACCAGAAGTAATGGTGGATCAGTTTGTAAAAAGAATAAATTCATTTCATAGAAATCTATTTTGTCACGTGCAGAAGATAGGAAAGATATTTAAGCTTTCAAAATGAATGCCGTGCCATCTATCGGGAGCCAATCGTCAATAAATATTAGTACTTCTCTTTAAATCCACTATAATCAGGAGCCGTTCCTTGACCGCATTGTGACAAGCGATTGAAAACGGATTCGAATCACAATATCACACAAGAAAAAGACAGTGGACATGTAAGGATAAAAACCCCTTATTAATAGCAAAGGGAGGATTGTACACAAAAAATACTCTTGTCTATTTCGTGGAATATGCACGGTGTCGCCGTATACAATTGTTATAACCTAATCAAATGATAAATGCAGATGTATTTCAGTCTTAAATTCCAAAATGATTAAAAAAAATTGCGATAAGTAAACATTAAAAAGGTTCTGGTCCACTAAAATAATGTTAGACCGTACACTACTTGGGAGTTTGTTTCATTCTCTTAACTAGCCAAAGATTTCTCCAAGTGAGTACCATTTATTTCTAGCACTTTAAAATTTTTTATCGGGAAAATAATTAAAGTACAAAGATGAATTCGAAAGTTTCAGCTTTTTTACATAAAAAAGAAAGTCATTCTTTAGAAATAGAATTAAAAAATTGCCAGTAAGACGGCAACAAGTTGTTGGTAATGAAGGAAAATATATCACTGATTAAAGTAATAAATTATTTTTTGTTTGTCGAAATTTGCCTAAAATGCGCATAATTTTATGAATTGATCTCATACTTTTATCCAACAATTTGACCTGATACAAAGCGAATGGTTTACAGAAAATTCATGAAGACTTCGATGTACAAAATCTTCAATAAGCTGTGAAATATACAAATAGATAGATCAATTATGATGTGATAGTGTTTTTCTGTTTCTGATATTGAACATTTTCATTATATAGACGGAATTAAAAGCAAATTGAAGTATATCAACATTTTAAAATAGAACTTTAAGTGCAATTCAACTCTTCTGGGAATCCTGAGTAATAATATATTCTATCAAGATAACGATCCTAAGCAGAAAGTTCGTATAGACCGAAAGTGACTTCTATACAATTGCCCTGAAGTTATGGAAACCTCATCAGATTACATGATAACAAGAATCTGATAGCAAATATAGATGAATTGAAAAAAAGAGGATGTGAAATGGAAAAATATAAACCTAGACGTTACTATATAATTAGTGTAATTGATGCCAAACAGGCTAACTGAAATATTTAAAAGCGAAAGCTTCCCAAAGGAATATTAGTCATAATATTTTGTCACAGTTCTAATATTAATGGTGTGTATTTTCGTGATAAACACGTTTTGTATGAATATGAAATGATTTCGTTCCCATTTTGTATTGTTTTGTCTCCTTTTTGTTACTATTAATGAATTAATATTTGAAATCACATAATGCTTAAAATAACTTTTTGCTATATAAAATACGCAGGAAAAAATAATGAATAAAAATATTCAAATTTAATGACATGGATCAGTGTATGCTGTTTTTAAATGATAGTTTTCTTACTGAGAATATTTATATATGTGTGTATAATATATATATATATATATATATATATATATGTATATATATATATATATATATATATATATATATATATATATATATATATGTGTGTATATGCGTATATATATATATATATATATATATATATATATATATATATATACAACAAAGTATTTAAGAAATGGAAATCTCAACAAATGTAATAATGAAAAAAAGAATGGTCGGCCAAGAGGCTTTTTAGTACTAGTGAGCTGATAGTAAATTAAAGAGATAAGATCTCGCGTTTAATAACGCTGCGATAAATCGTCATCGATACGTCACATGAAGGGAATTTCTAGTTGACGGAGTACGTTTCAAACGCCACAATCAGATTATTATTTTGTTATATTCTTCCGAAATCTGTAACAAGCAATGTCAGTCTGTCGACTTAATGTCATATCCATGTAATCCTCACATTGATACTAATTCTATGCCGCGGCTGCTGTTCAACAGCTGTACGTTCTTCGTCCTCTTACGGACGTCACGTTGAAGCCGAGTTCGTCGTTGTCGGAGAAATAAATCGTTTTGTTTAATGCTGGGACGTTGACTAAAAATGGATAGTGATGTTAAATGGCTGGTTATATTGAAAGTATATTTGAATCTTATAATCATAAGTGGAATGAAATAGTTTCATTCTTGTATTTTGAAGTTAGTTTAAGCTTTTAAATAGTAAATATATATTTTGTTTTCATTGTTGATCATTTATGATTGTTGCTTGTACGCGTTTCGATTGTGATGCCTCCATCTTCAGAGAGTCAAATCAGTGAAAAAAACATTTAATTAATCACGTTTTTGACAAGAATAATAAAATAGGTTTTACATAAATGAGAATACATTTTGAAAATGAATTCATTTTTCATCCTACTAAATGTGATCCATTAAATATTCAGTAAATGATTGTTGATCATTTTTGATTACTTCTGATTCTTATTTCGATAAAAACATAAGTGATAACATACAAAAAAAATTTTTTTTTAATTTTTCTGTACGTTTGTACTCAGAGAATATTGACATCCAATTCTGCATAACCAACACTGGTAATGGTCAATAATCATTTATTAAACATTTTTGATTAAATAAATGATTACGATTTATGAAGTGAACAAAGAATTCATTTGTGAAAACGAATTCAACCCAAAGTCAAAAATGTTGGGTAAAACTAAAATTATTTACTCAAATCGACCATACAAACACTTCTTAGAACTAGGAAAAACTGTACTAAATATCTATGTAATATATTTGATTGTAAAGAGAATATTGTTATATAGAAGTATTCAGTTCAGTTTTGTTCTTGCTACTCTTCGTACAGTAACATCTATATTTATGTCTTTAATATCAAATTTTAGAGTTGGTAACTAACATCACATGATGATGATGATCTTTCACATTTAGTTTTATAAGAAATGATAATCATTAAACGATCAGAAATATTTTACATAATTTTTGCGGAGGCTGAAAATTCATTTCTGAAAGTGAATCTAGATCAATTGTTATGCTTACAGAGTTACTATAAGAATGACTTCATAAAAAAATATTATGATAAATGAAAAAATCATCCGTAATGTAAATAGATTGGTTTTTAATTAATAGACTCGTACTAAAAGACTAAATGATAATTTCTTTTCACTATCTGAAAACAATTGCGTACTCGATAACCAAATTTCAGAATATCCGACGATTTATATTTACACAATGTATTTAGAAGTATTCAAACTGTATTATTAAAAAGGAAAACATGGCAACGAGTCGTCCGAGAGCAATGTAAATAGCATGTGCGTCCGAACGGTTCGAAAATCGAATATCTCCTGTATACAATAATCTTCTGACAAGCACCTGCAACATGTTTATAATTTTTATGCAAACTAACTACCAATTATTGCATTTTGCGAATTGCACTCGCAACCAACTAAATATTTACTTGAAATTTTACCCACGCGGCACATGGCAACATGTTTGTTTTAACACGAATTCGTACAGAAAACAAATTATGTACGCCGAGAGACGTACAAGAATTCGCTTGTTCGCGATCCGCTTGATTCATTGCGTGCAACACTGTACAAGTTTTAACAATGTAAATTATTTACCATAAATATATCGATGTGTGTACATGTGTGTGTGTTTTTTTTTTAATTACATATTGGGTTTAGAGGACAGTGTGCAGAATTGACCCGTACACAAAGAAGAAACAACATGGAAATATTTACAAGCAAACACGTATGTATAAATATATATATATATATATATATATATATATATATATACACAGTGAACATTTCAATTTTCTTCTTTCGTCGACAGTATCAAGTTTCATTATGGCTTCCAATAAAGTTACACCAACAGTTAAGACATTAACACAAATTATTTCAGTTTTATATTCAAGAAAAATACCTAATACTTCTATTATTTTTTCTAAAAACAGTTTACTTGTGGAATTTTTGAAATATTCAAAATTAATATCAAAGAATACAATAACAATATTTAACCTCTTTCCTTAAGATTTATTTTGGAGCACGAGTTTCTTTCCAATATTATTTAATTTTACCGCAGTGCTATACCCGCAGTTCTTGCAAGAAAAACTAAAATATTTCAGTTTCGGAGTTCATGTTGAGTACTGTTATACATAGTAAGAAAATGAATTGCAAATTATGGGATGGTCGTAGCCCATCAAAGCCGAATTTGTTACAGAGACCTGATGAGTGCGATACTCGTCATTTCCTCTCAAGGGGTTAATAAACATTTCTTAATGTTGTTCCATGCAAATTCTAGAAACTATTCGGAATGTCGTCTGTTTTTTAAGATAAATATTGATTTTTAGATAAGTTATTGGTACTAATATTTTGAATGATTATCATTTAAGATCCACTTTTGAGTCCTCTGCCTGAAGATCATGAAAATACAAATCTGTCGCATAAGAAATGATTCAATACTCGGTCCAAAATTCGCCCAGTCATGAAGAATAGTATCAGGAAAACAAAATAGACATAAAAATGTCCAACCTGTTTTAAAATAATTGATTTTACTTTCGCAAATGATTTATTTTCATCCCATAAATTAAAAACATTTTTATGATCAAAAATGTTCAATAATATGTTATATAATATAAAATGGAAATATTATCATTCTCAGAATACCAAGGTATAAATAAATCAGAATAAAGAATTTTCTGTAATTTAACGTTCTGAGGATAATGGTATTATTATAGAAATTTGAACGAACAATAATCGAAAATGATCAATAAACATGATTCTCTATTTGCCTCATGAGCACACATTTTTTTTTCTAATCAATAATGATTTACTGAACACTTCTGATAAGAAACAAATTTTAGTTTATGAGGCGAAGAAATAGAAAAGAATTAAATTGCGAAAGAATGTTAACGTTAAAAATTTCCCATAGATATTAATTGAAACCAGCTTACGGTGAACCTATTATTAACCCTTTCGCTGCTGTATACGTCTTTAGGTGCTCAACTAATATCGTCTGAACAGTGCTGTAGGCGCCTTTTAGCGCTCAATTCACTTCGTCGAGATGGTGCTATTGACGTCTAAAGGCGTATATTTATTATCTAGCATATTGATTGAATAACAGCCAAAAACTATCAGCTCTATTAAATTTCCAATTGTCTCTTTGAATGAATGTCTACAGTCTGATACGCGTGCTCTGGATTAGATTTTCCCGCAGTGAAAGTGTTATTAAAAGAATTTTTTTTGAATAATCAACTTTTCTGGTCAAAAATTCCCAATCAATCATTACTGATAATTTTTGATATCTTCTTATACACATTTTGACTGAGACACAAACATCTTCAAATCATTAAAGTATAGAAAAACGTTAGATTTCATCAAAAAAACAAAATTTCTTGTACTTCGACCCTCAGAAAATGATGATATTAAAATGTGTTTACCAAATCTAAAAAAGACAAATAATATTTAAAAAATATTTACTATTAAAATTTTGGAAATGTGGTTAAATTTACTTTCACAAATTAACCTCCAGTCTGCAATTGCTCCATAAAAACCTTATGAAAGAATTTTCTAATCAGTAAGATCAAGAAATATTATTTCTGTTCTTTTTTACTATAAACACAATGTGGTCATCATCAAAATTGAAATAATTAATCAAAATGAACAATAATTACTTTTACAATAAATTATTTTTTCACTCTATGGATCTCAAACATTTTCCCGGTCAAAAAGGTTTAATAATTCCCCTTTGATTGTTGTTGAGTAATTAAGAAAGAATCGAAAATAATCAAACTTGTAACCAATTTTACTTATGAGAACCACAAATACACACTCAATATTCTTGACCTGATTTTCATGTTTATTTGAAACATTAAATCAGCACAGATACAAATACAATGAGCCTAAATTATATATTATTAAATGTTTCACTTATTTACCACTTTTTCAATTAACCACATATGTAAGAGAAACAAAAGGAGAAACAAACGAGCCTATACTTACAAGTAAATAGCGAATAAAATAAGCTGCTTGAAATATAATACGTACATAAGAGATTGAATAACATTAGCATTTTCTAACACAACAATTCCAGTTCAGTTTCACTGCGAATGTTCACGATACACGGTAATAACGGTTCAAATGTATGTAATGAATACTTAGTTATAACATCTCATGTAAATCGTCAATTCGTTAAAAAAGAATAGAAATCGTTGCGTTCGTTCGATGCGCTCGTCCTACAAACAACGTTCATGTTTAATAAATACGTTATGTAGATCGGTATTAGTTACTTGTGCGTGAAATGGTACGATTTTGCATGTTTAGGAGGAACGTATGAATAAATTAAAGCGGATCGAGAAGAATGTGTATAGGTGTTTGTTTCTTTCAGACTGTCAGTATTATACAGTGTATGTAATGATATACATAATATTTTTTTAAAAATAAAATAGTCAGCAATTAATTATTGTTTCTCTTTGATATACAAAAAGATATTTCTGCCTCTTGGCGCTCTGAAAATGATATTATCGTAATCTCAATTTGCATAAAGAACAATCAAAAATAACAAATAATTAGTATTTTTAACCTTAAAAATTTTTGTGCTTGTAAAGAAAAATTAATTTGTGAACACAAAAATGTGTATTTCGATAATAATATTATTTTTTGAATGCAATCACATAAAAACTTATTTGCAATTATAGGATTTTCTATATACGAGCTATGAAGATGATGGAATCGAAACACATTTTCCTATGAGAGATAAGAAATAAACACAAAAACACTTTTGACTTTGTGACTAAATTCATTTTCACGAATGAATCTTTATTCACTTCACAAACACCACCGTACTAAATTTGTTTTGGTTCATGAGGTGAAAGAGAATTCATTTATTAAAAATCAATTATTGAGTACTATTATAAACTACATGGGTCGTTTGATAAGTATAGTACATTTCTATGATGTGGCTCCACGATTATAATAATGATTATTATAATCGTTGATATTGGATTAATGTTTTATGCAAGCCTATTTTATATTAAAATTCTTTTTTCGTTGTGTAGAAAAGTTACAAATTTAGACTAAATTTACGTTCATCATAATTGAATTTACAAGTTTACAACAGTCAATAAGGGTTTGATAACATTCTTATATTCAATTAATATTCTTTTTTATATTAATTTCATTTTTGATTCATTATACAACTATTTCAAATATATATTCAATTTCAGATTTTTTTTTAATTCTATATACCACAAAAAAATCTATTCAAAAATGTTCAATAACTCATTATTAGTCATTTTTGTTTCTTGCTTATCTACAAATTCGAGTTAGATGCCAGCATTCTTAGAGCACTAAAGTTCAAGAAAATATGTGATACTTTCAATTCATTTCTTAAGATTCATTTAAACAAAAACATGTTAGATATGAAGGTCGATAGATAAATTTGGTAAATTTTCATGATGTGGCGTCATCATTTCAAAACTAGTACAGGAAAAATTTCTGTCAGAAACGATACGTTGTTCACGTTCTACAAATGTTTGAAGCGAGTATTTTAGCAATTGCTGTAAAAATAGCAAAAAAACGAGCAGGCCTTTTTACGTCGATTCGTCAACATGGATGAAACATGGGCTCACCACTACACATCTGAGTCGAAGCAGCAGTTAAAGCAGTGGGCAACGACTGGTGAAAAATGCCCCGAAGAAGGCGAATACCGTTTAATCAGCTAGAAAGGTGATGGCCACTGTTTTTTACGATTCCTAAGGAATTATCCCGATCGACTACTTAACGAAGGGAAAAACGATAACTGAAACCTATTGTGCAACATTATTGGATCGTTTAAAAGAAGAACTAAAACAAAAATAGTCAAAACTGGCGCACAAAAAAGTGCTCTTTCACCAGAACAACGCGCTGTTCCACAAATCGACCGTCACAATGGCAAAATAGCACGAACTAGGCTTCGAATTGATTCCTCATTCACCCTATTCTCCAAACTTGATCCCTTGCGATTTTTTCCTATTCCCAAACTTGAAAATTTGGCTCCGGGGGAAGTAATTATCGTCGAATGAGGATATCATCGCCGCCGTCAATGTGTACTTTGCAGACACGTTAGACCTAGTGTATAACCCTCAATGAGACTACGTTGAAAAATAAAATCGATTTTTTCCAAAAAACGGTGTTTAACTTGCTTTTTTACCATACTTATCAAACGACCCATATATGATTTATTTTTAAATTTATCCTGTTGGTCTTCGTTTAATTATATCAACTAAATGTCTGTTCTCCAGTACTAGTTTTGGCACAAATGTCATCTTTAGTTAGATGTTGAAAACTTTTCAACTTCTAGAGTCCTCAAGGTCTATCTGAGGATCACGACGGGGGGGATCACGGACGGGGTCACGAATATAAAAACATAATTACAATTTCAAAAATCATGTATAAGAGCAGAATTCTAGAAAAAAATTATTTCAGGATCCTATAATTAAATGCTTTATTTGTCATAAAGAGTGTTTTGTATTAATTAATAAATATAAACAAAATACGTACAGACACTGTAGGTAACTCATTGTCAATCAATCACAAACATAATTCTTTTCTCACTTCCTAAACCACAAATAATTTTTATGATCAGCATTTCAATGACAATTTCATCATCTTTAGAACATTAAAATCCATGAAAAGATTTCCCTGTATTCTGTAGGTTAAGAAAAGTATTCGTCTATAAAAGGAATTTAAAATTTTCTTTTTTAAACTTCTATTGTCAAATACTTAAACCTGACACAATAATCATTAACTGTTAAAAAAAACGAACTCTGTATGTTTATAAAAGTTCATTAAACCTCTATTCTCTGTATGAATTATTTTGAAAATAACTCTATGTATTTGTACATAAATTAAAAAAGTACATGTATTGAGCAAGAATAATGTAAATCATTTGCAATGCACCAAGACAAAACATATTGGAACGTATGAAAAATAATACAGAACGCTTTAAATATTTCATTTTTTGACGTAAACGACACTTGAATGTGTTTGAATGTATTTACTTATCATCACTTACCACAATTGCTTTCTAATGTACAAGTGTTCGAGATCGGCGTCTAAAGACTGGTTTTGTTTTGCATTTCTCAAGGAAAATGCACGTACAGCTTATGTATATTATTAGAACTACATGTGTTATGTCATGTACAGATATATATATATATATATATATATATATATATATATATATATTCGTGTGTATAACATTACACAATATTTATGCACAAGACGTACTCTACATTGTTTTAATTCGAGTTTGAAATTATTGCGCCGGAAGAAGAGATGCTTATTGTGGAGATTAATTATATCAGGTTGGTAGAAAAATAATTGCGGTTTATGACCTTCAAATTCATGTACATTTTTCTCTTCTTTGATTTTCTTGTTTTAAGTTGCCCAGAACACTAATTAATGACTAATTCCAAACTTTTGTGCAAGCTCTCGAATTGTGAGTAGTTTCGATTCAACTAATGAATTTAGTTGATCGTTATTAAGTGAAAAAGGATACCCACGATTTTCTTCATTTTCAAAGTTCTCGTCCTCAGTAGATTTTTTTTGGAATTTTATGTAATCACGTTTATTGATTCATCATATGATCTTGAATTAAAATTCTTACACTTTTGAACTTTGAAATAGATTATTTTTCGTATAAACAAGATATATAAAATATAATCGAAGTTCAATGCATTCTTCGAACTAATTAGCAAACTGCAACTTGTCTCCTTTTATCTAAATGATAATTTAACACTGTGTCTAATGTTTTTATCGTGCAGTTTACTGTTCTACGTTAGTGTAAGTGAATTTTCGCGAATTTGATTGAATTAAAAGATGAGGATCAAGAAGATACTATACATAGGCGACCGTAAGATAAATAACAAGATTACTTAAAACGAGAAAAAGCTCTGAACTGGAGGAAAGATATGATTCAACGATAAGGGTGTATGATAAAAAATATAAATACAAAAATCTCGTCGAAAATAATAGTATTTCTAAATGATTGTGGAACCGGTTTGAAAAGGAAGGAAAGAAATCATAATATAATTCTAGGTTTGTAGCTAAATTTATTTTCACAAATTAATTTCTCACTTGTCATACAAAAATATTTTCTTATCAAATTGATTCTAGATTTTGAGTTTTTGAATTGGATTTGTTGGAAAATGTTTTTAGGTTAATAATATTCATTGTAAGTCGATTGATCTTCTATATCAATGCGTTTGTCAAACACAATAAAAGAAGTGGTTAAAAAATTAATATACCTGCTACTCTTTATTATAATCCCTTATCAGTGCATTTATTCTGTGTATATGTTTATGTATTAATATATTGCTTTTTAAAAAAAAAGAATATTAAATACAACTAGACAATAATTAAATGTTTATTTTGTTTCTTTAAATATTCTCTTAGAAGTGATTTTTTTTACTCATTCCACAAACTATAAAAAAAACTAATTAAAAATCATCAATCATTGTATTGTGAAATTGGAAAAATCATTCACAAAGAAATTTTACATATATTTCTTTTAAAATTTGAGATGCTCTCCATATATTTCGATTTATAAAAAAATATATTTCCATTAATTAAAAATAGATAATCAAATGATTGAAACACTGTTCAAACAGAACAATATAAATATAGTAATTGAATTTAAATTATTATTCAGACGTGTGTGTTTTCATCAGAGAGAAAAAAATCTGTCTACACTCACAAATAAGCCAATCTCGTCGACACATAACCGTAACGGAATTGAATACAGCGCGCATTTGTATACGCCATTTAATTTTAAATCGTTCGATTATTTATGACATTAAATATGCATTAAATAATAAATTTCCATTTAAAAAAAGTGAGTTGTTAGCACAACCGTCGATAATAAATCAATTATAATGAAGTTATAACAGCTTCGTTAGTTAATGAAGATATCGTTTTAGATACATTCCATTTATGACGCTATTAGTACGTACACACACAACATGCAGTTTCACAAGCATTTCAGAATATGTGACAGAAATAATGCATGACCGTACAAGATACATTATGTATGGAGGAGACGGGACGTACATACGGGCGGAGAGGAAAGAAACAAGTGTAAGAGCACAGATCCGAATGTCAAATCGGCTACTGAAACTGAACAATGCGACAGACAAATGCTAATAACGCCTGTATTAGGCCGCATGATTTAGAGTTTGGGCGTTATTGTTGCTTTCCTGATTTATACTGAACGATAAATCAAGCGAACTTTTAAATATGAACGCTTGTACTTTATTTATCGTTTTATGTAAATGGATTTATTATTCCCGCTGGTCCTGTAGGAGTGGAATCCGAGGTGCGTGTTCGAATTTGTATTTGAGAAATGAGTGTTGAAATCAATTTCAGTTTCGTAAGTGTGTGATATTTTTTATTTCTTATTTTAAACTTGAATAACTACATCAGACATATTCAGATCAAGTAAAATATAACACAAAAATGATAGTCCGAAAATCTGTATTTGAATAATGAAGCAAGTTATAAAAAAATATTAATGAAAATCTTATAGAAATGCTTAAAATTAACTTGTAACAAATTAATATTTCTCATCAAATAGATTTATTTTTATTTAAAAAACGTCTATTTACCTTGGAATTCTTTTATCAAAGTACCAGATTAGACTCCGTACAAAAAGGTAAGAAATAAAATAATTAATCTTCCACAAAAAATTCTCTTTTACTTCATAACTCACAAAAAAAATCGATGATTTGACAATTCGAGTACCACTATATAGAAGAATCGAGGAATGTAAAATGAAAAATAAGAAGAATTTGAATAAAAAATTAAATAAATTGTATAAAAAGATTATTCTTTACCTTGTCACTTTTTAGATAATGATATAGGCATTATGTGTATTTCGATAACTATAACATCATTTTCAGAGTCAAATGTCAATCAAAAGTAATTAATAATCAATTAACCAACATTTTTGATCAGGAAACTTTTATATAGTTTGTGAGATGAAAAATAATTCATTTATAGAAGAAAATTAAAAAAAATAGTACTAATAATAACCAAAAATGATTTGTAATGATTTTTTTGAACAGTGAAATTTTCTTGTGCTTTGTGGAATGAAAGTGAATTTAGCCAGTCTTAGAACTGTATTGTGATAATTGTATTTCTAACAATTTTTCATATCTGCAACTATTATAAACTAAAAACGGTTGATCGCAACAATAAATCAAACTCGTGTAGTTATCTTTTCTTGTCAGTTATATAGAAGTTTCTGATTTCAGCGCAAATAAAAAATTTTTAATGTTTTCATTTACAATCAGTAGACATTAACAAAAAGATCTCGTTTCATAAAGTATAAAAAGATTAAAAAGATTGCTTATATTCTCTAGAGAATCCAAAATAACATCATAAATGAATACATTTCAGTTACCAACAATCTAATATTTATTTTTATTAAAATTTTTGAAAAATCAAGTAACTTTTCACTAAAAATTTAATTTTATTTACTTAGAGATTTGGCATTTAAAATCATTGTGGTATAAAAATTTATACCTGGTAAAGGCTATAAATAACTTTTAAAAATAAAAGTAATTTCTTGACAGTGTGATTAAATTCAATTTCATAAAAGATTTTTTTCATACCACAAATCACAAAAAGATTTTCTGCTCAAATATGTTCAATAAATCATATTAATCATTTTTCATTCACGATTTAAAGATCAAAGAGGCTTTAGCAACGATCAAAAATAATCATTAATGATTTAGTGAACTTTTTTGTCCAAAAAACTTGTTTGAGGTTGTAAGATCAAAAAAGAATTAATTGGTGAAACGAAAAAGTATTTTAAAAATCTTAAGTATTACAAATAACATCCCTTTTATCATAAATATTTTGTTCAAAAAATCTGAAGATTGTAGATAAAATATTTCTTTTTGAACGAACATTTTTCTTTTCAACTTCCTCTCACTCTATTACAAATTCACTTTTATGAAAAAAAGTGAGAAATATTTTCCTTTTCTTTTATGTTATTAAAAGAATATTGGATTGTAGAATAAAACTTCAAATCAATTTCATATTTTTTTTCTATTACTACTTATATTACAATGTCCAATCTTCGAGTAAACACAATCATTCACAGACAAATATTTTTCTACAATTTTCAGGTTTACTTATATAAAATATACAAGAATTATTTATATCATAAATTTTTAAAATCTTTCTTCATTAAGTTTTTAATTTCAAAGTTTGATAGATTTGACTTCCTGAAACAACTTTCTCTCACTACACAACAGTGTTTTTTTATCAAATATACATGCATAAAAAATAGAAATAATAATATAAAGATAAAGAATCTGAAGAAACATAAAGAAAGAATAATGTAATTATTGAAAATTCATTGAAATCTTCAAAAAATTGACTTAAAATAATTATTTGTATAGTCGTTTTGTATGGGATGAAATTAGAAATTTCTACATAACAAACAAGAAAACATCTGAGTTTGGATTATAATTCTATATCTATATTGTCTTATATTTAATCATTATATTATTCCATAATAAACGAAAATATAAAAACTTACAAACGCATGAAAGCCAGGAGCGCTGAGCGTTTTTGTAAAAGAATTAGGAACGGAGCTTAAGACTCTTGACTCATGAAGATTACTCAATGAGAAATGACTATGGAGTTTGCTGAATAAACTAATGGAAGACGAATGGACCAGAGACTCTAGTCGTGATAAAAGTACACAATCCCATATCGGTGTAAATCCTTGTTAGATATTTGATTATTTTGTATGCGTCTTTTTAATTTTTAAAAAATTGTATACAGTCAGAATATAATTCTAACACTGTGATTAAATTCATATTTACAAATGAATATTTTTTTATCTCACAAACTTTTTTTCTGGTCAAAAATATTCAATAAATCTCTATTGATCATTTTCTGAGTACCAATATACATATAAATCTATGTGAACTGAAGGAATTCATTTGTAAACAGTTCTAACTACATTATATAATTCTTTAAACATTGTTTAGTGCTTCATTTTGCCAATACTATTTTTGTTCTTAATAGTAACTATTTGTATAAACACAAATTTTATGCAAAAATTTAATAAACGCTTATTAAGTCAGAAAAGAATTGAAAAATAATTATTTTAGAAAGAACTGCCACAAAGCTCATATTAAATTAATTCAAGAATTGACTCTGAGCTGCTATTTAATTTTTTTTAAACAGATTGTTTAAATAAATTTATTTTCTTATAATATTAAATATAATGAAATCGAAACATTTAGTGGAATTGAATAAGTGTAAAAATAGTGTTGATGGCTTTTCAGTGAGGTTCAGAGTAAAATCTTCAAATATCAAAAACACTCGAGTTTTACTTTTCCACTCAGACTTTAAAACATTTCTAATCGACTTATTACACACTCAACTCGCTTTCAAATTACATAAAAATACATTTACATTCAATTAACACTCGGATAATTTTTTCGTAATAAATATACAATAAAAGTACAAGCCTATACAAACACAAGTCAATATCCCAGTCTAGAATATTCACTTAAGAGATTTTTTGTGATGTTTGGAGAGCACTCGAAACATACATAGTAATTATCAATGCAGAAACCGTACAAAAACAACGTCGAACACATGAAAAATCTACGTATGTGAATTTTTAAATAAATTAGCATAAAAACGTTCTTACGGAATTTGGCGCCGTCGTCCTGGCCGATCGGTGAGTAAATACTCGACGAGAATGACAATGACTAAATCGAGATTCGATAAACATAATTTTAATGTACGGTGATTTTTTCCACGGATCTTTTTTGTGCCGGTGCGTCGAGTATAATTAAAAAAATCGTTTCGTAGTCGCGCCGATTATCGCGGGACGAAATCACATATATAAATTTACATCTGCTGAAAAGATGTTATGTTAATTTTAATCTATATTTTCGCTGCATTTGCGCGCCGTGGCAGAAACCACACGGAAATACGAAATGAAATTGTTATTTATGATGTCGATCGGAAGAATTGTACACTGTTAAATAAACATTCAAAAGGCGTGTCGCAAGACTAACTCGTATGTATTTTGTATTAAAGTCCGGAGCATGTCGCAGAAATCGTTTAAAATTGTACCTGTAGACAGACAAGTATAAATATTTATTTATTAACCTACGTGTGTGCGTATACACACTTTTCCAAAATATTTTAACCATTTACATTCTGTCGAAATTTTCAAGTCGCATAAACTAAAAATGATATGAAATAATGAACGATTCATCATCATTCAACTCATGAGATTTCCAAACCCGGAATTGGAAAAAAACTGTTCTAAAATTTACTTTTTTTTAAAGAAAAACTATTTTCTTTTTGTCTGCTTTCAAATCTTATTGTTTTCCATAATATAAATTTCACTATTTTTTAAATAATTCAGTAAGAAAAGACAAAGTGTGTATATACCTTATGCACAGCGAAATGTACATAAGGTACAATGAAGAATAAACAATAATAATTTATTGGACATTTTTGAATCAGAATTTTTTTCTGTGCTTTGTGAGGTGAACAAAGAATTAATTTGTGAAACAATTTAGGCAGTGTCAAAACTACATTGAAAATAAATTATTAGAATTAAAGATTGCTTTTCGTTTCAACATTGATTAACAGTTTTTTATTTTTTATTTCTTGCAAAGAGATAAATCGACAATTACATTAATTTAATACATTAATAATTCTCCTTTTTAAAACCAAGTCAATATATTTTTAAAGATGATTTATCTTGAGGAAGTGAATTTATTCAGTGATAAAACTGAACTGTTTTCATCGTTATTCAAAAAATTTTACTGTGTAATCCGATTCCAAGTTAATTACAGATTTTTTTTAAATACCATTTTTATATTAGTGCATTCAATTGTACACTAAAAATTAAATTACAAAATTATAAGAAGCTGTTTGATAAAAAAAAACCTTGCAACTCGGAATAAAAAGCTATGCTGGGCTTAGTTTTAATACTTTCTTCGTTAAAAGTAAGAAGAAAGATTTTATAAATTTATAAGAATTATAAATTATGAACCAGCAGAT
The DNA here is from genome assembly GCA_034766995.1 of Acanthacorydalis orientalis. NCBI lineage: Eukaryota > Metazoa > Arthropoda > Insecta > Megaloptera > Corydalidae > Acanthacorydalis > Acanthacorydalis orientalis. The sequence goes on along the minus strand of CM068315.1, from coordinate 15,932,430 downwards.
TTATTTCCGATGCACTAATTAATTGTTTGAAAATGAAACCGTTATTGTAATGATGACGTTTTCGTGTATTTTTCTTGAAGTTATTTTCTTTTTCTTGATGTCACTATTCTTGGTTTTTGTTTCCCTGTTACCGGTGTCGTCTTTCGACATCTTCAGATGGGGTACTAATGTAGGGAAACATGGTAAAGTTTGATTCTATTTTCAAAAAAATCCATGTGAAATCAATAAAACATTTTTTTCACATGAATTACATGTGGAATATTAATTGAATACCATGCGGGTAATACGTATACATTTTTAAAGAGTTCTTAGTTCAAATAAAAAAGTTATTTAACGTTTTTCGAAGTAGGAAAAATAGGGTCAAACCTCTCTAGTTGCGGAAGGTTTGACCCTAGCTATGAGATGTTTAACCCTAGTTTTAAATGAATCACTGAAATTTCAATTAATAGGATATTATCTACTTTACTGTATTATAAATTTATTCATACAACTATTAAACACAGTACTTGTTAAATAATAACATAGCTTCAATGGCTCCAATGTATGGGTAATAACAGAGATTAATAACATTTAGTTTTGTTTACTACTTGTAAATATTAGTTTACACAGTAAAAAAAATACAATTTTATAGGCTACTTTTTGCTTTTTGTAACAATTTGTTTCGTATAAAATTTTCAGATCTCTCGTTTTCAAAATTACGTTTATGTGCTTATATTTTGATGAAAATATTTTTTGAAAACTTTTCGCAATGTGTTTAGTCCAGTATTTTGAGTAGACTCAAACCTCCCCATGTAACCCTACCCATCTGAAGATGTCGAAACATGAAACCAGTAATGGAGAAACCAAAACATAGGATAGTTAGTTCAAAGAAAAGAAAATAATTTCAAATTCTAGATACACACGAATAAAACAAATTACAAATGTATACTTTTCGTTTAAAATACTCATTTTTGTTTTTGAATCTTTGTTAATTAATTTTTCTGTAATCGATTGCAATTCTGATAATTCTTTAATAGCATTTTTTTAAAATACAACTCTGACACTGTGTTTAACATCACTTTAAATCATTCTTTATTACTTCATTACTCAAAAATACTTTTCTGGTCAAAAATGTTCAATAAGTCATTCACTTGATGCTCTGGTGATGAAGGCATCGCCATAATTAATGCCTATGTGCGCTATAATAATGATTTGTTGAACATTTTTTTTGATCAGAATTTTTTTCTTGGTTTGTGAGATGAAAAACAAATTCATCTATACAATATGAACTTAGTCAATATTAAAATTGTATCATGGTAAATTATTGAATTTTAATTAATAGTATTTTTATTTGATTTGAAATGAATTTCAATTCACAATTTCTTCTCTAAAAATAAATAATAAATAGGAATAATAAAAGAAAAAAGCTCCCGCAAAAAAATTAATCTAAAGTACATCAAGACCGTCGATCAACAAGCATTGATATAAAAAAAAAACATAATCATGATCCCGTGTAGTGGGGCATCGATCTCAGCACGTGGGCACATCACCGTTTACAGTGTAAGAGATACTTCAAGTCAAGTAGTTTGGTTCACGAACGTGGTGTCTTGTTCAAGTGTGTCTCGTTGTCCTCTTAAGTGTTCACTCGTGAAATACGGTTCGAGATTTTTGCGATATTGTTAATAGAAAATAAACATGTCCGGCCGATTCATTAAAACAACAGTCGAATGTGGATTTACTGTTAATTATTAATTAACGTCGAGTTATTTAACAAAATGTAAAAAAATCGAAACATAACTGAACTTGTTCAACAGTCGAGTACGTTGTGATTAAAAATTATTACGATTCCGAGTCATTTCTTTAAATAAACTCGAGATATGTCTGAGTATTTTCAATCAGGCACATACACACACACACACCTACACATTCAAACATACATACATTAATACCTACATACATATACATATATATATATATATATATATATATATATATATATATATATATATACACTAAACATATTTATTCAAATATAATTCAAAGATTACTGAATACAAATTCATTCTACAAGCTTCTACTCTTCACATAATAAAATAAAAATGATTAAAAATACAGCTACATATTAAAAAAAAATATAAAAGCTTGTAATCAAATATCAACTCTATTAAATAAATTTCACGCATGAGATCTTTTATAACGAGTTAAATTATTTTTCTCATTGTGCAAATGATTGTTGTAATATTTGATTTGTTTTAAATCGATCTATGTATTTATTCATATTAAAAACAAGTAAATAAAAAATAATAAGTAAGTATAATAAATAAGTTTTATAATGAATAAAAATAAAATCAAATAAGTAACTAATGAATATACAATATTTATACTAGTCATAAAAATCTAGGTTCGCTTACGAAAATAATGAGAAATTCAATGAATTAGTGTAGTACATATGATTAATTCCATATAAAGAAATTAGCAAATTATCTCAAAAAAATAAATAATATATTATATATATTGAAATGGTACATCGATGGTTCAGAAACAAATGATTTGATTGAGAAGTTTCAAGAAAAAATATCTGGTAATTGTGAATCAAATAAAACGTTTAACCTTTATAAAAAATGATTTAATTTATATTTATTAGATTTATAGTTGTCAAAAGAAGTTATTTTTCCGACGTGAGCAAATTTAATGTTTTTCTTTCACAGATGAATTCTTTTTCCAGTCCAAAAAAAAATAAAAGAACGTGTAGATTTTGTATGTAATTGTTAATAGCAATGACACGCGAAGTTACAAGAATTTTTTAAGAACAATTATGATACTTGTGTATCATAATAACTACAATGAACGTGCGACATGAACGTGACAATGCTACGTGCCACTTTATAAAACAACTACCTTGCAATATAACTGCGAGAGTAATTGTATAGACAACCCACACATAAACACACATATATATATATACATATATACTAGGGAGCTTCACCCACTTTTCGCTTTGTTCACCAACCCCCGAGCTCGCTGCGCTTGCCCACTTCTCAATTATAAACCTGTACATGCAACCGAATGAAACGATAAACATATTTCTTAAAACTCATTATGTCTATATAATTATCAGATATATAGCAACGTGATCTTGATATATATATATATATATATATATATATATATATATATATATATATATATAGATAGATAGATGTGTGTGTGTGTTAGTACGTTTATATAAACATGGCAGTAGATTATTTTTTGCAACTTTTTACTTTTTTGTAGCTAAATACTTTATATATATATATATATATATATATATATATATATATATATATATATATATATATATGTATATATGCTAATATGTCTATATAATCAGTGTCGTTGATAGATTGCAACGTGTTTTAAACATATTAGATAAACATATTCGGGTATCATAAAAACCACGACGTCATAAATAAATAAGTTAACGTTATCGAAAATCTTTTTTTGCGGATAATTTTGATTATATATATTTATATAAAACATAAAACAACTACGATGTAATATATCTGCGAGAATGTTTATATAAACATACTAACACACATATATATATACATACATACACACACACATATATATATACATATATATATATATATATATATATATAACGGTATTGAGCAAAGCGAACTGGGGCGGAGCCCCCTGCGGTCTGAGAGCATAGAGAGTAGAGGAAAGATCCCCTCTGATATAATAAAGAAAGAATCAAGTTAGAATTTGAATAAATAGATATAAGTAAATTCAGCTATTTCTGTGATTACCTGTATATATTTTTTCCAGTTTACGAAAACTCTAAAACTCTATCCAATATTGAATCTTCTATGAATATAGAATAAAATATGAACATGTTACGATAATCTATAAATAATTGCGACCGTGATTAATGGACTAGCATTAAAGATGATAAAAATAATGGAAGAATATTATGATATCAATTCATTCTCTATTATCGATAGTATTATTTCTAGCGAATGTCAGCAGCGCACGATTATTAGTATATAAGTTCAAGAGAATAAAAAAAACACATTTCGGACATGTATTTATTACGCGACGAGTTCGAACTGTGTGATATTTATTTCACATGCGCCATGTGTTTTCGTTACGACCAATTATCCGAAAACAAAATACAAAGTTCATCAACCTGCAACGTATTCGGCAACCCGACAATATGACGGACTACTATAATACATATTGTGATACAACAGATTCTATTCATTCGATTGATGAATGATTTTTAGTTCTGGCGCGTGGGACGCGCATTCGCGAGGTGTTTTAATTGCCTCTTTACCTGGTGGAACGATGCTACGCGCCGATATCAATTTGTTTCGACAGGTTGACTCTTACCCACGATCGGAGTGTTTTCGCGTCACACATTCGCATGCTAATTCATTAATCAATCCGTACTGAAGATCCTGGTGCTACTGAAGCTTCCGCTTCGGCACGGAGCGACGTCGATACGGCTCGGACGACAAATATGTTAATTAATACGAAATGTACGAACGTGTGTGGGTTACGGGCGGTACACTTAAAATGAAACACTTTTATTCGATAATCGTATCGCTTGCAAAATTTGAAGAGACGAACGGGTCGAGCGAGCAAGTGTAATGGATTTATGACTGGTTTCCTGGTGTCAATCAACGGTCGCAGTGTTTAAGATTTTTTTTTTAAATTAAAAAAATAATTTATTAAGATTGCTTTAGTACATATTAACAGTTTTAATGCGATCGACGATAAAAAAAATAAACAAAATTTGAAAGAAATGTTTCAATTGAGTTTTTTGAATGAATTCAATAAAAAGGCACCAATAAACCAAAAATACATCTATAACACAATTATATATATATATATCTTCTTGACTTCGTTTATTATTTATCAAATAATTAAAATCAGAATAACATATAAGTGATTCACAAACAATATATGATTGTATTCTCTTAAAGATTTACATTCCTTTGAAAAAATTCTTTATTAATATCAGTTTCGCTCTAAACTAAATTGAACTAATATTACAGACAGAACTTCTAACAGCAATTTTTATTTTTTTCATCCAACAGACCTGTGATAATTTTTGTGATAAAATGATTAAATAAATTAGTATTGATCATTTTTAATTCCTGCTTAGAAATGTTTAAATTTTCATAAGCAGCAACTAAAAATGATCAATGATGATTTATTAAATATTTTTGATTAGCAAAAAAGTATATGTTTTGTGAGATGAAAAAGGAAAAAAAACATATTTATGAAAGTGTATTTAGCCACAGTATTAGAACATTATTGTGCCTAACATACATTTTTACATTCACTTTTGATCATCTCAAAATTTATTTGATCAAATCTATTATCTGAATAAAAATTTAAATCTTAATAAAATTATTATTTCTGAAAATTAATTTTAAAAAACAATTGTGTAATGAGCAAAGATAGGTACAATAATAGGTCAGAGGCGACTCTATTACCTAGAATGACATACAGAATCTAGTCAACTATTTTAAAAATAGAAAATTTCAACTTGTATTCGATTGGTAGAAAATTATTTGTGGTTTATGTACCCATTTTTAATTTTCCTAGCTGTTTTAAGTGGTCCAGAATTGTTGGATGACTAACGCCTAATTTATGTGCAATCTCTCAAATTGTGCATGGTTTTGATTCAACTAACGCCTTCAGTTGGTCGTGATGAACTGAAGAAGGATGTTCGTCGTACCTTCTTCAACTTCAAGGCTCTTATCTCAGGCACAAAATTTTTGGAACCATCATTGTACCGTATGTTCCTCATCAGTACCTATACCGAAAACATCATTTAGTGTATAAACAGTTTCTGCTGCTTTACCACCCGTTTTGAAGTCATACAAGAAATTGCTCTTATTTGATTCTTTTCCATATTTAATTCAATAGCCCAGTTTAAACGAAAATTAACAACAAAACCAAAGTCGATATAACCAAAATACAGAGTGAAAATGCACTTTAAATTTTATTAACATGAGCACGATGAAATGACAGTCTGAAAAAAATAAGGTTATAATTCAGAAAACAAAACCCACAATTATTTTCGTATCAGCCTAATAATTATGTCGTATGTCTTTGATTAGAGAATCATTTCACAAAACTATCAATAAATATTTTATTGAAGTATAATACTTATTATATAGTAAGAAACTTTTTTCAAACATCTAAAAACGAGTATTAAAATATTGGTGAGACGAATTTCAGTAGTACAAACTGGGATTTAAAATTTTGTAATACAGTGTAGAAGATTTTAAATTAAAATTTTTGGAACTAGAACGATTTTATAGAAAAAAGAGACCCAATGAGTAAAAACAAATAAAATTCCATTGATAATGTGACAAACTAATCAAGTCATCGTTGAATCTAAGGAGATAATAAAAAAAATTGTAATATTTAGTTTATTTATAAAAAAATTGATACTTGTTATAAATATAGTAGTGATCTTCTCAATGATTTAAAAACGATTTTCTTAAAATTGTCAATAAATGAATAAAAGAAATACAATGGAATAATTTGAACAATGATAAATGTTTAACCGATCTCAGTAAACACTTTTTGAACACATGAAAATAATAAATCTTTTCATACTGGTATGAAAATATTATTGAAATGAATATCAGAAATGCAAACAAAGATTTAGTGTAGAAGAATTTAAATTTTGATTTTTGGAATTGAAGCGATTTTATACAAATTGCTTGAGAATCAAAGAACAAATTGACAAAGCACCCAAGCTAAAATGATAAATTGTTCAAGTTAGTGATGAATTCATGCAGATAATTAAGTGACTTTTGATTAAGTAAGAAAGTGGTCAATGAGTGTAGAATTTTATAAATTCAAATTATAAAACGTTTGAATCAGTTCGACTGAATCTAAATCTTCTACTTCTGAGTGAAAAATAGAAATATATATTTTAATAATTACACTTTTATAAATACTTGAAGATTATGTGTATTTAATATATGCATATTATGTACATATAATATATATATATATGTATGTATGTATGTATGTATATATTTATAAGTGTACAAAGCATTGTTCATTCAAAGATGAAAATCACTGACACCTGTACATAAAAACTCGAGTTGTTAGAACACAAGGAGCTAGTATGGACACCGTTGATCATCGTTCACGTACGTAACATAATACCAACAGATGCTCGAGCAAAACACTCGCACGCGAAAGAACGAAGAACCTGCGGTCAACTAGACAAGAGCTGAGAGCGAGTCATCCGCCATCTAAGCCAACGAGTCAGCATGTCCGAACGGACCACGATCTCGGTATCCTCGTGCCCACAGTGTTATTTTTTTTTATTCTTCGTTACATCCATGCAACAACAAAATCGTTTCTCCCACACAGAAAGCAAACAAAACAGGGAATTTAAACAAGCAATGTAAAATAACACTGCAGACAATAACACAATACAATGGGGCCGGAACGACGGAGTGCAGGTTTGATACGGTTTCGGATAAATCACTAAGGTGGTCGGTGTGCTGCACACGGTTCGAAATTCATTCCGCGCGACGATATGTCGAGATTGTAATGGAATTCAAACACAGAATCGAACGGAATGCATGTACAGAGGTTCTGTATCCTCGCACGGGTCGGAATCGAACGTAGGAATTGAAACGTATAGAAGCAGCATGAAATCGAAGAGTTTCCATATAAGTAGTTTTTAAAAGAATCGCGTCGTCGAGAAGAACAGAGAATCAATTTTTTTTAAAAAAAAACATTCGATGTCACACTAATGAAAATTCTATCGGTTAAAATACTCAATATTGTTTTTTTTTTATTATTTTAGAAACAGACATACACATATTTGATATTTCATTATAAATTCAAATAACAGATAAATATTTAAAAAAGAAATCCTCCACTTTATTTAAATACTTATCTACATCTCAGATAATGTATTAAATGTTCTAATTATAGATCCATTCCGTGAATAACACAACAAGAAACTGAATTTATAAAGACGAGAGAGTATTTAAAAATATTTAACCCCACAAAAATTTACATTAAACTATAAAAATATTTATGAATTACATACACGTTTGATATGAAAATATAACATAATTCAAGAACGAAAACCTGTTAGTACCGTCTTCAACCATCTGATTGATACAAACCGTCCACGGACACAAACAACGAAATTCTTATTGCATGCTTTAATATCATATGATATCCATACAAAAGACAGTTTATACGTGCGACACGTTCTATTGTCACGGTTTTTAACAATCCATTCGGGTTAATGATACGTCCACAAAACAGTGCCGTCAAAAACTATAATTACAGTACTTACAAATTAAACCCTTCTAAATTTTACACGCACCTGTCCTGACGGACATCCTATAATAATGAAAATGTCTACGGCTCGTTCTGTTTGTCGACCGACGAACACTTTTATTATTTTCAATCATAAATGATGTTTCTTAATCCTTCCGTCACGGATTACGAAAATGCATTCGAATACACGATTTGAATTTATACTTTAGGTGGTTCAAATTTTTTGCCGATTTTGATTTACAAAATAATATATTCATTGACCAATGTCTAACTAAATAAACAAACCAATCAATTATCTTTTTAACACTAATTTGAACAGTTTGTCTTACTAGCAATGGAATTTTGTCTATTTTTGTGTATTTGAATTTTAATTAATTACAAAAATGTTATTAAAAATATATTTTTTTAGGTTAGTAGAAAAATAATTGCGGTCTATGACCTTCAAATTCATATATATATGTCTCCCTTTTGATTTTCCTGGTTGTTTTAAGTGGTCCAGAACTGTTGAGTGACTAACGCCTAACTTTTGTGCAAGCTGTCGAATTGTTGTGGGTGGATTTGATTGATTTAAAGTAACAATTTCAGTTGGTCATTATGAAATGAAAAAGGACACTCTTAACCTTATCATCTCAAGGCTCTTGTCCCCAGCACGAAATTTTTGGAACAATCATTTCACCGTAGGTTCTTTGACAGTAGTTACACTAAAAGCAGTTTAGTTTATGAGCAGTTTCTGCTACTTTACCACTCGTTTTGAACTCGTACAAAAAAATGCTCTTTACTTTTTTCTATCTTGAATTCAATAACCGAATTGAAAACAAAATTAATAATAAAACCAAAGTAAATGTTACTAAAATTCAGATCGAAAAATCCACTTTAAAATGATAATACGATAAAATAACACTTTTATTGAAAAAAACTAGTAAGAATAAAAATCGCAATTATTTTCCAACTAACTAAATACATTGAAATAGAAGATTTAAATTAAATCAGGAAACAAACTTTGTGCTAATGTTAATTCTTAAATTGATATACTAATTGACCAATTTCTAACTAAATAAACAAGATAGAAATTTGGCGTTTTGTCTGTTTTTGTTCACTGAGTTTCAAATGGTTATAAAAATATTATTATGAAGAAAAATATTTGTTTTTCATTTTAAAGTACAAGATTTAGATACAATCAAGAAACAAACTTTTTATGAAATGATACTCATCTACTAATTTTTAATTAAATAAACAAAATAATACTCTGGTTTTTTGTTGATTAAATCTGAAAAATTATAAAAATTTCATTCTCAACAAGCATCTTTATATTTTTTATTCCAAAGTAGAAAATTTAGATTCAATCGAGAAACAAACAGCGAATTTAAACGTATAAAAGTTACACTCGTTCGACAATTTTTGAAACAAGATATTATCAATTTGTTTTAATTATGTATTTAAATCTGAGTTGATACGTTTGTCATGCTAAGCAATGGTGTTTTGCCTCATTTTATTTATCAAATCTTAACTATTTATAAAGTTGTTATTATAAAGACGTATCTTTCTATTTTTCATTCATAAGTAGAAGATTTCAACTTTTTTCTAATTTCAATTTATAAAATGCTAGATTCATTGACTACTTTTTAACTTAATAAATGAGAAAATTATTATAGATTTAATTTTAAATTATCTACATGGATTCAACACTGACTTGATCAGTTTTTATAATATACTAGCTAGTGTTTTGTCTATTTTTATACACTGAATCTCAAGTAATTCATACAAAATCGTTCGAAACAATCAACAGATTATAACACCTTCTATAACTGAATTTAGATTCGCATATCTCTACAAATCTGCATTTCAGGAATTCGCCTCAGCAACATTTCAAAACAAGTATTGAAATATTACAATGTGTTCATCCGAAACATCTTTTTCCGTCGATTCAACTATTATTTTTTCATTAGATCGAATCAATATGATAATTAACAAACTGTTTATACACGACCAGATTAGATGTAATTTTATTTTCAACTAAAGTTAATTTATTTAAAAGACTCCGTGTAGATAGTATCATTTAATATTTCAAAACCGCGTCGACCAGGAAGAACTGTTTTTTTTTTATTTGTTCTTTCGAATGGAATTAATTGTCGTGAATGTTCGTACCGATTTTTCTATCTTGTTTACGGCAATAAATTACGGCGATTTTTTCCCGGGCCGACCGTCAACGTGTACCTATCCTTGCCGCACGTCGTCCACTAGCTGATCGGATAGATAATGCAAGAATCAATAATGCCAACCAACCGGCTTCGGGTACGACCTGTGTGAATACTGCCGTATCGAATAATAATATGCTGTATAGACATGGTGCTATCAAATGTATGTATTCATCGACATGAGTATTGTAATGCGGTGGTACATAGATTTTTAACGCTGCACGTTTCTCGGACCCAGGTTCATGATGTATTAGTAGATTTAAAAGATTTCGTTATATTATTATGCCACGGAGTTTACATTTTAAAATAGCATCGCAAAAATTTCGCTTCGAAGTAATCATCTGAGGAATACGAACTCGTGTATATATTATAGCGGGAATGTGCAAGTCTAATACACATCCACACACATACATATATACATACATATATATATATATATATATATATATATATATATATATATATATATATAACCGTACATACAAAAACATGTATATCTAGCTAGAATATCTGAATATTAAATTCATACCAACGAATCTCTCTTTATGTATTTATTTATAATAAAATAAGAACAATACGATGTGATTACCTTCCTTCAAGATTACATTCCATGGATATTGACCTTTCCGTAATTATAAAGTTGTAATTCAAATATTAAATTTTTCTTTTTAGAAAAAGAATGACTATTATAATCGTTGATATTGAATTAATATTTTATGCAAGCCTATTTTATATTAAAATTCTTTTTTCATTGTGTAGAAAAGTTACAAATTCAGACTCAATTTATGTTCATAATAATTTAATTTACAAGTTTACAACAGTCAACAAGGGTTCAATGAAACTCTTATATTCACTTATTATTCTTTTTCTTATTAATTTCACCTTTGATTCATTATACAACCATTTCAAATATCTATTGAGTTTCAAAAAATTTTTTTTCATTCTCTGTACCACAAAAAAATTCTAATCAAAAATGTTCACTGAAACATTATAAATTATTTTTGTTTCTCGCATATGCTCAAATTCGATGTAGATACCCGCATTCTTAGAGAACTAAAGTACAAGACAATATGTGATCCTTTCAATTCATTCATTATGTTTAATTTTTTAAAAAAAAAAACATGTAAATTACAAGGGTCACTGGATAAGTTTGGAAAGTTTCTATGATGTGGCGCCAGCATTAATTTGGTAACGTCACGGCTATCAAGTGTCATTTTTCAAATCTATATAGGAGATATTATTTTTCAACCAGAAAAAATGCGTTGTTCACATTCTACAGATATTTGAAGTGAGAATTGTAGCAGTTGTCGTAAAAATGGAAAAAACTAAGCAAGCTTTTTGCATCGATTCGTCATCGTAGATGAAACATGGATCCACCACTACACACCTGAGTCGATGCAGCAGACAAAGCAATGGACAACGACTGGTGAAAATACGTCGAGGAAGGCGAAGACCGTTTTGTAGGCTGGGAAGGTGATGACTATTGTTTTTTTGGGATTGCCAAGGAATCACTGATCGACTATTTAACGAAGGGAAAAACGATAACAGGATTCTATTATGCAATATTATTGACCGTTTGAAAGAAAAGCTGAAACAAAAACAGCTAAAATTGTCACACAAAAAAGTGCTTTCTCGCCACAAAAAAGTTCGCCGTCCCACAAATCAACCATCACAATGGTAAAATTGCACGCATTAGGCTTCGAATTGATTCCTCATTCATCCTATTCTCTGGACTTGTGCCCCGTCTGTCTTCTTTCTCTTCACAAACTTGAAAATTTAGCTCGGCGGGAAAAAATTCTCATCGAATGAGGATGTCATCGCCGCCATAAATGCATATTTTCTAGACTGAGAAAAAGCTACTTATCCAACGGAATAAAAAAATTGGAAACTCGCTGAATGAAGCCTTTAATGGAGACTATGTTTTCGATTTTTATAAATTGTTTTTTTTTTACAAAAAAAAAAACGAAGTTTAACTTGCTTTTTTACCACACTTATCAAACGACCATCATAAAACTTTTTTCATACCTCTGTATATAATGAAGTTTTATTGCATTTCCTCGACGTCACCATTTGAATATTTTCTACAACCGATTTTGTCTTCTGATACCTCCAGTTAGATCTACTTGATCTACCTGAAGATGTCAGAAAGCAAAACTGAGCATAGAAAATACTCACACTCGAGGAAAAGCAGTAGAACTTGAAAATAAATTTCAAATATTGAATAAACCAGTTATTCATGATTGATCTGAAATTTACATTTCTTTATAATCACCACAATTATTTCCTTATAATCACCGTAATTATCAATAAATTTAATCCAATGTCACAGGTTTTTTCATTCCGTTAATGAAAAAACTGTCTGTTTCTCCAGTCATTCCTTCACGGCAGCTTTAACTTGATCATCAGAGTTAAATCATGTATTTAAGATTATATTTTAGTATTTGGAATAAGTAGAAATCAGAGTTTCTCTGTATGAAGACAATGATAGAATACTGAAACTGATCAGTCTCAGCAATTCTTGGGTCAATTTTAAAGTGTATGATTTCACATCGTTACGGAAAGTCACAGTTCGATCACCACCAAAGTAAAACGACCGTGATACTTTGATTTAAGGAACAAACACTAGACATCGTTACGGAAAGAATACGTTGGAGGATAATGGCGGTGATTCTATTAAAAAATAAACAATATTTGAGAAGGAGTCACTTCTCAAAGTTTTTTTTCTTTTTTTGTTTCATTCTAATATCTACTAAACCATTCGAGAGGGTTATGAGCACTTATGCAACAGTTTTCAACCACTGTTCATAGAAAATCTTCACAGTTTCTAAAATTTTAATTCCCACGAACAAAAAATAAATAACTCAATTTCATCAGAAATGAAGTTACGATAGTTCAACACCTATCGACAATTAATATTTACTTTGTTTTAGTTCTGACGTAAGAAACACAACCATTATACAATTTACACGGCACTGTAATACACTGTAACATGCGAAAAGTATCGGCACTCACGCCGTCAATATCTGTGTATACTTTTTTCTATAATTAGGTTTATCGTAAATCGTTAAATATTTAACGACACTTCATTTATGAATACAAATTATTTTCCATTCATTGGATATATAAAATTAACAAGAGGAAATTGAGTTCTAATACGTGCTCGTTATATAACAATAGAACAATTTGGTTCGGTTCACTAAACAATAACAATGTCACTATTGAACGGTTAGCTTAAAATTATTTGCTCCTAAACAAGTAATTTTAATCATACAAACTGAACACACTTATATTGACATCTGAGATGATATGCTACACCTGCGTACATTTATGCTTATATATATATATATATATATATATATATATATATATATATATATATATATATATATATATATATATAAACACGTAATGACTTAGACAGTTACTGAACTGAAACTGCAACAAATATACTCATTATGAAGTGTGTTATTGTTTGTAATAATAATTTTCTGTTTCACTTTTTTGAATGTATCGAATGAAATAACTATACCTATTCTTAATGTTCTGTTGTTTAAGAACATGTATGTACACTGTACCGAAATATGGCTATAATTCAGAAGAATGAAGGTACCTACCTAGTTACAAGTATTTTTTTAATATACTCTTTGAAGTTTACTGTCTTTTAAGATACGTGAGGTTTGTTAAAAAATTTCTATAAAGGTTAAAATAAACGCATATTTCCAGAAATGAATTACTTTTTTCATTCCACAAAATATAAAAAAACTGTTTCTAGTCAAAAATCTTCAATAAATGATTATTTATCATTTTTGATCTACACATTTCGATAGGAATGTCATATTCAGAGCACCAAGATACAAAAAATTTCGATACATAAATTCTAACTTTTTATTTTAGTGTGTTATGACTTCTAAATATTAAATTTTAGTTCTGTTTTTTCTAATATCTGATTACTGAATAATAAATTTTGTTTTTATTGAAATCTGATTACTAAATTTGTATTTTTCTATATCAGATTTCTAAATTCTAGATTTTCTAAAACCGTATTTCTAAATTTAGATTTTTCGGAAATATAATTTCTAATTGTTAAATTTTAAATTTCCTGAAATTTGATTCTTAAGTTCTAAATATTGAATTTTCTGTAACTTTATTTTTAATTCAAAAGTTTTATTTGTTTGTAATCAGATTTTTAAACAGAAATTTGTATTTTTCTAAAATCTTATTTCTAACGTCTAAATTTTGATTTTTTTGTAATTGGATTTTTAAAGCAAAATTTGTATTTTTCTAAAATTTGGTTTCCAAATTATACATTTTGTATTTTCTGATATTTGACTTCTATGTTCTAAATTTAGAACTTTTTACAATCGGATTTCTAAATTTTCAATTTGATTTTTTTGTAAATTGTAAATTTAATTTTTTTTTAAATCAAAAAATAGAAATTAGAATTAATTTGTGAAAATTAATTTAGTCAGTATCAGAAGAGTATTATAACTAAGTCAATTTCTCAGTGAAGAGTTCAACATTCATGAAATAGCAAGAAACGTTTGAAAAATAGATCGAATGCAATACTTCAAGTCTTCTCAAATTGAAATGCGTGCAAGATATCAGCTAGTAAGAATTTCGTAAAAAATATCAGTGGTAAACTTTTTCAAAGAAATGAGTTTGAAAACACTAATTTTAATTTATCCATTTTTGAGGTTTCGCTCATTTTAAAATATTTTTAGTTTCACTATTGTATTAATGTTTTACTGAATCTAATTTCTGATCTGTTGGGAAACGAGCTTATTTTCATGTTTAAAAAATAAATGTAATTACTAGAAAACTTTAGTTTACAAATATTAATTCATATTAATTTCTTTTTAAACTTTCACCTGTTTTAAAAAATGTCTAGTTTTAATTACTGTAGTAATGTTTTATTAAATCGAATAATAGAAATTTTCGATCAATCCAATCTTTATTCTTATGAAAGCCTGAATCTCAGCAATTTACTATAATACTATGTGTTCGATTCTTTGTAACGAATATTGGTAACACACATTTAAATCTGGAAACGTCCATACACACATATACATACAATTCCATTATACAAATATTGATAAGCGTGCAGCCAACAACTACTCCATTATGAAAAATACCTGTCGATACATCTTCGCCAAAACGCCAGACCATGAACTCTAGTCACCGACATTCTTAAAAATATATCATCCCCGTTTTCGTTGACAAGTTAATTGACGCACTCAAATCAATTAGCATGCCCGACCAAACAACAGACACACACATACTGTGTGTGTATGTGAGTACGTGTACCGCACCACCGCAGCAATGGGTCGTCGCGTACATACATACATTCATAGCACAAGTGTAAAACATGCAAATGAGTATATATCTCTCTTCATACAGGTAATCAACTTCGAGTCGCCTTCAGCGAGTTGTTAGGAGAGCGGCACGCACATCACACCGCACTGGATGCCCGTAAATTGACTGCATAACGACTTCGTGCACGACACACATCTCGCGAGGAGTGCTTTCGAAAAAATAACGAGGCAATCGGGGTGTGAGATCCGTGCAATCATATTGTAACAACTATATGTATGTATATATGTTGAAGCGTATATATAACTTTTACGAGCAACTATGTCAATTGAAAATAACCTTGTCTTTTTCAATTTATTTATAAAAATATATATCGAAGATAATAACAAAATTAATTCGCTGACAATTTCATTCATTTTGATTAAAAATATTTATGAAAAAAATAGTTTTATATTAAAATTAAATACCATTAAGTGTGGGTTATTTAATACTTAGATATATTCCATAGCATTTATTGCTCTTTCGAGACATCTGAAGGCTTCTCTATTGGTTAAAGTAATATCATCACAATACAATTCTGATACTGTGACCAAATTTACATTCAAAAAAAGAATTATTTTTCATCCAACGAAACTAAAAACAATTCTGATCAAAAATGTTTAATAAATGATCACTGATTATTTTTGACTATTGTTTGTTTGTATTTCAATAGCGATGATATCACCTTCAGAGCGCCAAAGAGTAGAAAAAATGATTTACGAAGTGAAAAATAATTGATTTGTGAAAATGAATTTATCTTATTTTATGTACTCTTTTCACTATTATCCTCTTCCACTTTTTCATAAATATAGAAAGCAAATGAATTTAACTGTTGGTTAATTATACGATTGTATTAACCAAAAATTTCATTTATTTTCTTTGAATATTTATGAAAAAAATGATTATATTTTAAGAATATAGCAGGTAGAGTGGGCGTAATATAGAGTCTTATCCTAGTAGAGAAATACTTGGATTGTAAAAATGACTATATTATTTTCATAAATGAATTATTTTTTCAAAAAAACTAAATAATAACTTTGATCAAAACTTTTTTAAATCAGAAGTGTTCAATAAATAGTTATTGATCGTTTTTAATTGTGGCTTATTTGTACTTCTATGATTCAGAAAGCTAAAAGAAAAATTTAGAAATAAAATCTAAACAGACAAACCAAAATTTAGAATAAAGAAATCAAATTTTCGGAAAATCAAACTTTAGAATTAGAAATCACATTTTGGAAGTATGAAAATTTAAAATTTAGAAATCATATTTCACAAAAATAAAATCTAAAATTTAAAAATCATACTTTTAGAAGAATAAAAATTTAGAAATCAGATTTTTTTGTATCGGAAAAAGTAAATTTAGCCAGTGTCTGAACTGAATTCTAACAAGAAGACTGTTCTTGCCTACAAAAAAACTTTATAGAAAAGGTCTTATAATAATACTATTCTACACTGAAGCAAATAGAATAGAAAAAATAACCAACAGTTGTTGAAATAACACATGTGAAAGATTTAATAAAAGAGAAAAGACAAACACGGAAGATCAGTTCTGCAACGTTTATTATAAAATTAGTAGTAGATACTGGGAAATATATTATTGCAGAAATATTTATAAGAAAAAATTGTTATAATTGCAGGATACTTGGAAAAAACTGTTCATAAATAAACTCAATTACTTAAACTGTTTCAAATTTACAGAATTGTATAAAAATTACACAAATAATTTCTATAAGAAGATACTTTCTACATTTGAGAATAATTTAATTTTTTTTCAGGAATGAATTTTCCACTACCCACAAATCAAAACAATTTTTCTTAAAAAAAATGTTCAACAACTAATTGTTAATTATTTTAATTACAGTCTGTGCACATTTTAATGAAGATACCACCATCTTTCGAGTGTTAAGATACAGAAAAATAGTATACAAATGAATTTTTCACTCACCTAATAAATTACAGTCTTTTTTTAATTAAAAATATTGATTAATTGATTATTTAATGTTTCTCAACGCATTTATAGTAATTCCACTATTTTCATAGTACTAAGAAATGATCGACAATACTTTATTCAGCATTTTTTTAAGTGAAAAAAGGATTCATTTGTGAAAGTGAATTTATCAATAGTATCAGAACTGTATTATATAAAAAAACAATTATAAAAAAGAAAGCTACTATGATGATACTAAAAACCAATCACTGAATTAACATTGTTTTAATAATCAGAAATGTGATTTGAAAATTTTAAAATCGTCTAATAAATGAACAAGAACTTGTTATTAAACACGATATTTAAGTATTTCAAGTAATCGTCACTCTGTTGGAATTTTATTACGAGTAGAATCTACGTAAGAAGCGATTTAAATTCAAATGTAGGTGCATAGTCACCGTCATCGTGACTCAGTCGATTTTAAACAAAACATAAAAATATACACATAGTACGAAACCATAGCACTGAGTTTCTCCATGGAGGGTGTTTAAATAAATGTAATTTGTCGACGATGAGCACCGTAGCAGTTTACAAGGGGACGTGCATAAAATGGCGGGTGTTGAAGTGTTTGCCCGCCTTCGCGTCACGCTTGCTTTGCTCGCCGTTTTACGAAACGACTGTTATTTAAGAATATGCATGTGTCTCTGTTGGAATATACAGCGGTTTATGTAAAATATTATTTTGCATGATTACTGCTTAGATGTTGCAGATATTTGTTTACGGAGAAGTATATCAAGAGGGGGAGCTAACTGTAGAAGAATTAAATATGTCAGTCGATTTATATTAGACCATACTACTTCTTATTCATTAAAGAAGATATTTTTCATAAGAAAATAAAACTTTGACTGATCTGATATTTAATCCAAAATGTAGGAATTGTTACTATCTAAATAGAGATTTATTGTTTTTGAAACAATCTGATTGATAATGCTTTTTTAAAAAAGTTTAATTTTTCAATTAACTGAACATTTAGTAGCATCCAATATGTTAATAATATATGTTAATAATATATATATATATATAGAAATAGACTTATTCTGACACAGATTATACGCCAATTAACCATTAAAAAAGCGATAATATAGAAATATCATTCAATATTTACTAGAGTTGTATATTCAATTAGAAAATTGAGATTTATATATAAGTATAACATCATGTTTTCTTACAATATGCAAATATTGAAACTGAAGTTTTAACCCTTTGCACTCGGAATGCCAGCACCGCTGGCATGAACATTTATTCCGGAAACTCGGAATTCGAGCACAACTGAAATTTACACGTTTTTTCCACAACTGATCACTTATGTTTTTCAATAAATATAAATTATTTCTTTTGCGCTTATAATAATGGATGAAATCAAAAAGAAAGTGAATAAAAATAATGAATTTGATACCAGTTCTGACAACTATATGTGTGAATTAGACGCTGAATTGCAAGATTTATCCACTTTAACTTTGTATAAATGATAAATCTATTTCCTTTTTTCAGCTAAAGAGTAATCCAAAATGTTTCATGTTGATAAATTATATTTATAACTATTGATTTGGTGGAAGGAAAAGTGTAAATATTCCTCGAGTGCAAAGGGTTAAAATTATAATTGAATGATTTTATACTTGGAATCTTGTTGATGCGATTTTCATGACCTGTATCTTTCTGGATCGTCAGAGTTTATCTTCTCCGCTACTAGTTTCGACATATCTATCAACTTCCGGTAGATTTTGTAAACTTCAAGTATCTAAAAAGTATCAGAAGATGGCACACTTACCGAAACTAGTTAATGGAGAACAGAAACTCAGGGGATCCAAAAACACGAAGGCTAATCAGAACAATGTAATAACAAGATCACAAGTATAAAAATATACAATTAATCTTTTTTATCCAATAGCAGGTTAAAATATTTAACGGTTTTATATTTGCTTGGTTATATATTTATTACGGTTATATATTTATTGCTATTCAGAAACTTCAAGTTTTATTCTAATAAAATCAGTAATTTAATGCAAATAGACTAAATTTTAATAATTTACTATTTAAAAATAAAATATTTACTTTAATAAAAAACTAATTAAAACAACTGAAGTTGTTTTGTCTTTTGAAACCACGGTATTTTTATAAGATTTTATTTTATCAGAAATATACAATTAAACCAGTAATTTTAATTTGTAAAAGTTTTATAGACATGAAAAAAAGAATTTAACTGAATAAAATTACGTAAATAAAAAAATTTTAATCACTCACCAATCGTTTCCTGATATCTTAAATGAAGAAGATGAAGTACTGACCTGGAAACAAAAAAACATATTGAAATCTTTTGAAAATGAATTTCGTTTTTAAACTATTATAAAACACACAGACAAAAACATATATTTACAGTAAAAATTTTTAGAACTGCACCTATATTTACTCTCAAATTAATTTGTTCACTTCACATAATGCACAAATAAACTTTCACAATTTTTTTAAGACCCAAAAGTCATTAAATGTTAAAATATTTCAGGCAGCATCACTATCGAACTGCGTATAAGTAAGTAAGTAAGTAAAGTACTGTATTTCAAATAAAATATTCATTACAGGAGGTTGGCACTTATATAATATATAAGTACAAATGTTT
Organism: Acanthacorydalis orientalis; assembly: GCA_034766995.1. NCBI lineage: Eukaryota > Metazoa > Arthropoda > Insecta > Megaloptera > Corydalidae > Acanthacorydalis > Acanthacorydalis orientalis. Next base: position 15,911,981 of record CM068315.1, on the reverse strand, counting down.
ATATACGGATACAATAGATTTAATATATAAATTCTGCTTATCCTACGTCAAATTCTTACATATAAACGATTACATAATGATCATATAAACTAAATAATTATTTAATTTCCAACTACTTTATTTAACTATACATTTTCAACACGGATACATTCATTACAATACACAATATATCTTTTTGAGCAATCGAACGTATTTAATTAACTAACTGGTAAATAATAACAGGAGAGATATAATAGAAATGATAAAAGTAGAATAAAATATTATCCATTCATACTTATACTTTCAGTTTTTAACACTGAAATGATAAAATAGTAAATATCCTTAATTTTCTGTTTGCAAATGTTAGAAAGATGTACATATGGAAAATGTTGCTGCATTTTTCATTCAGGCATTTTAAAATTAACTCAGTTCGAAAAGACTTATATAAGTGGCAGACAAGTACTACATGATGAAAATCTTCTACTTCGCCTACGTTACAATTTGTACATATTAAAGTAGGATCCCAGGTATACTTAATGCCTCTTGATATTATTTTAAAATGTTTAGTACCCATAACTCTTAATTGACTGTATACTTTGATTGTAACAAACTGAATTCTTATATTTAAATACGTTTCTATTCTATTATTACATTTTATGTCTTGGCATCTGGGGTTGTATTTCGATGCTACCATATGTTATTTATCCAAGTCCTTTATGCTTTTTTCGTATTTCATTATAAATTTTTTTTATTTTTTTTTTAACAATTGCAAAATCTCCAGTCTCTCAGATATTTTCATAATTTAAACTATTTAATACGTTTTTAAGTTGCGATGCATAGTAACATTTAATTGCATTCTCAGGAGAGCTGTCCAAATTTTTAAGTCTGTTAAAACAAATTTATGCATATCTAGTATCATTCATATGAAATAATTTTATCCGCCATGAGATTGCTTGTTTAAAGACGAAAACTGCTAGTTTTGTTTTTCCAGTCTCCAATCTGATGATGTATCTTAGTGTTGAGCGTAGCCATCCGAGAAGTGACTTAACAAAAATAGTATAGTACCTTTCAATGTTATCTAAATATCTAAACCTACAAATTTCGCTCATATATAGGACAGTAGTAGAACCCATGGCGTCAAAAATTTGAATTCTAGACTCCCAGGAATCAGTTTTTGACTTTACCAGGATATTTTTTATATTGTTTGCTCAAACTGCATATAATTAACAATTAAAAATTATCAATAGTGATTTGTTGTACAATTTTATTCAGAACATTTTTTATGGTTTGTGAGGTGAAAAAATTCATTTGTGAAAAGTTCACATATCGTATTAAGACTTGTTGTTATTGTTAACTATTAATATTTAATTGCAATTCAATATTAATTTGAAAAAATAATTATATTTTCATTGATATTAGTAGCACTTGATTTTTGATTTTTATATCAGGTTTCTTATACGAATGTCAATTATCGAATCTAACTAATTGAAATTTGAGATTGTTCTAATAAAAACTTACTGATTCGAGTACTCAATTGTTTAATTAATTTAATAATGATTTACTGAACATTTCTCGTTCGAAAAATTTCTGTGATTTGTGGGATGAAAATGAATTCATTTATGAATGCAAATTTAGGCACAGTGATAGAGCTATACTCGTATTGTCCTATCATTAATCTTTTAACTGTTGCTTACACGATATCAACATTATCATTTTAAAACGCTAACTCATAACATAAAACCATTTTATGTGTCTTAACACTGAAGATAACTACATTTTTGATCAGAAGAAGTTACTGTATTAAGTTGGTATGAAAATAATTGCGGTTTTGTTTTCTGAATTCTAACCTTACTTTTTTTGAATGAAATTATCATTTCATCGTTTTCATGTTAATAACTTTTTAAAGTAGATTTTTCGGTCTGTATTTTGGTAACATCGACTTTGGTTTCATTATTAATTTTGTTATAGAATTAAAGATGGAAAAGAAGAAAATAAGAGCATTTTTGATATTAGTTCAAAATGGGTGGTAAAGCAGCAAAAACTGCTCGTAAACTAAACGATGCTTTTGATGTGGGAGTTGTTAAGGAACGTATATTGCAATGTTGGTTTCCCAAATTTCGTACTCGACACGAGAGACTTCAAGATGAAGAAGGTAACGTACGATCTCCATCAGTTCATAACGAGCAGCTGAAAGCGTTAGTTGAATCAAAACCAGGCATAACAATTCGAGAGCTTGCACAAACGTTAGGCGTTAGTCATCCAATAGTCCTGGACCACTTAAAACCACTTAAATTAAAAAAACTATATGAATTGGAAGGTCGTATGTTGCAATTATTTTTCTATCAACCTCATTCTTTATAGCAGACTGAAGAATCCATTCATGAAAGAACACATTTTTTTCAAATATCAAAAGATTTGTGTTATGAAAGACTACTATTTAGTTACTTATTAATTCAGGTAAAAAAATTATATTAATAATCAAAATTGATACAGACAGAACACACATTAATGATTAACAGCTACATCATCCTTAATACAGTTCAAATATTCATTGCTGAATCTATAAAAACATAAATTCACTTTTCGCTATTGACTAGAAAGAACAAAATATGTACAATCAAATGCATAAATAAATTATACAAATATATTAATCGCGTCACTGAAATCAGAAAAATTATGACAGAGAAGGCGAGAATGTTATAATTAAATTGTTAAATAATTAATTATTGATCATTTAAATTGCCTAATCACTAAGACAGGCAAATATGTACCTAGAACTCTGATTTAAAGCATATAAGTCATTACTGAATGATCACTAACCAATTATTGTACATTTTGATAAGAAAAAGTTAATTTTCATTCAAAACAAATTCTTTTTTATCTCAAAAACCACAAAAAATGTTTTGTTCAAATTTAGTGACAACAGATTGTTGCTTATACTCATTTTGATGGGAATGCAATCATTTTTAAAATACTAAGGTATAAAATATTTTTTTATGTGGGGCGAAACAAGAAATGATTTGTGAATGTGAATTTAGCTAAAGTATATTAAACAAAACTAATTGTGTTTGTGTGAAATAAAAACTCATTCAGGGAAACGCATTAAGTTATACTGGCCCAAAATATAATTGAGACAAATGGTATTTACATATTATATATATATATATATATATAATTCTTTTAAAAAAATAAGCTTTGATCATAAATCAAATAATAATAAAATGTAATACTTTGCATGACTTATTAATGGCGGTTCGTTTTACAGTTTTTTTTGTTCGAAAATATTTTCTGTACAAACAACTACGCTAGTCAAACGATTATATCAATAATAGGATCTTCGGATAAAGGGACTTAATGCATTATATATGCCATAATACTAAGCAGCTTTGCTGTCCAAGTACGGTCAAATACTGTTTCCGGTTTAAAATTTATATTTCATCACAGTCCGTGCTGTACATGTTCATTTCAGTAGTTTTTCAAAACTATTAACAAACTGAAATTAAGTATTTACTGTTTTTAAACAAAAAAATATTAAAAATATAATAATTATAGAAAATCGTAAAGTATTCTGTTTGTTATTCAAATATTTTTGTAGATTATAGTCTCATTTACTTTGATTTCTATATTTTATATTAATTTATATTCAATGAGTGTATCATAGTTTGTATGTACATGTGTGTGTGTGTCTATATATATATATATATATATATATATATATATATATATATATATATATATATATATATATATATATATATATATATAATTATTTCCATCGAGATGATGTTTTTACAAAAGTGTTCATGACCTGTTAAGCCAGCGACATTAATAAAAATAATAAGTCGTTCTATGAAAGAAATAATCTAGCACAAATGTTTAAGTGCCGAGTACTAGAGTTAGAATACGTTTTCGTCACTCGTCACAAAGGGGGGTACTCCGGGAAACGAATGTATCCTCAGCGAGGGGGCAATGTTACACGTCACACACGTATTAAACAATGAAGGAATGCTTTCGTTTCGACCATTGTTCTTACCTAAATAGAGTTTAATATAGGAAACACGACGGGAGTGAAATGAGTTGTTCAGTTCTGTATACAGGATTTTCGTTTATACAAAAAGTGATGTGTTTTTTTTCCTGTTCGTTATACGGCAGGAGAGACGGTGTTTGTTTAAATAATTACTTGCAAGTATGTTTGAATACATGGAAATGAATCACGTGTTGTTGGGTTTATTACTTTTATAATTACATTTTTTTGAATAAACGAAATCAACAATGAATAGTCTTCACTAAATAAAATACATAATGGAATTGAATTAAAATTTATAATAATATTTTTTCATTATTATATGGAAAATATACAAAATATACACAAAATGATCATACTATTATTTCTCCAAATTACTAAAATATTTTTTTAAAAAAATTAAAGAAGTAACATAGACATACCTCTCCTTATTGAAAATGTTTCCCGTTACTTTTAAATACGTATTGAAACTGAAGAATGAAAAAAAATAAACGATTTATCGGAGATTTTTTGACAGAAATATTTTTGTGATCTGTGGGATGAGAAATAATCGTGTGAAAATAATAAGAACTTAAGCTTTTCAAACGCTCTACAGCATTATTTTTGACACTTTTTCGAAAAAAACTAATCATGGATATATTAAATCACCTTTAAAAATAGGGAAACTTCAAAAATGTTTTCTTAATCATTGCAGTTTTTTATTTACTGACTTTTCTAATGAGAACATTCGGTTTTATATACACTACATGAAATTCAAACACATTTTAATATAAAAGACATGTTTATTGTATGAAACTATATAAAATATATACAAAATGACCATACTATTGTTTCCCTAAACTAAGTTTTAGGAATTTTAACAAATGTAATAGCACTTAATTTCTCTGAAAGTGATATTTCATTATTAGGAATATTCCCAGCCGTTTTCTTGAAGGTGAAGAACAAAACAATTCTTATTAAAGGTAAATAAATCAAATTTGAATTAAAAAAATTAAAATAACATTATTCTTCTATTCTTTTGCAGAAATTATTTAGTTAATTACATATAAGGTTTGATTTGATCACTAGTGTCATAAAACTTTAATTATAAAAAAATATTTTAAATTACAATGAACCCCTTTGAAGTAGTCCTCTGTAGTACCTACCGTTAGCAACGGCTTTTTCACTTATAGACTTATTTCTTGATTCTTTTATCTTCTCGATCGTTTAAAAACGGGTTCCTTTTAAAGAACTCTAGTTTTGGAAACCAAAAGAAGTTCCACGAAAAATATCCAAAAAGTCTGATTCTCCTTTTCTCCTTTCGAAAGCATCTTCTAAGAATGTAATTCGGTCGTTTTTCGGTTTTCTATGAAGAACCGAGGAATAAACTTTCCAACAAGACGATTCATGCACAAAACATTAGTCAAAATGTTTGAGGAAGACTCTATTGATATTTCTATTTACTCTGTAACCTCTTTGTCATTCACTGATTAGCATGGAAAAACTTGCGAATGTCAATAACCTTCTCATTGATTTTTGAGTTGAAGTCCTAGCCGGTCCTTCCGTCATCTTTCATTGAAGTTCTAGCATCCTTATAGTACCTGAAGCATTCAAGATACCTAGTCCAATCCAGATCATCTTCTCCAAAGAGCATTTCCAAAAGTAAAGCATTTCTGTAGCTGTCTGTTCAAATTCAAACCTAAATTTCACATAGCACAGCTCTTCAATCACTTCTATGTTAAAAACACACGAGGTAAACAAACTTATTTATGAAAACCATTATAACTCTTGAAAGATATGACTTTTCGATAGAAACTCAACAACAATCAACTCATAGCTCATGGGTGCATCATATCATATGTCTAGTTTCTCTCTCCACTATTGACCTATAGATTGTATTGTTGGACAATTTCGAACAATGTCTGCATATAGAAATTTCCTATTCTTCTATTATCTCAAAATATAATCTAAAAGTGAATATTAAGTTGAATTTAATGTTCCTTATCCTGAAAATCGGCAAAGAATAAACTATGAATGTATCCAAAAAAATATTTAAAAAAAATATATAAATGGAAATTTATATTATTAACCAAATGATCCAGTTTTTATTTTCAGTAATATATATATATATATATATATATATATATATATATATATATATATATATATATATATATATATATATTGATAAGTACAGTCAGAAATGCAGACTGAGTAGAATGAATTTCAGTCGATCGATCTTATTTATTATGTTGTTGCCTTTAATTAAAACCTATGTGTTTTTTTAAAAACCATTACCATTATTCAAACATAAAGCAGAACTAAAGCAACAAAGTCATACTTTATTTCCACACCGATTGTTAAAACATTCGACGAGAGGCATCGCAGCAATGTTCGAAATAAATACCGCAATTAACCAAAAACACGCGCTCGTCATCGGTTCACACGACGCTATTAATTAAATCCGATAATGGTTGGCAAAAATATCAGCTGATTTATTTTTAACACCGAATATTAAAATCGGGAGTCGGAACGAGATCGACGGAGATAAAAAGAATGCCAGCCAGCGGACACACTTGTTTCTCCCGAACGGTTCGTCGTCGTGTAAGAAAAAAAAACACACACACACACAACGACGAAGATTTATTCTAACTGTTGGACAAAAACGCGAAATTTGTTCGTTTGAAAACGAGAGTCCGACCTGTCGCTCTTATTTATAATCATTTCTCGGAACTGGAGACCTTTTCGTTTAATTTCGCACTGTTACTGTGAATTCGGACATATTTTTTTCACTTCATACGAAAATAGAATATTTGCGAAGACAATTTATGTACTAAAACAGACACACACTCATAGACACCTTTGTGTATATATATATATATATATATATATATATAATTTCTTTCTTATCTATAGAAGGCACACATGTACTAATTAATTGTGTATTTTACATAAAATGTTATCTTATGTATAAACTAATTATAAATATTTATAAAGTAGTTAGTATATATAGAGACAAATTGAAAAAAAATAAGATGTATGAACGTGAATTGACTTAAATACTAGATTAATACAATTATACTGTTATTTTATTTTTTGGTATAGTAAATGGATATTTTTTTCAAAAGATTTTATTAACATATAAAAAGAGAAGCCAGATATTTCTTCCTTGTAACATGATTCGATAAACATTAATCATATGTTTATTAAATTAATTAAAACAGAACAACGTACTTTTAATTATAAAAAATAACAACATATGGAAACAAAAACAAAATATTTTTTTGAAAAAAAATATATGTTTAAGAAGTTTTTTTTATTGTGGACATAGAAGTCCTGTGAGATGAATAATGAATCATTGATTATTTAATATCAGCTTTTGTTAACAGGACTTGAAAGTGTTGACAGTATATAAAAGGTTAAATCACCTTTGGTAAAAATAGAATAGTTGAAAGACAATACCAATCCCCTAGTAGGTTGTTTTGGATATTAATTAATGTAAGTTCAGATTCGATAAACAGTTTAATTGAAGTAAATCGTAAACATTTCTTTGAGAAAAAATAAAACTAATGATATTTTATTATATTAATATTTATGAAAATAAAACATGTCGAAAACATAATTTGATTTTATTATTTTAAGAAATCGAACACAAGATAGATCAAAATTATTAAAAATCAGATAAAAAAGAAAAAGTAATAGAAGAAAAAAATAATGAAGCAATAGTAAATTACAAACTTTATGTAAATTAGACATTTTTCTGTACCTTAGTTTTTTTGAAAATGATAGCTTCGTCAACAAAAATGTTCAATAATGATTTATTGAACTTTTTTGACCAGAGACATTTTTGTCATTTATAGTGTTAAACATAATTCATTTGTAAAAATAATGGTAACTAATCCAGAAAAAGCAGTAATAACATTATAAATATTTCCCTTCTATAGTTTTTTCGACGCTTTACTGTATGATTTTTGATATTTAAAAAAAAAACAATTGTTTATAGATAAAAGTAAATAATATGAAAAATTATTTTCTTATCATTGATTTTTATTTATTGAATTTTTTAATGACCAATTTTGATTTTGTATGCACTAAAGGATACTATTTTCGTAAGAAATGCTAGATAAATACAAATTCTTATTTAACAATCAATCATGGTTTCTTATGTAGCAGAGAAATAAATGTGAAGTTTCGAAGCAGAAGTAGAAATTAATAATATACCATTTTACATTTTTGTAATGAATAACATATCCAAGTAATATTAATTAAATTTTAACCCTTATTAAAACTATTATTGCTTGGTTTTGTGCAGAGAAACAGACATTTCTTGTATAGAAATATTAATTTTAAGCTATTCTGACTTAAAATTAAAATTTCTTGGTTAAAATATGTAATTAAAATGATTTAATCAACTGTATAGATACAAGTATTGTAATTTAATGTACTTGTATTAGTTTCTGTCATCAACACAAAATATAAATAACACCACAATCAGACATTCCAATAAGTATTTAAAAATCTGTCTTATATCAATGTATTTAGTTGGTGATAAAAGAATTTCACGTTTTTATCATTAGCTACAAAGTTATTTTTATAACTTTTAGCAAGACACCTTATTCCTATAATTGCATTAAATACTTAATTGGAAAACTTGTATTTTAATTGCTGTTAACAATCTCTTTCAAATAGCTTATACATAGAATTGAAGCAATTGCATCTTTAAAAGTTTTTTAAAAAAAAAAAATAACTGACTAATATTCAGTTATTATTATCAAGCTATTCGACGAAACTAATCTGAATCAGCCATTTCTGATACTTAATGTTTACCCTTTCTAATAGATTTCTATTTAAATCAATATGAGAGAGAACTGTATGAAGTATATTGAATAAAAGTCTTGTGTACTAATATTTCATACGTAAAAGCTATGGCAAATATATTTACGCATTTCTTACTTCAATTTATAAAAATTCTTATTTTTAAAAAAATATAAATTTATTTATAAACACAAAATCCAATTGCATTTCGTGGCACTGTGCTAAATTTAGATTCACAAAATGATCAATAAACAATTATTGAATATTTGTATAAGATTTTTGAATAGCGTTGATAAAATACACAGACTGTTAAGAAAAATTACCTTATCACATCGATGCTATCGAAATCTGATCGAAATATTTAATAAAACATTACTGACATAACATTTAAATTAGGTGTGAATGTTATATTAGGTGTTGAATAAGTTCGGTGCCTTTAAATTGAAACAATCATAACTGTTTAAAATAATTTCTTATCGTTTTACAATATTGAAGTGTCAACCTTAACATTTAAAAACACTATATATCTTGACCAAGCAGTTAGCATAACCTCACAAAACAGTAGTAAACACGATAGTGTCCGAAAAGAACCATATTAGGCATTGCATACTTCTCGCATTCCAGTTGAAAAAATGCTGTTGAAGCCGCGGGAATGACTTGTTCAGCGTTGGATGAAAGTGTTGTATTGCATGAAACATACGAAAAATGTTAAAACAGTCGAAGAGGTCTGAAAATTCATTACAACTTCATCGGTTCAAAGGCGTCATTTTTTTCTACAAGAAATTTGTCAGTTACCTGACAGATGAAGCAAATTTATATAAAATAATTGTGACCATTTTAAGGATTGAAATGTATTCTATTTTTCCGTGAACATTCTTTTTCTATAAAAAGGCACCGAATTAATTTGTACGACTAATATTACAATACAGTTTTGAAACTTTGACCTCATTCACTTTCACAAATAAATTCCTTTTCACCTCACAAACCACATAAAGTTCTGATCAAAAATGTTTAAAAAATCTAATCTGATTAGATTTTTTTGTACTTTGACTTTTTAAAGATAAAAACATTGCCACCGAATTGTGCATAAGAAATTAAGCAAGAAGCATATTAGGCATTGATTCAAGTATTTGATTGTTTATTTTGAAATAATCGAAGAATCAAATTTCAGTCGGTTATTCCTGATATTTAACTTTCTCTTTCTCTAAAATATTTATTTAAAATTGATTTGATGGGAAACTGTACGAAGTATATTTCTATATATAAATAAAAGTTTTACTTCAAACCTTGTGCCAGATTGTACGATGAAATTCGACAACTCGTATGTATTATAGAAACATGTGTTTACGTTTACGCATTAATACAATGATTAAACCCTTTATGTACTGTCAGGTACCTGTTCAAGTCTCATAAACAAAAATTGATATTAAATAATTAATGATTCATTATTTACATCACGAGATGTCTATGAGTAGAATAAAAAAAACTGTTTTAAAATTTACACGTTTCAAAAATTATATTTAATTTTCTCTTGCGTTCATGTGTTATTCTTGTTCATAATAAAAATAGCATAGTTCCATTTTTGCGTTTGAATTCATTCAGTAAAAAAGGGTTAAAGATACGATCCGTTATTTGCTTATTCCATTACTGAGAATAGAAGTAATTTGGCGAATGTTTTTCAATTATATACATTTTTCTAATATAGAACCCGCTCGCCTGGTGGCTAACGACGTCAATAAATAAATTCTGTACATGTTGTACATCTACGGCGCTGGTCTCAATTCACCAAAGCGAGTCATATCTCCTCAATCAGAGAACACATTTGAAATTTACCGGTTCGCCGTTAAAGACAAATGATTATAAATATGTACGCCGTCGAGTAGATCCATTATCGACTTATTTGTTATTGTAAAGCACGATATTATATATTTTTTCCGTCGTCCAGCCTGTCGACCGAGACAGCAACATCGTCAACACGGCGACGCGTACACTCATATTTAGAAAAGGACTGTCGTTTTTGTATGCGTGTCGAATAAAGTTGCCTACAACATGCTGAATATGGTTAATAAGAAGACCGTCTGCGGAATGTTAAGCAGCGGCGTAACCTTGAAATGTGCCGGGATCAGCTGAGAATTTTTACCGAATCGGTGACAAAGCTGATGGTCGACGGTGGAGTTAAGGCGAGTTGTTCTGCGAAAGATACATATAATGGTAACGAAATAAAAATTCCTCGATACAGTTTTTTTGTGCGGACGGCGCGGATTCCTGCGACGCTCGAGATACTTTCGAACGAAAGTTATTTACTAGTGAATGGGACACATCTCGACTATGTGGTGTCTTACAAATATCGCCTTTCACACGCGTCTCACACTTCGATTTGTCCTACACAACTATTAAATCGTATCGCAATAACACAAACACTCTGCAGTCAAAGAATATCATAAAAATATATTCAATAAAAAATTTACAGAATTTTAAAATATATTAAATGAAGAGTGATTCAAAATGAGTTTCCATTTAACAGTGGTGAATATTTTTCAAACCTCAAAATATAGGTCAATGTTAAAGTGGATTTTGTAGAGTAGAAATATGTACAAAATTAATTATCGAACAATACACGGTGGGACAATGCGTTAAAGTTATCGTTGTCTAATTATAAAAATGGATGTTCGAGGGAAAGTATACAACTGTGCTCTATGTGAATAATTTGGTATACAAAATTGACATTCTCGGCGTACAATTTGGAGTTTGATCATGAAATTCGAAAGAATTGTGTCAGTAGTAAACATCAAAACACCTTAGCATACTCGTAGAAGTCGCTCGGATAAGAATATTCCCATGGTTCGTGAAAGAGTGGCCGAGGAACCAACAGAGTGATATATCGTCGATCGCGGCAATTGGGTCTTTCGTATTTGTATTGACAAAGGGATTGCATTTACATGCTTGGAAGATCCAAATAATACTAGAGTTAAAGCCTCGAGACCATGAACAATGTCGTGAGTTTTCCGAATGGATACGTGAGTAAGGACTGGATTTTTTAAAGAAAATCGTCTCGAAAATTGGTTGTCGAAACAGATCCATTTTTCATCGCCGGTCACGATATGTCACAAGAAACTCTTCTTTTTATGCCTTGCAAGTAAAGAAATCGAGATATTTAAACGATTAGCAATGGCATTTTCAGTCAATTCATGTAGCAGACATCTCTCTTCTTTCTGGATATTTCCCATGACTTGTAAACATCGTGAAATGGTTAATTTACCGACTTCGAGCTGTTAAGACAATTTATTGAGTGTTTGAGCAGGGGTTTCTTCCAATAGAGCTTACAGTTGTTTATCTTCGAACTTTTTAGACTGACCCGGCCGTTGTTTGTCGTGAAAGTCACAATCACCGCTTTTGAATCGTCGAAACTAATCTCTACATACTGTTTTCGATGGATCAGATTCACCATAAGTTTTCGCAAGGAATCGATGAGCTTCAGCTGCACTTTTTTTCAAATAAATGTAGTGCAGAAGTACACATCGGAAAAATAATTTATCGCGTTCTATCTTAATTCAGTTATATAAAAGCATTTGTGTAAACAAAAGGATGGCGTCTAGTGACTGAATTTTAGTGGGAAATATTTCCACTTCAAAATGGCATAATAGACATCTGTTAATGTCCATAGCGTATGCTCCTAGAGCCATCTACTCGTGAATAGTGGCTTTCAATGTAACTTCCTATTAATAGTATTCACAGATATTTTCATTGGGAAATACGTTAAAATAAGTTCGAAGGCTTAATATGTTTGATGACACAACATATTAAAACATCAAGAGCAGAACACTAAATAATATTAAAAACTCCAGTCCCTTTTGCGAAAGTCTGAACATTTAGATAATAACTCAGTGCACTCATGACTCATTTTCAGTGCACCAATGTACAAATTTTCATTCCAAATCTAACTGAAGTTTTGGCACGCTGGATAAATTTACTTTTAAAAAAGAATCAACACTTATTTATTGATAACTTGCATCAAATTTTAATTGTGACGATATCATTTTCAGGGTGTTAAGTATAAAATCTTAAGACTTTGAAGAAGATATCATAATCTGTCTATTAAAGAAATACATCAAAATCCATCCAGCCATCGAATTCTAATCATAATAATTAATTATTGATCATTTTAATTATACCATTTACACCAAACGATGAATCAATCGACGCTTAAAAATCTATTTCATGAATAGGAAATTAGATTCAAGTTGATTTGAATAACAGATTCAAAAAATATTTAGTCAGTTCTATTATACAGTCACTTTATATTTAATGTATATATTTTTTACTCGTCCTTATCTAATTAGTATTCAAACAATGAAGAAGCATAAAATGCCACAACATAAAAAAAGTGCATTTAAAAATTAATATTCATATAAACGAGTATTAAACGACAATATTTATTATCGAGAATGATTTATTGGTCAATTTAATACAAGAATATTCAGTCATATAATTCGTTCATTTATTAAAATAAATTTCCTATGTAAGCAATCCATTTTGTTTCTCAGTTAAACAATTACAGAAGTCGATAGTGGACAATGAAAATAATAACTACGGGAAATCAAAAAAATAGATAAAAAACGACAACATTCGAATTGTGCATTGTGTACTTTTGTTGAAGATGAAACAACGACAAGACATGATATGTAAGGATTATACACATGTAAAAATAATCCAGCCGCATGTATATTTTTCTTATTTGAATAAACCTCCATATACATACTCGTAACATATCTGTTCACAAAGATCCTGAACAGATTTTGCCACGGGCAATGAAGTTCATTTTTATAGATATATCTCGGATAGAGTTTGACAGATGGTGTTTCGTGAACGTCTGTCTAAAATTTCATATATTTTGATTTTGTATTTTTTTGAAGATTTATCCTCTTGAGTCCTGTTAAGATTTGTTCATTTAATGCAAGGGTTCTTAACCCTTTTAGTCTCACACCTTCCCTGAAAGTAAACTTAAAATTCACAATTTCCTTCCTGTTCAAAAGCAATTAATAATGGATAAATTACATAATTACCGAACGCTTTAATTATGCGAAGTTTTGATTATCTGGATGCCACTAACATTTTTTTGATCCAGATAATCGCGACTTAACTGTATCGAAACTAAATTCTAAAAAAAAGCAATTACAAAAATGTTATAGAGGACACTCACATCTCCACACTAACCCATCTACATCTTCTAAGAGTAGGCATACCTCACAAGTTAAAAACCTCTAATCTAATTGAAAAAAATAGCAACGTAATACACATATGATACTGTGGCTAAAAGATTTTTCTATATTTTAATATTTTGAAGATGATGGAATCGTCATCGAAATGCGTATATACAACAGTAAAATTGATCAGTAATGATTTATTAAACATTTTTTGTGGTTTGTGAAGTGAGAAAAGAATTCGTTTATGAAAATAACTAATCACAATTTCAGAACTGTATTGAGAACTAAATCAATACATAATATTTTTTTCAATTATCAAAGTGTGATATACAAAATTACGATTTTTTCTAAACAGTAATATTAACACTTTACAGGTCGATAACGCATTTTTGCATCATTTGCAAAACTATCATTGAGAGCCTTTGACGCACTTTTACGTCATTTACGATTCTAAAGTTAAAAATTATATAAATAAGACAACATAAAAATGAAATACTATTTTCTCACAATAATGAATTCCAATGCGTAATACTGTATTTAGAATTACATATTCGATTCTTGTCATAAAAATCCCTACAATTATTCTTGTCACTTTAAGGTCTATAGGACATATACCTGGGTTACATTTGGTTCACTTATACATTTTGTGGGCGATAAAACAATAATTTTGTACGTAGTACTTCCTGTTTTAAAATTCTTTCCTATAAATTTGTGTTTGGCAGATATTTAAATTTTTTTTTAAATACCCATTTATCATGGACAATGAAACAGGGGAGAGGGTATTGTTAGGATTTTATTTCTTTAGTATACAAATGTTTCAAACTTCTGGATACTAATCTTATTTTCATAACAAGCCTCATTTTATTTTATAAATATTTACAGTATATATAAATTTATATTCATTGGTTTCTTTTGCGTACATTGCAAAAAAATCATAAATTTAGAGAAAAATAATTTGTGGTCAATTATTGAAAAAAATAGTCGGGCACTGGTAAAAGTTACTCGCTCAACTAGCCGGTCTGTATAGTGTTAAATTAGTTCAATTTCCAATATTAAACTACAAAACATATTAGAAAATGATAGATACTCTATAACAAGTCATAGTATCACTAAGAAAAAAAACAATCTACATGAATAAGATTAGTTATAAAAGATATGCAGGTAAATAGACAATTAAGCAACTCTAAATAAGGAATATTTCTGTGAAATTGTACAAAAATAATAAAAAAACATGATCAGAAATGTGTAATGAAAACAAATAATTGCCTTATCAGTTATAATAAAATAATAACAGTAGTAAAACGTATTAGTAAGAAAGAACTCTTTTCTTTTGAGCTGTACATTTATTAAAATATCTATGTTGGATTTAATTATTTCAGAATTTTTTTAAACAAGACTTGTATTAAGACACAAACATTCAAAAATGAATTCCTTTTTCATCCCACAAACCACATAATTTCTTATGCACATTTTAGTGGTAATGTTTTCATCTTCAGAAAATCAAAGTACAGAACAATCTAATCAGATTAGACTTTTTAAACATTTTTGATCAGAATTTTATGTCGTTTGTGAAATAAAAGGAATTTATTTGTGAAAGTGAATAAAGTCAAAGTTTCAGACCTGTATTGTAATATCAGATGCACAAATTAATTCCGTACTTTTTTATAGAAAATGAATGTTTACAGAAAAATGGAATACATTTCAATCCTCAAAATCCATTATTATTTTATATAAATTCGGATAACTGACAAATCTTTTGTAGAAAAAAATATGACAGCTTTGAACCGATTAAGTTGTAATGCATTTTCAGACCTCTTCGACTGTTTTAAAATTTTTTGTATGTTCTATGAAAGACAACACTTTCCTTCAAAGCTAAAGAAGTGATTCCCGCGGCTTTGACAGCATTTTTTTCAACTAGAATGCGAAAAGTATGCAATTCCTAATATGCTTCTTTTAGGACGTTATTGTGTTTATTACTGTTTTGTGAGATTATACCAACTGCTTGATCAAAACACAGTGTCTAAAAGGACAAGAAAATATTTTAATTTAAAACATAGTTACGAGTGACTCAATTTAAAAGCGCCAAATGAATTTGTACAATTAATATATTAATATTTTTTTTGATTGAAATTGTCAACTTCGTCATTGCTCGTTGACACTTTTATAATTAATTGACATGGTGCAAAAAATAATTTCGACCGAAATAAATTAACAGTGAAACATCCTTCATATAAGAGTTGTTTAATTTTTCGAACAGAAAAAACTACTACCATGTCGATGTTATGCATTTGTATGTGTACGATTATTAAAATAAAAAATAGCAATTGCCTTACTCGTACGCGTGTGTAATCAGCAGAGATCATGTCCCGTAGCTATTTCATCCAAAACAAAAACCACACAATATACAATTCGAACGTCGTCGTTTTTTAATCGTCCCTTCTTTACATCCCGCGGTCGCCATTTTCGTTGTCCGCCCGTATCAATTCCAGTAATTGTCCGACATCGAAACAAAAGTCATTGCCTGCGTGCAATATGAAAAGTTCAGGCGTACGGTGACCAAAAACCAACATTTGTGCAGAGCGACGATGAACCGCGGTGCCGCCTTCGTGTCGGCGTCGTAACATGTCCAAGACATCATTGACTTCCCCACAAAATCCATGTTGCTTTTATGACTATTCATGCTGGCGTAATCTGTTTCCATTAATCTTTCGATGCGGTATAAATTGAACGTCATCCGAACCTTTACCACTAACTTGTACGTACACAGCCGAAGAATACATATACATTTGAAGTAATTTTTTATAATTATATATTAATCATATACATGTACATCAATTTAAAATGTATATTTATTAACATGGATGATAATAACAGATCTACCCAGTTGGAGTGTTCTTTTTTCTCTTTCGTTCGTATTACATTTATGTACTAATAGTTGTATTCGATAAATATACAATTTTTCGTTTTAGAGGAAGTTTCAATTATGGACAGGTGAGAACGTTCGGAATGAGGCACATTTATTACGAATGTTTTCATTCAATCAGTTGCAGTTGCGACCAACAAACGCATTTATATCTATACATACATATACATTATATATATATATATATATATATATATATATATATATGTATATGTATGAAGAAATAAAGATAAAGAATTTATAATTGAATTGTATTTGTATTTAATGAATTAACCTTTAAAATTTTTTTTGGAATACGACAAAAAATTAAAACAAGTATTAAATAAAACTAAATATAAGCATATCAAATGTGAAAGTTGTATTATTACATAGATAAAAATTAAAAATACTGATTGAATGAAAGTTAACTACATAATGGTAAAACCAGAGCAACTATGTTGAAAACAGTAGTCATTTTTATAATAATGATTCATTGGAACAGTTTTGTTGAAAGATAAAGGGTCGGCAATCTTACATAGTGATATGTATTTTAGTAATATATTTTAATAAATGAAATCGGACCAAATAGTTCTGAGACTGATTAAATTTAATTTCGCAAATGAGGTTTTTTTTACTTAGCGAACCAAGAAAAATACATTATCAAAAATGTTCAATAAATGATTATTTATCGTTTTTAATCATTGCTAAAGTGCATTTTGATGACGATTTCATCACCTACAGAGCATCAAAATACAAAAAAGGACATATTTTTCTGTAAATTAGCGCTGTGTGAAATATTATTTGTTCCTTCTTAATTATAGAAATTCAATTGGTGAAGATCATCTAATTTACAAAGCAAAACTACAGATATCTACATTAACATTTTTCACCATTAATTTATAGACTTCTCAACTCAGTTTTAGGTTGGTAGGAAAATATTGCGGTTTTTGTTTGAATTGCGGTTTGTCTGAATTCTAACCATAATTTTTTCAATGAAAGTGTCATTTCACTTGTGTTCATGTTAATATAGATTTAAAGTGACTTTTTTGGCCTGTATTTCAGTAACAGTGACTTTAGTTTTATTATTAATTTTGCTTCAAATTGGGCTATTGAATTAAAGATAAAAAAGTAGTAAATAAGAGGATTTTTGTTGTATGAATTCAAAACGGGTGGTAAAGCATCAGAAAATGCTCGTAAACTAAATGATGCTTTTGGTGTGAGTACTGTTAAGAAACGTACGTTGCAATGATAGTACCAAAAATTTCGTGCTGAAGACGATAGTCTTGAAGATGAAGAAGCTCGTGAGCATCTTTTTGCAATTCATAACGACTAACTGAAAGCGTTAGTTGATTCAGAACTATACACAGTAACTTAAGAGCTTGCACACAAGTTAGACGTTAGTCATCCAACAATTCTGGACCACTTAAAACCGCTAATAAAATCAAAAAAGAGAGAAATGTATACGAATTTGAAAGTCATAAACCGCAATTATTTTTCTACCAACCTAATATCACTATAACTACGGGTTCAAGATATAATGATAAATCTGGAAAAAGCCTGGCTCTATCAAATAAAGCTGTATAAAAAATGTCCTAATTAAAACATTAGAATATCAATCAAAAGTCTTTCTTTTCGATTAGACTTTCTTCGACAGCGACTATAGTATATTTTAAAGATCGTTTTACAATTCTGTCCCACTTAAAATTCAAGTGTTAGACATCTGATCACTTAAGATTATAAAATACATTGACAATACTATTACACTGTAGAAGAAGTTTCACTATAGATGAAGAGATTTTTATGTTAGCTCTCGAAGAGCATTTAATACGAAATGTATTAATTGCATTTTTATTTATCTGACTTCATAATCAAAGATACAAGCTCTGAGTTTTTGGTAAAGCAAGTAAAAATTAATCAGTGGCTTACTACAATACTTGTTGTACTTTAATATTAACGACGAGTAATACAGTGACCATTGATTATTTTTTCAAGGATTTTCTAAAAACTGGGAAATGTTTGACATTTTCACTGCGAAGATTAGATGAAACCTATTTACTTAGAATAATAAATAATAAAGAAAATGGTGTAAATGTTTATACAGAATAATATGCGTTGAATCTTCAAGTGACTGAATGTTTAAGACAAATTGATAAATAACACATCTAGTGTTAATAAGACCACTATGTCTCAAAAATCTAAATATAATTTTCTTCAAATGGACTAATTTCGACCTTGAATGATTTTACATAGAATTCTGTTTTACATAAATTTCTGTTCACTTGAATTAACATCCATCGATTTTATAGGTAATTACTTTACAGAAATATCAATTCCATTAATAAGAATATCATTTCCAATAATGAAAATGTTGTTTGACCAGAAAAATCCCCAGATTTGACGGTGTGTGATTATTTACTTTGGAATTGCCTAAAGAGTAAAGTGTACATTAATCAAGCACACACTATTCCTGAACTTAAATTAAATTCCAAGAAAAAATTTCCAGAATTTCACCAGACATGCTAACACACATAATGAAAAAATTATGAATAAGATTATAGTAATGCTTGCACCGAAATAGTCCTAATCTATTAAACGTTATTTTAAAAAAAAAACACAATTAATCGATCTATCTAATAAGAATATGTAAACAAAACTATGTAAAAAAATAAAAATTCATTTAACTACTGTGTTTTAAAATTTTCCCGTTTCTCTTGTGCACCTTTATATTAAATTTTAAAAGATATAAAAAATATGACACACATTCATTTATTATTTCGTAGATATGTTTATGTGAATGAAAAAGTCAAATGTATTTAAGTTATAAATTATTTTAAAATAGGTTTTCTTTTATGCTTTGTATGAGATTTTTAAACATTTAATTTTCATATTTTTAAGGATTTTTATTTTGTAGAATTATCAACAATTGATCCAGTTATGATTAATATAAGTAGTTAATTAAAGAATCATATTTTTTACGATATAATCATTCCCGCTCTCATAATTTATCAAATCAATCGTATATTTCTTCGAATTAATCAAATTGTTACCGATACGAATAAACAAAACATTCATCCTTGTCGATACATTAAACCACTTGAAAAGTAAGAGTGTATATTTTTGTAGAAAGGATGTAAGGTCATACACAAATTCAATTTAACGAAAAGAAAAAAAATCCATAACTAGCGAAGATCAAACAAAAGGTCGCACGACGTTGCCCAAGAGAAATACGACTAGCAGACCCGAGTAATGAGAATTTTTGAATCGAAATGTTTTTAACTCCGCCTTATTCATGCTCGCGGAATTGTTAATTTTTGCTGCCGATAGATTTTCACTGATAAAAAAGGATTAAGAATGAAATGCTTCAGCCGTCTGATTTATGATAAACAAAATATCCGGCGACCGTACACACGACCCGACGGTAATTTTTGTACAATTTTTTTCGTCGTTACACGATACGCCACTTAACCGGACTCCACTATCAAACTCTCGGTGTTAATAAATGGAGATTGGACTCGGCAACGTCGTTATTACCTACACGTGATAGTTGTAGATCCAACCGCTTAACTCTTCGAGATGTATCAGTCGATATAAAAAATTGCTTGAAGATTAATTTTTCTCACTGAAGAAATAATGACTACAATACAATTGTGACACTATATCTAAATTTTCTTTCACATAAATAATATTCAATTTTGTGTTTATCGATTTTCGTGTTAAGACAAATATTCTCCATCGACTATCCTCAATCTATTTTCGAAAGCTTTTATTAAAAAAGGTAGTGGATGTAATAAGAGTCTAATTTATTTCAGGCACTACCGTTTTTATGAAACGTTCCATTTCTTCACTATCAAAAGATAAAAAAAATAATTCATAATCCGTGTTAAGTTAATGAATCCTTTTTAATCTTATTTATTTCCTAAATCTATTCTTCTCTAAAATAATAAAGCTAAATAATAGATTAATATGGATTTAAAAGAGAGAACAAATAAAGTGCAAAAATAATAAAACAGTCAGTTTCTTTTTTAACTCACAATCGACGTTAATGATAGCCAGTAATAATTATTTTTTGGAATAGTTTTTCTACAATATATATATATATATACATAATATATTTATAATAATACAAACCAACATTTCTCATCACTTTGTCCGCGAGTATCTATAGTGACGAAAAATGTTTACTTTGTCAGCTCATAGGTTTCAAGTTTAATTCATTAAGTTGCGATCTTTGATATTTTTTATGTTTAAATATATAACGTTGTAAAACTCAATAAGCAGTTGTTCTTTCTATGTTCCCAGTCTATATACTTATTATGAAACTATGGTTAAATTTACTTTCATAAATGAATTCTCTTTTGACTCTACAAACCACGAAATTGTTTTTAGTCAAAAATGTTCAATAAATAAATCATTACTGAACATTATTTATTATTTCTCATATACAAGCATCAAAGTACAGTAAAATTAGAAAAAATAATTTATAAAAGTGAATTCAGTCACAGTGTCATGACTGTATTATGAAATACATTCTAATAAATATATTTTTTTATTAAATAAAATCTTAAAATAATCCATTTCAACCAATATTCATTTCTATAAACGCTTTGTCCATTTCGATAGCACTTAGTGTGGCCCTTTTCTTGAATGAAATCAGAATATACCATTTTTCACAGCATTAATCGCTTTTTTACTATCGGATCTATTATCATCAAGTTTAATATATTTAGACAGATTTGAAGACTAATATAAATTTTATTCATTAAATCATTTTTAAGACTATATTTTTCAATACTCAACACTGAAAAAATCAAAAACGTAACGAAAGAAATATAATGGAACTTATAATACATTATATATTAATTCTCTTATATTCTGATATAACTCGTTGTTCTTTTGCATACCGAGAGTAACAAAGTACTATCGTCTTCACGGCAACAAAGCACAGAAAAATATTGTTCTATCTTGTTACCAGGAAACTTTTTTGTAGCTTATGGAAAGAAATTCCATTTGTATCATTTAATTATTTTAGTAAACAACGGATGAAATTTTAAACATGCAAATTCAACACCGAACGTCATATGCAAGTCTAACTCTGAGACTCAAAATGGCCACCGTATTTTGTTGTTAATCGAATGATTTATTTCAGTGTTCCCTATATTTGGCATCGTTCAATGACCATCAGAGATAAAACTCATACGTCTTGATAATTGCGTTCGGTGCGTAATGGGTACTTTCTTTGAACAAGAAGTAGTTGTGTAGATAATATTCGTAGTGTTTACATGAGAACACATACCCAATAAATAACAATTTCTTTTAAAAAATATATTATATGCGCAAATAATACACGCAACAATCATAACTCACGCATACATACCTGAAGATTTATATTTATGTGGGTTATTATATGTAAAATAATCTTATAATGGACAGAGAAGTGAAAAGGAGATAACTATATTAAGAAATAGCATGATATCTGAATAAAAACTGTTCCAATAATAAATAAACAGTGTTTATGAAGTAATTTATCATTGCTTTTGAGTTATATAGATGCATATTTTTTTTATAAAAGAGAATAAGTTTAATATAAAAAAAGTGTAATCAAAAATGTATAGTCGAAAAGGTTCAATGAATTATTCTGAGAATATATTTATTATACAGATAATTCTATATTATTCAGAATAGCAGAATAATAAACTGTATCGAAATCACATGTTTTAAAGTATACTAAATGGATCAAAAATGTAAACTTCTACACCTAAATTAATCTTTAATTCAACATCGAGGTCGCAGACTCTTTTATCGATTAGAACTCTCTAAAAAAATTACGCTGTTATCCCTAAAGTACCTTAATCTTTTAATCATTATTAATTGATCAAATATTCATAAATTAATGTTTTTATTATACAAAGTTTACTAAATTTATTTATCACCCCAATACAATAATTTATTCAATAAAAATTTATATTTAACTAAAATATTATTAAATTATTAATTATCAAGATGTATACGGTCTTCTCGTCCTCTTATTTAATTTAAGCTTTTTAACTTAAAAATTAAATTCCAAATATTAATTCGAGACAGTTAATGTTTCATCGAATCATTCATACAAGCCTTCAATTAAAAGATCTCTTCAATTAATCTCTTCGTAATCCAAAAAAAAAAAATGTCATCATCACATTTGCTGGTTTTGAAGCATCTTTTCCTTTTTTTTTAGGATCCGATGTTACTTTATATATTATTTTATGAAATCTTTTCAGATTAATTCTTTTTTCGTTCCTTAAAAATAGAAACATTTAAAAATATCTTTAAATGTAAAAAGAGGGTGGTCAAAAATATACAATAAATCATTCTTATGACTTGATATCAGTATACATAATTATCAAACACTGGTCAGAGTTGTTTCACTGAGAGAATAAATGAATCAATATTTACGATTTTAAAATGCATCGATGACATTCACTGGAAAAGATTCTCCAGAAGATGACCTAAATCAACATCTAATTAGATAGCTACCCTCAACAAACATCAGTTTATTGGAAGAAGTTGTATCGAATGACCGTTAATTAGAAACACAACAAATCGTTGAAAAAACTGAAATTTAGAAATCATGTGTTTTTGTATATTTGATGAACGACGCACAAATGTCAAAGATTAATATAAAATTGATTATTAGAATTCTAAATGTAATTCAGAAACAATTAAGATGGTAGGAAAATGATTTCAGTTTTTGTTTTCTAAATTTTAATCTTCATTTTTTCTATGAAAATGTCAACTTGTCGTGTTCATGTTAATATCATTTTAAAGTGTATTTTTAGGTCTGTATTTTCGTAACCTCAACTTTGGTTTTATTGTTAATTTTGAATCAAATTGGGCTACTGAATTAAATATGGAAAAGAATTAAATAACAGCAAATTTTTTATATTAGTTCAAAACGGGTGGTAAGGCAGAATAAACTGCTTATAAACTAAACGATGCTTTTGGTGTGGGTAGCACAATGGTGGTTCCAAAAATTTCGTGCTAGAGACGAGAGGCTTAAAGATGAAGAAGGTCGCGGGTGTCCTCCTTGAGTTCAAACGACCAACGTAATGCATTAGTTGAATTAGAACTACGCACAACAATTTGAGAGCTTGCACAATAGTTAGGCATTAGTTATCCAACAATTCTAGACCACTTAAAACAACTTGAATTAAAAATTATATATGAATTTGAAGGTCACAAACCGCAATTATTTTTCTGCCAATCTAACAATAGTGTACGATACCCATATGATCCAGAAGGATGAAAACAACTAGAACATCATTTAGATTTATTTCTTATTTAGAGATAATTTAAATAGCTGTTCGAATTGTTTTTTCCTATTTGTTTAAAACTCGAATCTGATTAACATTTAATAACGATTTATGTTACAAAAATCGTTTGTTATGTATTTACAAAAATTAGATAATAAGAGTTTCGAAAATAATGAAACAGAAATCAGACAGACAACACATTTGGACCTTACTATACATATGTACAGTCGTATGTAATACAGGATATTACTGGAATTCTCCTCAACTTCTTTCCAATTTTACAGTAAAGATCGATTTCAACTAAACATGTATAAAAAAAATTATGTTTCTCAGATGTACTTGAATTACGTTACGGTCATGTGGTTTTCAATATTTCTAAAATGCGTATCAGTAAAACAATTCGTCATTCTATCACTGAAACATGACGCTGCAGAATTCAGTTTGTGAAATAATTCCGAAAATACTAATGTCATAGCTTTCACAGTATCATTTGTACATGCTATCTGCTTGTTTCTTTTATAATGAATTTTAACTGAAATTTCCTCAAGTATTTTCAAATTAAAATCGTGCTTTTATTTTCATACATGCATTCTTTTTTCATCTCGCAAATAAAAAAATCACATATTTTATACTTGAGGTTTCTGAAGATAATGGCATCGTCATGGAAATCCGTTAAAGCAAAAATCAGAAAAGATCGACGATTTATTCAATATTATTGATCTATCTTTTTTGTGATTTGAGGTTCTGATTGTTTGGATCAGCTGAGTGTCTATTTTGAGTGGTATTTTGTGTTATGTACACAAACTATCCTGATTAAAAAATTACGCGAATTTCTATTTTAAAAGAACCGCGCAAATCCAAAGTCATTTTTTTTAAATGGCTATATTGGTAATCCTTCTACTTCAACTTATACCAAAAATTATTGCGATCTCTCAAACCATTCATCAGTAACGTGTGTTCAACGAATTTGATTAATAAATTTATTGAGTAACGAACTTGTATTATATTTTGTGTCAAAAACGAAAATTCTTGTGGTGACACATTTAAAATGCTAGAATGAACATTTGGAGGTAAGTGTTTATTGAAAAATCGAGCATACTAGTGTTCCAGTTTCACGAAGGGGGCCCAAGGGTCGGTAGAAAATGACCTTTGTTTGGGACGGCCGTCAACATAAACCAATGAAGAATGTTGTGTGGGTGTAAGAAGACTCACTACAGAATGAGAACTCAACTCCTTTTTAAATTAATGAAAATATGTCAGTTTTTGTGATTTTACGTTCCTTTTGACAGTGAATACAAGAGTTACAACTTAAACTGTTTTCGTCCTTCTGAATCATCTGTGTGTCTACTATTCACTATGAGTTTCTGAACTATACTTAGAATATTATTAATCAATTTTATAATAATCTTTGACATTCGTGCATTGTTCAGAAAATATACAAAAAGACAAGGTTTACAATCTTCAGTCTTTTCAACAATTTCTTCTGTTTTTTAATCGAAGGTCACTCGGTGCAACTTCTTCCTATAAATTGATACTTTCTTGAATGGTAGCTGTAATCAGATATCTTTGATGTAGATCTTTTTCCACTGAATATCATCGACGCGTTCTAGAATTATAAATATTCATTCATTCATTCTCTTAATGAAACAACTGTCCGGTGTTTAATAATTAGTTACAATGATATCGAGTGATAAGAATAATTTATTGAACATATTAACACATGCTTTTTAAATTTAAATGTTTCTATTTTTATAAAATGGAAAAAGAATTAATTTTGTAAAAGATTCCATGAAATAACCGGTAAACCGGACTTTAGAAAGAAAAAGATGGTTCAAAAAAGCTAATGTGGCGATTACATTTTTTTGTGGTTGTGAGAGATTCATTTACATTACACTTTAAAGAATACGACTCTGGATACAGTAGAATATTCTGAGTGTGTCTAATTGTTATAAAACTAAGTTTAACTTGCATACCAAATTGTGGAACTTAAGAATAGTCGTTTAGGATTAAAAATAAGTACGATATAAGAATATACTAGAAAAAATATAATTCTGGGCAAATTCACTTTGACAAATGGGTTGTTTTCTACTACACAAGTCACAAATATTTTTCTGGTCAACACTATTCAATAAATCATTATTATTGATCATTTTTGCTTATTACTTATACGATTCTTTCTCTACTTTGATACTCTGGAGATGATGATATCGCCATCCAAATATGTATAAGAAACAATTAAATTTTATCAATGACGATTTATTAAACAATTCTAACTAATTTTTTTAATGGTTTGTGGGCTGAAAAAATAGTGAATTTATGATGAAATTGAAAAATAGAAATATATATTTTCAAGCTTTTTATTTCATATCGAATCGAGAACTTTTAAATATTACTCTATATATGTTACAGAACTGCGTAAAAATCTTTCAAAACCACACAAAACCCATTTATTCAAATACATGTAAAAATATTAAATATGTACGTACGTGTGTACGTACGCATTAAAGGCCATTACCCTCAATTTTTAGTTTAAACATTAAAGTTCCACAATATTATTTTATGTCACTACGCGTTCACATTTAACAGTTATGATTTTTTTATGAAAAAAAAGAAACACATTTAAGTCCGTACGAATACTCAATCTTTAATGTTCAGAAGACGATTGTCACTGAAACATGTTTGTCTATTTAAAATTATAAAATTATTGTCAATTAAAGTGAATATAATATAAGTATTATTCAAGATTCGTACGATAAAAATTGAAATATTCGGAATTTAAATTATTTTTTCTTTACAACATATATATATATATATATATATATATATGTGTGTGTGTGTGTGTGTAAGTGTGTGTGTGTATGTGTGTGTGTATATTTAGATTATATATATATATATATATATATATATATATATATATTCGAACGTTTCTACATAAAATGAAATTCCATCGAGACCACTTTTTCAAACATCCTGAATCGTTGAACAAGGACAATCGAAAAACTGACCAAATCTAATTAAGGTCGTTGAAGTGAATTTCTTCGAAGAACTGTTTGCGAGAATGAACACGTAATCATTTAACCAAGTTTACACCAATAACACTACTGGATACACATGTAAGATCCGTCGTAAATCTCGATACTAATATCCATAACTAACGGCACGCCACGTCCATGTTAGTTATTGAAAAAGTATCATAATTTTTCACGTGTATTTTAGAAAAGAAATTATAAACGTACGGCTAGTTGTTACATTACCGAAGACACCATTCTTCGGTGTTGGCGAAGACGCACCGGCGAACTCAGACGATATTTATTGTACGCCGTTCATTATTTGATATTTTTATTTTCGGCCGTAGATTTATTTACCGATGCTATAAAATTCCATCGTCTGTGTTGCGGAGAAAAATGGGACATCATTATAAGGTGTACACTTGTCACAACGGAGATACAGAATAGATGCAAGGTGTGTGTATTTTTTACAAATATATATTAATGGTTCGGTTCTTTCGTACTCGAACTTTTTTATGTGAGATATCGTTTCAATACTTTAATTTACAAGCTTGATTATATACGAACGATTGCTATATTTCCAATATAAATATATTACAAATAAACCAAATTAAAAAATATATACAGTATCTGCTCAATTTAAAAATCTAACTCAGGTGTGAGGAACCTTTTCATGTTGGAAGTCTGCATTTATTTAGCTATAATCAAATAAGCCCGCATTCAAGAAACTTCAATTAGATATACTTGAAAATGTACATTATTTGGTAAAAATCCAACTACTATGTACTTAATAATTTCAAAAAAATAAAACCATATGTTAATTTTAAAGTTAATTAATCTTTTAATAACTTTGTTGTGTCTTCTTTTTGTTGGAAAACATTTTAATATTTGGTTGCAGCATAAAGGTCTGCAGTTTCTGGAGAAGACAACGTATCAAAGAGATCACTGGTGTAAAAACATGCAGCTATAAAGACTAAATTTTTTTAACAAATTTATTATTCAATTATTTCCTTCAAACATATACTTTTATTTCAGATTCCTCTTAAGAAATCTTAATATTTTTTGGCAAATATAGGCAGATGTGTCAGAATATAGGACTTCAATAAAAAGATTCAAGTATTGCACAACATAACATAAGTCACTCATAGGAATGCACGAGACACGTTTAATTGAACACCGTTTTATATAGAAGAAAAAATATCAAACAATGGCAGAAATACGACGATGATATCAACGCACGTTCTAAAAATGGTAATTTCTATATTGACGTCATTTCAATGTCCCTATTGACTCTGCCCACTTGCAATAATATATCAAGAATACAATTCAGTTGGGAATCGAACTCTACCTTCCTCATTCAATTATCTGCTTCCTACGTACACACATTGACAGCCGTTACCATTTTAGTTAAATGATTTTTTCATACAGAAATTGTATGTTATGTTAAAAATGGTCAGCATGAAATGATGCATAAATAAGATCGTCTAGGGAGATGATTTTTTATTTCAAGTGA
This sequence comes from Acanthacorydalis orientalis, assembly GCA_034766995.1. NCBI lineage: Eukaryota > Metazoa > Arthropoda > Insecta > Megaloptera > Corydalidae > Acanthacorydalis > Acanthacorydalis orientalis. The sequence goes on along the minus strand of CM068315.1, from coordinate 15,883,268 downwards.
TGGAAATGTCGGTTGATTAATTAAACATAGCGTTTCGAATCATGTTTAATACAAAAAAAGTACCGTTCAGATTTGTATTTAAGAATAAAATAGCCATTCCTTTTATGGCGGTAATAAGTTATCAGTTATGTAAATTTAAGGTTTATTGTTTTCAAACAATTAGTTCAGAATTCTTGAGAAAAAAGTAATTCTCATTGAATGTGTTTGGAAAAAAGTATAAAATAAAAAATTAAAACAAATATAACCAGTTGCAGTCTAGTCTGCAATGATTTTAAATCAATCGTGTGGTATATTTGCTAGATTCAAGTATTGATCTTTTTTCATTATTATTTATGCACATTTTGATAACTTTATCATTTTTCAAGTGATAAGCAACAATCAAAAAGATTAATATTCATTTATTGAAAATTTATAAGCAAATTTCCTTTTTGTACTTCATAGAGTGGGAGAAGACTTTACTTGTGAAAATATATACAGATTTTTTTAGTAGATAATTCTATAAATTTAGGATGGCAGTACCCAGAATGAAAATTAAATAATAAAACATAAAATTCATATACATTTTCTAAATCAACTGATGTTATTTCATTACATGTGGGACAATAAATTATTCGTGTTGAATTTTCCTAAGACATTCGGAAAGCATAATTTATTATTTTTTTCTAAATATAAAAATGTTTTAATATATTAACGCTATAAAATATAAATTCAAACTAGCTTTTTTTAAAAAAAAAATGATGTCAGTGAGATGATCTTTAAACTCTAATTTACAAAAAAAAAACTGTTTATTTTAGAAAACGAAATTTTGATTATTAAGTAGTCATATTTTTCTTGATTAACCATTTTAAATTTTTTGAAAACCTTTACAATTTTTTTACCTTTCATAAATGTTGTGAACACAAGTTTTATATAAATTTATGTACAAAATTTAATTTTAAAAAGTGCTCATATTTTTTCAACATAGTTAAGGACTAAATGAACAATATATATATTTTCATATTTGTTCCTATTTTCAGTTTGTAAACAACAATCGTTTGAAGTTTATATCGAATTTTTATTATTTTTAACACTGACTTCTCTAAAAAACAAGCTATAGTTTCAGAATGAATTCTATTTTATGCTTATTCCGATGGCGATGGCGTTATTTTCACAGTACCAAGGTATAAAATAATTTATATCTGTACCTTTACTTGTAGAAGGAAATTTTTCTGTACATTGGCACTGTAAACATATTGTATGTACGTATGTATATATATATATATATATGTATTATTGTGCATATATATATATACATATATGTGCATAAACAATAACCAAAATAAATGGAAACTATTTTGTTTTTGGTTTGTGGGATGAAATAAAATTAATTTGTGAAAGTCTTTTTAACTACAATGTCAGAACTGTATTTCATTTATATTTCTGCACATATTAATGTATTTAGTTATTAAATGTTCAGCCCACTGTCCCTTTTATACATTTTAAACTCCAATTTTTATATTGTTTCAGTACTATGAAACTCACTTGATACTTTGAAAACAGTCTATAAAACGATTCTTTTTAATTTGAAAACTAAAATAATTTACAGAATCGTTGGATAATCCTAGTATAATCAAGCAGGAAATAGATTTCTTGGCTACATATCTTCTTCAAATCAGTTTTCTAGATTATTTAAATTAAATGATTAAAACAATGACAAGTTTGTCTCAATAAATGCAATAAAAGTGAAATAAATAATAGAAAGTAAAGAAAAATTAATATAATCGAACCTGTTTTTCTAGAAACTATTTTTCTCACAGTATTCACATTTTTGAAATACTTTATTCTTAAAATAAATTATGAAAATATTGATAATACATTTTTTTGACTGAAAAAATGAAAGGAAACTCAATATCATATAATTTTATAAATATAAACAATCTATCATTTTTTAAATTATTTGTACATATATTTTCGGTTTAGAATTTGTTTGTTTTCACAACATATTTAATAACATGTAAGATTTAAATAGAAACAGAAAGGGAAATGTTTATATATCATACATATTTCTAAAGTTGGAAGTGTTTTTTTTTATTCTAAAAAATATACAAATTACTGAAGCATTTCTGACCATTTTTATGAATTTTAGCTAGGTATTAAATTGATTAATTTATATAAAAAAAATTAAACTCAATTTTCTACAACGACAAAGAATATATAATTTATTTGTAATATTAAATAATAATTTAGTATTTAAAATATTTGTTAGGGGTTTAAGTACCTCTAGACGACTTCACTCGAACACATCGATCATAGGTATTGTTAAGATAAATTAAAATCGACAAAGACAGTCAAATTATACAGAAAGGAGTATATCCTATAATTTAATGTCAAGTTTTCGATGAGATACCATTTCCAATCATGTAATTATTTTCCTCTAAAAAAAGAACGTACTCAGCAATTTCTTAAAACTACTCTTATAAAATAATTTATGTGGTTTGTTTAGTCATTTCTGACGACCGTTTCACAGAAATCGTTTATGAATTTCTTCGAACGAAACAATGCTATAAATTTTATTCAATTAAACGTTGACGTTTAATTATCGGATTAGTAAACAAGATCACGATTTGGAAATATCGTACGTACAGATCATCAGTCATATTCATCAAGAACCGTCAACTCGGATTTTCATTTTATTCAATCCGCGACAAGAACGGTTAATTCGTACGTGTGTACTTTTTTTCGGAGAGAAAAAGAACAGATGTAACGATAAAACAAACATTGTGCTCATAACCGATTATTTATTGGAATACTGAATCCACACAATCGTTTTATAGGCGTGCGGTCAGTATGTCTTTACAGACTACATTAAACTAGACAAATTTAGTGGCTAGTTACTAACCAGGTATCATACACAATCGACCACAATGTAAATTTGTGGTTGAAATCTAACAATGTATGTTCGTTATAAACGATGTCAAACATGTATTTTCAACCTTGCTCTTTGATGTAATCTCACAAATTGATTTCTTGTTGTCTCCTGTAAAATACTTCATACATATATATATATATATATATATATATATATATACATATGACATTCTTACAACTTACATTAACAAATAACTTGATTGAAAACCACATGTATAAATATTTTATACGGTACTGATATCAAATATAAGGACAGTCTATCGAAAAAGATACGATAAAAAAATACATCATCATTCACAACCTAGAGATGCTCTATTCTATGTTTGAATCTTGTAGGAGATTAAGAAAATATTTATTTAACTTCTACATGTTTCAATTTTATGTTTGTTTAAATACGGTTTGAATTAATCTGTTATCGTCTTGTTTAAATATATTAGAATATTTTTAAATACGAAGATACATACTTAGACACGTATACGTATATATATATATATATATATATATATATATATATATATATATATATATATATATATGTATCAGCAGCAGCCTCTGTTAATCCACGGCTGGACAAAGGTTTCTTCCATGATTTTCCATTTGGTACGATTGAATGCCTCTCTTTTCCACTGGTTTACAATATAATTTTTAATTTCCTTATCAACCGGTTGACGGTCTCTTTCATTGTCTTTTTATATTCCTTAGTACCCAGTTATAAATTTCTGTTGTTCACCGGTTGTCTTCTCTCATTGCAACATGCCCCGCCCATTTTCATTTCAGACTATTCTTCTTATTACATCTATGACTTCTATCTGTTTTCGTATTCATTTTATTCTTTTCCTTTCTCTTGTTATTGCCACCATGCATCTTTCCATACTTCTCTGTATTGTTTAGAGTCTCTCGATGATTTTGGCATTAAGCACCCATATTACGCTGGCGTAGGTAATAACGGATAGTGTACATTGATCAAATACTTTTTTCTTCAAACACAGTAGGATTGTTAATTTAAATATCAAGGCGTTTCGTCCAAATGCGCTCCATCGCATTTTCATTCTCCTGTTGCCTTCTTTAATGAATGATCAATCTTTACTAATAAGCTGGCCTAGATAAACATACTTTATAACTTCTTCTATGTCTGTTCCTTTTATTTCAATTTTCTTCAGGCAGACAAACGCATTGAATAACACTTTTGTTTTGGCATGGTTTACGTTTAAGCCAATTTCTTGGCCTAAAATACTGGCATCATCTAATTATTCTATCCTCTTTTGTAGCTTTTCCGAAGTATTTGCGAAGATAACGACATCAACAGCAAACCGGAGGTGACAGTCTTTCGCCTTTTATTTCGATTCCTTTGTCCTTCCAGTCGAGCGAGTATATATATATATATATATATATATATATATATATATATATATATATATATATATATATGTACATATATGTCAGTATATATATATATATATATATACAGATACTCCCAGTCCTATTCATACACGAGAAACCCATGATTTAAAAATCGCATACACGCTATTAAATCTGAATATTTGTATTCATTTTTTAAAAAATATTCTTTCTAACAACAAATTACTTTAAACGTTACACAATTTCAAACATTCATTTAATAATCACAGCAAAAAAAATGACAAATAAATCCTCATACATTCACAATCGTGCGGAACGAGTTTTACATAATAATACATGTCATAAAGTTTACAACTGTGAAAAAATATTATGACTAATATTTTGTTAGGAAGGCTTCACTTCTAATTACTCCAGTTAACCTAATTAAAATTAATTCCACTAATAACTTTTTAAGTATCAGAGCTGATATTTACCCACTTCCATCCAGTCTGTTTTTCAATTTATAGCTGCATGTAATTTAATACTTCTATATTCTATATTTAAGTTCTGCTCACAAACTTTCAACTGGGTTAATGGCAGATAATTTAGTAGCCGTTTCCATAACTTGGAAACTATTGTATAAAAGCCATTTTCGAGCTATATGAGCCCTATGTTTGAGACAATTATATTAATAGAAAATAAAATAACCTGGGATTCTCAAATAGATAGCATTGTACTTCAAATTTTTGTTTGAAATATTGATTCGTTTCAATTTGTGTATAATTCTGTCCATAAAACAAAGTTTTCCAATATAAAAAGCGATAAAACATTCCCACACCATACTGATCCACGGTTGTATTTTACAGTAAGCTGAAGATTTTGTATATAGAAACCTTCATCGGATTTTCTCCAAACCATTTGTTTATCAATAGATTATTTCATAGAACTATAAGAAAAGAACGAATATAAATATCAATTGCATTTCCTTTATAATTCATATCTTTCTAGTGTATAAATACGACTGGGAGTAACTGTATATCAGCACATAAAAGATAAATAAACGTTTTAATTATGAATTCATTGTGAGCAAGAATCGATGAAAGAAAATCACAAGAATCTGAAAAGATTCATTTCGGATACAACGCATCATTTAATGAAGACATAAACCACACTTCATCAAGATGACTTATTATGTACACTCGCACATATTTTTCACGATTGCGTACATTACCATGAAGAAGAGGTGAAAAAAGGACGGATGAGTGGGAAAAAAAAACGCGACGGCTCCTCGTTGACTTATACATCATCTTCGATAGCCGCGGCGTTGTACAAATTTGTCATGCGGCAGCGCCCGGCAATATGCATGCCGCGTTTACGGCCAGCAGTCGGTTACTACAATGCTCTCGGGCCACAATAACTAAAACGCATTGTTCAGGTATAAATAGGCGATGTTTCATTGGTCGGAAAATAAATCTTTTGGTCGCTTCCTCCAGCAGGGGGCAGTGTAGGTGGCGAGGAGAATTATGAGCCGAACGAACGGCATGTTTTGATTAAACTTATTCGTAACGGTTCGGGTATTTGCATATATATGTATATATATATATATATATATATATATATATATATATATATATATATATATACTCTCACTTCCAGTCCTATTCTTAAACGAAAAAGCTATCAATTAAAAATCACATGCATACCATTAAATCTGAATCTTTTTATTCTTTCTTTTTTGAATATTCTATATAAAAATAAGTTATTTCATCATTACATGATTTCAAATATTAACACTTTACAGACCGATGACACACTTATGCATTATTTGTAATACTATCGTTAACCGTTGACGAACTTTTGTGTCAATTTGCGATTCTAATGTTAAAAATAATATAAAAACGCAACAACATAAAAATGTCATACTATTCTCTCGCAAGAATAAATTCTAATGTGTAATAGTGGGTTTAGAGTGACATATGCGATTCGTATGCTAAAAATCCCTACGAGAAAATGAGCGAAAAAAGTTACTCTCTATTTAATCAACTGTGATTTCTTTAACTCATTTAGGCTTTACGAAAATCTGAATGTCACATCTAACAATAAACTGAATTGTCACGATTTTTTTACTAAATCTGTCAAAAGTATGGATAGGAAATACATCAGATACTCAAGAGATTGCAGAAGTTCACCATGAAACAACTTCAACATCTCGCACTGCACATTGTGACTCACTACAAAGACTTTCTGGTGATATGAAACGTCACAGCATAGGGAAAATATCGGAAATAGGAAAACTCCAAAGAATGAGGTGTAAAGTTTGCTATGTAAATAAAAAAAAAACGTAATGTATATGTGTAAATTTCGTAAAACACCCTTACATGTACGAAAATGTTTTGAATCTTACTTTTGAAAAATAAAATACTAAATATGTATATGTATTTACAAAATAATTTCTTTCTGACTTTTTATTTCATTTTTTTTTAGTACACAAAAGTTTCGAACTTCTGGATTCTAAACTTATTTTTATACCTAGACTTATTCTATTTTATTAATATTTACAGAATATATAAATTCATATTTATTGACTTCTTTTGCGTACATCACAAAAAATTATGAATTTAGAGAAAAATAATTCGTTGTCAATACTAAAAAAAATTGCCGGTACTGATAAAATTTACTCGCTCAACTTGCTGGCCTGTATAGTGTTAATTCAGATTTATATATATATATATATATATATATATATATACATATATATATATATATATATATATATATATATATATATATATACATATATATATATATACATACATATATATATATATATATATATATATATATATATATATATATACATATATATATATATATATATATATATATATATATATACGTGTGTGTGTGTACTTAAGAAAAAAATACAACCGATCCACATGAAAAATTATTGATTGAGAACCAAGAAATACAAAGATGTCAATGAACATATGAGATAAGTACATAAGAAAATTTATTGAAACTTTGTGGAAAAGAGAGACACTGAATCGTTTGAAGTAGTACGTTTTGGAAGTGATCTCGATCCAACAGTGAATCGAAAATGGCTGATATTGATGATGATCACTATGACTAAATTCATTTTCATATAAATGAACCGAAAATATCAATAAATAAATCAAATATAATTTAATTCGGTAGGAAATGAAATAAAAACGCCCATCCATACTTTTACAAATGAATATTTTCTGAGTTCAATCCATAAACTACATTTTTTTGCTCAAAAATGTTAAATAAAATATTATTGATAAATAAATTATTACTAATTGTTCAATAAATTATTATTAATACATTTTATTATGATTTGTGGACTGAATACAAAAATTCATTTGTAAACATGAATTTGGCCAGTGTCTGTCAGAACAGTACTGTGACAAAATCCGTATTCAATTTCAACTTTTTATTGCACTCTGTATTTCCACGTGTGTAATATAAATAAGCGTGCGAGTACAAACGGAACACAAGTCACGAAACATGACACATGCTCAATCCAATTTCGAAAACAATATTTAATTTCGTGAATCGTATCACTTTTATGACAGAATGATATGGTTACACAAAGGTATTTCGCTACTGTTAAACTGTCATTTTTATTGGACGAGCCGTGTAATGCGCGAATTTATCTTGTTTAACTGTCTAACAAACCTATGTTTATTTTAAACATTCTTGTGGTTTGCGGTCTACGTACTGGTTACGATTTGCATTTCTTATATTCCGTTTAAGTATGTTTTTCTGTTCATAAATGTAGGGTGTCAATGTACAAATGGTTATGTGTGTAAAAAACTACCTGCACAGTTTTAGTTTTTCGCTCTTATGACGTTAAAATTTGAGATAATAATTGTAATAAAAATTGGCATATATATATATATATATATATATATATATTATTTCTCTCTTATCTACACAAAACCTGACCACAAAAATAAGATTTTTCTGCACCTTGGCGCTCTGAAATGTTAATACACATCGTCATCGAAATGCACATAATAAACAATAAATAATGATTTATTGAACATTTTTGATTAAAATATTTTTTTTGTGTTCTGTGGAGTAAAACATAATTAGTTCGAAAAAATAAATACAGATTGATAATTTTGTATTTTCATAAATGAATTGTCACTCTACAAAAAAAAAACGATACAGACTTTTGATCAAAAATGTTTAATAAATTGATTTTTGATCATTTTGATTGTCATATTGTCGTGGTAGTAGTATCCTTTTATATCATATGAGTACCTACACTCCTACAACAATGTGTTCGATTCTCCTCTGTGTTGTATAATAAAACGTATCTATATCTAATATTAATTTATAGACAAAAGATAGAGAAAGTCAAAGAATTAAGATCAATTTTCTATTATTACAGTCTTGACAAAATAATCAGAATATAAGCTATCTGAAGATAGAAACATAAACAAATGCAGATAAGTTACAATTAAGGTGGCTGAACACAACCAAACAAGATAAATCCTGATGGCATATCAACTGAGTTATTGCTGTATTTCGCCTCTTTTTGATTATATAACCAAAGACAAATGAAACACTCTTCATAATAATATGTTAAAATACAAAAATTAGAATTCTCAAATCTTGGACATATAAAAAATAAATCCAAAATATAAATTAATTGTAAATTTGTAGGTATCTAATCATTACAATTCTTTTAATAATGAAGAACTCGCCTGTTTAGGACAAACCGGGAAAGGATTTCTTTAAAATAAACCAAATTATATGTTTCATATTCTCCACTTCAGTTTCTTGTTGAAGGCAAGTACAGAAGAAGGAAAAGATACCTGAATGTAATATTTTTTGATTAATAGTTTCCAATAACTAATTATATTTGTTATATTCAGATATAATTAAATAAATGTAAATCTATTAGATGACAAAGTAGAAGACATAAACTTGAGTAATTCAAAAAGACAACGTCCTCCAGGATAATTACATCAATAGGATCAGAAGAATAATCACAAGCAATGTGTTTATTCTGTAATTTCTGTATCTTTAGCGCTTTGAGGTTATTGAAATCGCATTCAAAATGAGTAAAATCAATAATCAGTCATCTAACTTTTTAATCAGAAAAATAGGGCGAGAAAAATCACTTGTGAAAGTGAATTCCGTTAAAATTTCAACAAGTATAATTGAAAACTTTATATATTTAGTTTTCTAATTATGTCAATAAAACAAATACAATACAGTATACAGAATATAATTAAATTATTTCAAAAATAATAACCTTCTATAAACGTACAACCCGTTCTCGGTATCCACATTTCAAAAATCAGCTCGACTGACTGATCTTATAATTTATTAAATAATCGTACAAACCTCTTCTTGCTTGACTTACATCTAGTCTAATTACTGAAAACAGTGTCATAAATTTCTTTCCACGGCATCGACTCTATCACCGTCCATTTATAAATCATACGGGCGACATTGCAGCACACAAGTGTCAAGAGAGTGAAACCGTGTCAGTGACAAGAAGTCGTCTCCTGCTACATCATCTGCGTTAAATGTCGCACGACAAGTGATTACCTGCAGCCATACAGATAATGTGACTCATCGTAACCGCTCCAGTAACTCGATACTGTTATGGATGCTACAGTTTGATCGATTATTAATATGGTTTTATAGATCGTTCTCTTTGTAAGCCGCTTTCATGTTTTTTTTCTTCTGTACTCTTTATGTGTGTTTGTGTAGTAGATTATATGAACACATTATATTCATTCAGATTCTACTAATCAGTATATATATATATATATATATATATATATATATATATATATATATATATATATATATATATACAAAATTATCATCGGCCTCTTTTGATCCACTGCTGAAATGAAATCCTCTTCTCTCTGAATCAAAACTTTCCAGTTGAAACGATTCAATGCTTCTCTTTCACATACATTTTGAATAAATTTTATGTCCTCATTTTATCTATTCATTAGTCTTTTTAAACTTTTTGGTTTTCAGTTAATAATTTCTCTTATCCATCGATATTCTACTTATGTCTGTAACTCCAGTTTGTTTTATCCATCCTATTATTTTCTTATTTCTTCATGTTATTGTCAATGTACATTTACCCATGCCTCTTTGTGATTTCTTAAGTTGTTGCATTGTTTTAGCATTAAAAACCCATGTTTCACTTTCATAAATGAGTACAGGTAGAATACACTGACCGTATAATGTTGTTTTCTGTGTGGTACATTCTACTTAAATATTGAAGCGTTTCGTCCAAATGAAATCCAACCAATTTTTTATTCTTCTATTTTGCTTCATCGATGAGCGATCCATCTATATTGATAAGTTGGCTCAAATAAACGTACTGTGTGACTTCTTAGAATTTTTTATTTCTTTTTTCTTCAAAAGAACAAACGCATTAAAGATCACTTTTATTTTTCTATGATTCATATTGAGTCCTACTTTACGACTGAAGTTCTTTAATTCTTCAATTCTCTTTTCTAGTTCTTTTGGGATATTTTGAAAAATATCTGTATCATCAGTTAAGTAGAGGTGACAGCTTTTCAACTTTTATTTTTATTTCTTCATTTTCCCCTATAAAGTGATTTATATAAATATAATATATATATATATATATATATATATATACATATATATATATATACATATATATATATATATATATATATATATATATATATATATTTATATTAGCAGCCAGTCAGTACAGCTTTCTCTTTGCTCTATATTACTTATTTACTGTCTTAAAAAAATATACAAAAAAATATTTCCATACAATCTACTTTATCTACCTAGATATATATTTCTATTAATTAAGTACTAATTAACAGTATTAATTAAACAAAATATTATATAGATTCACTGTCCCGTCTAAACTAATACTAGTGGTTTTTTTTATTACTCATTTCTTAAACATTTTAATTTATATACATTGTTTGTCATAAATGAATACCTTTTTCGTCAGTTAATCCACAAAAAAAATGTTCTGGTCAAAAATATTCAATGAATCATCATTGACTGTTGCTATTGTTATTAATTTTCAAAGCAACAAGATACAGAAAAATCTGTACCTGTAGATTTATCTATACCTAAATGCTTTAAAGACGATGGAATTCACACTTAACTATAATTTGTTTTTTTTTACTTTATGTGTATTACAGTATTAGAACTGTTTTGTGATATATATATATATATATATATATATATATATATATATATATATATATATATATATATATATAGTTATTAGACTATTTTTTCACAATATAATTTTTAAAAATATAACAACATAATTGTTAAAGTGTCATTCGATCAATCTTAATTGTTTTCAGAGGCCATTGCCATCTAAGAAAGTAAAATAATTGTTACTTAGAAAAACAATGTAAAAATAATTAGGAATATATAAGTTAAGTATATAAATTCATTTAAAAAAAAAGTTTAAAGGAAAGAGAGTACAGAAGTGCAAAGAAATTATTTACCATAAATATTTTTTAGGTACAGAAGTTCATTCATTTACTAAACCTTATGTCGACTATGGTTCTGACAAAAATCTGAAGAAACAGCAACTAGTTTTTAAAAATTGGATGAGGCGAGCAACTGAATTTGTAAATCAAACAGTATTAAAAAAATACATTAGAGTAAGAAACGACACATCTAAGCATTCTGACTAAATGTTATACTAATTACTCTATTAAAATCTACATATTTCGAGTAAAACATAGTATACATATTTTCACAGACGAATTCTTTTTTCAGCCTACAATTCACTACTTGTTTTTCTGATCATAAACGTTCAGTAAATCATTAACGATTATTGTTTATGTGTATTTCGATGGCAATACTATTATCTTCAGAGTACAAAAAATCTAGCATATATAAACAAATGTGTTGACGTATACAAGTATTCATAAAGTATATAATGTGATTCTTTGATGTTTTCGAAACATTCTCCATACTCTTGTGGCCTATTTAATAATTTGATAGTCGAACAATACCTCACATCCATCTTTTGTGATTAACTTCTAAAATGTTTACTATATAAGGGTTTATGAACAATTATACAACAACACAAATATTTATGTTTCATTTAAATGTAAAATTGCTGCACTGTCAAAATAATTTCAGAAGTAATTCACAAAAGATACATGACAAGTGATGACAGATTAACGCATTATTAAATAGGCCTTAACGGGATAAAATATGTTATATTGTCATATTTTGTACTATTTATACATATAGAATTACGCTCTATTCTTTTGTATACTTATTTTAGGAACTCTCTGTATATATGTATATATATGTATGTATATATATATATATATATATATATATATATATATATATATAAAAAAATGTGCATATTTTACATGTTGACACTGGATTTTGACTCGAAATTGTAAAAGAGTGAAAAAGTAGAAATATTATACCAAAAAACAAATAGTGTTATTTTTTCCAACACTCATCTAAAACAAGTTTCACGAGCAACTCGATCCGGTCCATGGAACCACTCATAGCCTCCTCTGACCATGACGATTTCCTCTAACCTCTCCACTTCTCTTCTAATTGTCTGTGAGCGGATGTATTGCTCGAACAACCACATCGGATCGCTTTTTAACAACGCACACACAACAGTTCGATAAGAGAAGAATTACGCTTGGTAGGTCTCATTTAAACGATGCCGGTGGATATCTATCGAATCCTTCGTTTACATCACAGGTCTAAATGGGAGCTCTGCTGTTAATAGTCGCATCTCTGGCGGTAAGGACTTAAAAAGTATTTGTACAGCCGACGGGAAAGTTTGTGCAACTTCTTATTAGTATTTAAATGGACTGGCGCCGATGAAAAAAAATATTAAAGGGATTAAGCTGGAATTAGTTATCTCTCTGTTTATTCTTACTTATTTCTTGAAATCAATGTAAGAAATCAGTCATCAATGAGCACACTGATTTATTTTTTAATAACATTTTATATTAATATAGGTATTTAATTTTTAAAAGAAATCAACATATTTAAACGTTTCCTCGATTACAATATTTTTAAATAAATAAACTTTTTATTCAATTTCTTCAAAAATCAATTAATTATATTTATTAAGCAAATATTTTTAAAACAAAAATTGATTTCCACACGACTGAAAATACAACAAGTTTTTCAAATTACTTTAATTTGATCTTAGAAACTTATTGAATATATTTTTAACTAATTTCAATTTTATTTCAAATGCGCTCCTTATTAATAACAATTTGTTTAATTTATACATATTTATGAATATGCCTGAACTAATTACAGAGGACCGATTTGAAATCGATAGCTCGAGTATCTCTATATGAAGAATCAAATCCTAAATTCAATTAGTATTGTTTAAGTCCTCTTAAGAATTAATTACATGAAATGTATTATTAGTTTTCATATAAAAAGACAAATTGAAAAGAAAAAAATATTTCTATACGAATAACAACACAACAACTTTCTTAAATTAATATTGAATCACTGTTTCGAAAACTGATCGTATTGTTAAGTAATTTTCTATTTTAAAGAGAAATGATGCTGTTTATAAAAAGTATTTTTTTAAATAAACATGTCATTTTCGATATAGAAATATGTTTCCACTCAGATAATATTCGTTTGGTAGAAAAATAATTGCAATTTATGACCTTCAAGTTCATATACATTTACAGATTTTTTGATTTTCCCAGCTGTTCTAAGTAGTTCAAAACTGTTGGATGATTAAAACATTACTTTTGTGCAAGTTATCGAATTGTTGTGCATGGTTCTAATTCAACTAACGACTTTAGTTGGTCGTTATGAACTGAAAGACGCCCGCGACCTTCAACATCTTCAAGACTCTCATCCCCAACATGCATTTTTGGAACCACCATTGCACCGTACGTTCTTTAATAGTACCAACACCAAAAGTTTTTGTTGCCTTATAACCCGTTTTGAACTCATATAAAAAAATGCTCTTATTCGCTTATTTTCTATCTCTGATTCAATAGCCCAATTTGAAGCAAAATTAATAATAAACCTAAAGTTGATGTTACCAAAACGCAGACAGAAAAATACACTTTAAAATGATATTAACATGAACACGATGAAATGACGCTTTCATAGAAAAAATTAAGACTAAAATTTCAAAAACAAAAACCACAATTATTTTCCTGTTAATACAAAAGAAAAAAAATAATACAACATAACAAATAACGAACACAGAAAAGTTAACTTCATGGAATACCAGAACACAAAAACTGATATAAAATGAAATAAATAGAAATAAAATGTATAAAAAATATCAGATTCATAAAATAACCGAAAAAACTATCACATATTAAAAATATATACTCAAAACCCAAAATCAACACTGGATTCACAAAATACCTTTCTAGACATATAAAACACATTTTAATACTAAATTTGAAAAATTCATTATATTTATATCATGGAATAAGAGGAAAAACAATAAAATAACCAAATATATATAAAAGAAAGCTCAAATTCATGTTGAACTCATACAATACAAAACAAAAAGAATCACAGATTGAAAATAAATAAAAAAATCAACATAATATATTATTGGAATAAGGCAAAAGAACACACGATAATAATAAATAGAGAGAACGCCAAAATCTACTCTAAATTCATAAAAGAATATGTCAAACACTTTTCAAGTTTAAACTTAAAAAAATATCGAAATAATGAAATCACAAAAAGGAAGAAAAATAATCATACAATATACATACATACATATATATATATATATATATATATATATATATATATATATATATATATATATATGGAAGAAAGTAAAAGTCAACGCTGAATTCATAGAATAACACAACATCCAATAACATATTATAAATAAATAGAGAGGGGATCTAAATATGTACTAGACTCAAAGAATTACAATGGTCATAACGAAAATAAATAATAAAAAAAATAAAAAAATTTATTATTGAAATAAGAGAAAAATACTCATTTAATGAAATAAATAGAGAAGAAACTGAAATATTACTCTGTAGTAAAATGAGTATTTATGTAAAAATGAGTTGTTTTTTTATTTAAATTGATAATAATAGTAACACAAGTTAAAAAATCTGTTAAACTGTTAAAAAACTCATACCTACCAGACATTTTCTGTAAACATCAACCGAACGATAACGGTTAAATAATACATGTACTGATATATAAATATACACATAAATTGCAAGCAGTTGAATAGAAATACTAGCTTTCAATAAACCTAGATTTTCAATACAGACTCATTAATAATTAACCATAAGTAATTTTCTTCTTCAACGTTTACGAACAATACAAAAAGGCATACTCATTGATTTGTTCCCATAAAATATTCTTTTCAATGAATGCCCGCTTATGAACAGAAATATCCTGAAATTATTAGATTTATTCACAGTTTCATACGCACATAAAACTAATAGAATAATGAAATACTGCATGACAAATGGATTTGAACGATTTTAATGGATTTGAACGTATTCAATAGATTTACATTTTAGTTACGATTCAAGTGAATTTTCTATTGTTTCTGTATTTCAGTTATCGTACACTGAGTGTATATATATATATATATATATATGTATGTGTGTGTGTGTGTATGTATATATGTAACGAATTCAAAATCCATACAGCATAATCAGATGCAGATTGACTTAATGAATCGTATCTTTCTAAAACGTAAAAGAATATAATTACAAATCAACGGAGCTAATTGTTTAAGTAAGACATTAAAAATAATATACTATAAAACTGTATAAATAACAATAAATAGAAAACGAACGTTCGATTAAATTTAAAACGAAAAGGGCACGTCTGAGTCTCAGTACAGTAATGATCATACTTGATGTGAAACTGTTATAAATGTATGCAGGCAATCTTTGAAATTATTCATGCATTAAAAATAATACGCTTGCAAATAAACGATCACATATTTATACATGTAAATTTATTTAAATTGTTCATAAAAATCAATACGTAATTTGTGTGTGTGTGTGTGTACTGTTCTCTGTATCTGTTCACAGTGTCTGAACACTTATGTGGGTATGGAATTGGAAACATGAAATGAATTCGAACAAATATTTACGACACAAATTAGGTGTAATCTAAATATATTATCGGACGGTGTAGGACTATTTTCTTCGGCCGTTGATTCGTTTTAGTCGGTCGTTGAGTGCTTTTTTGAATAATTTGAAATCATAATCAATTATTTATTTTATAAAACTTGTTGAAGTACTGAATTATCGAAATCACTTTTTGTTATTATCTTATTTCGATTTTAATCATCTTGAGTCAGACATGAGAGCAACTCAAAAATAAAAAAGACGTAAAAAACTTTTGTTCTAAATACAAGACATTTATTACCATTTTTTTGTATAATCTCCTTGAACTTTTCTGCTCTTAACCTAAAACATAACGATAATTTGTATTCTTGAAAACATCGTTTTTCTGCAGTCACTTGTATTTTCTTATCAGAAAGAAAATATTATTCTCCTTATTATTCCTTTAATGTGCTAAAAAGGTAAAAATCACTTGAGGAAAAATATAAACTACAAAATATGTGATTCAGGAGCTCAAAATCTAGATTTTAAATACACTGATTTATTTTATCATCCGCAATTTCTTACAAGACGGAATTTAGAAGCTCATTAAGCGTTGGCCTAACAATAAGAGCAGAAAAGTGAGAGAGGATTATTCAGGAAACTTGATCCTAATAAAAACCCTGGATGAATTATAAGATTTTTATTCTTTCTTAAATGATATTTATTTAAAAAAATACAATCAAACTATGTAGATATACGTATAAATGACTGAGTAGAAACGTTCAGAATAGTATTTTATCCAATCTTAAATTCTCAACAAATTCTCAACAACAATCATTTATACTATTTTTTCTTCCTTATAATAGGTGGTTCAGGAGATCAAAATCGTGATTTGTATTACATTAATTTATTTTAATACATGTATGAGAAATACAATTCAAGAATGTCTGTGAAAAAGAATAAAAACTTTCTTCAGGATAGAATCTAGAAGCTCATTAACTGTTGGCCTAAGTGCAGAGAAGTTAGAAAGGATAATGCAGGAAAAATTATATTAATAAAAACTTATATGTAGAATAAGACTGCTTTTACTTCTTCAATAATCTTCAGTAACGTAAATGTTTTTTTTTAAAAAAAATACAACCAAACTATGTAGATACGAGAATGAATGACCATGAAGACATGTTCAGATTACTAATTTAATCAATCTTCATTTTTGAATAAAAATGCCATCATTTACTTTAAGGTCTTCTCTATTTTTCAAATAATTTGGTTTATGTATAAGTGGTAAAATCGACAGACATGACTATCTTCTTTGAATTGAAGCAGTTGTTTTTTTTGGATTATAGAAGACATTTTCCTAAAGACAACGTTTATTATGCATTAAAATGAAAAAACACTAGAAATAGAACATTTTTGTAAGAATATATTGTTCCTTGTGACTGACAATTTTAGAAAGAGTTTTTTTTAGAACCCTTGGATTTTAAAAAATGGTCAAATCCCTATACAGTTCTAACACTGTGGTTAAATTCACAAATGATTTATTTTTACTTTACAAACTATAAGAAAAATATTTGACCAAATGTGATTACTAAATGATTATTGATCACTTTTGATTATTTTTTACGTATATTTCGATAGAAATCCTATCATCTACAGTTAAAGTGCAAATAAATCTGAGAAAAAATACACAAGGCACAGAAAAGTGTGCGTGTTTGAATGCTCTGAAGATGACAACACATCTTCAAAACGATGTGAAAAAAGAATACATTTCTGAAATACCTAAATTATAGACAATAAAATTCTGACTAATTGATAACTGAATCTTTTTTATATTTCTCTGTTTTAATTATCGATTTGTTTTTATTCGACAATTTATTTAATTTTCTATTAACAGTACTATTTTCATTTTATATCCTATAAGGGTTTCTGTTTCAGTGTAGATATCGTTCTAGTACAGTTTTTGATTAACTGAAGATTAGATGTTCTTTTGTATCTTGGTGCTATGAAGATGATTGCATCGCCATCGAAATGCGCATAAACAACAGTCATGATCAGCAATCATTTATTGAATATTTTTGAATAGAAAATATTTTGTGTTTTCTGGAGTGAGAAGAGAATCCTTTGTGAAAGTAAAATTATGAAATTATAAGAATTGATGCACGGATTAAATAAATTATTCTGTGTTAGAAAATCTGTTTCTCATATGTTTAATCTTTTAGTATTTGTTTGATTGCAACAGATAGATTCAAAATAATAGATTTTGTTTTTAAATGCACTAATCAAATTAGAAAAATAAAAGATAAACTAGACGTTGAACTTTATGATACAACACACTTATATATTAAATAGATATTTAATTATTTTACCATTGAAAATGATTGATTGCGTCCAACACTTTCACTTCTTTTTGCGATTTTGGCACAATAACTAACAACAGTATACGATCAAAAACTCTGTAATCCTTATTTCACTTTAATTTAATTACAACACGCCATATCGCTATTAAAAGCAGAAGAAACTCGTAAATGGAATGCTTGCATGACCCAGCAATTGACCTGTTCACACATTCGTTCTCTGATTTATCTCAGCGTAGGACATTTTAAAATTTAATTGGTGCGCTATATTCGACGATTTCTTTTCCCGCTTGAACTGATTTTGTTGCGTACGATTTCTGTTGTCACATTTGATAAGATTGATCTGTGTTCTATGTTGTGTTGTGGTGTTCGATGTAAATACTAATAAACGATTTCGGTTCAATTGAACTCATTTAAACAGTGTTAAATTATTTTTTAATGTTCGGAAAAAATGACAAGATGAATTATTATGCTGCTCGAGTATTGAAATCATTAAATTGGTAAAATGATGTAATTAAAATTAAATTATTTTTTTATAGTTCGCAGCGGTGTGATTTTATTATTTTTTTTGCTAATACTTCTTCAATATAGTCACAATAATAACTCGAATCATTAGATTATATACGTACTGAATTTAAGAGAATATTTTTTTAAAGTTTGTTTTTATAATTACAATAAACTTAAACAAACGAATTCTTGTCACCCCACAAACCATAAAAATGTTCTGGTCTAAAATGTTCAATAAATTACTATTGATCATTTGTAATTTTTGCTTGTGTGCATTTTTAGAAAACTAAGATATACAGCATTTTTTATTACAAAAAAACAGATTTTTCTGTATCACAGTGCTCTGAAGATGCACATAAGCAACAATAAAAATTTTTCAATAAATCATTAATGTTAAATTTTAATCAATAATGATATATTAAATATTTTTGAACAGTAAACATTTTTGTGGTTTGGCAAATGAAAAAATAATTCATGTACAAAAAGACATTAGAAATTAGAAAAGACAATTACTATTTGCACTGTGAAATTCAAAATAATTCTTTTTAATAAATTTATCCAGAGATGTCAATTGATTTATTAGATTTGTAGAAAAATAACTGCAGTTTATGACCTTAAAATTGATATACATTTTTCTCTTTTTTTACACGATACAAATTTATTCTTTAGGAGGTTCAAATTTTTTGCCGATTTTGATTTATAAAATGATATATTTATTTACCAATGTTCAACTAAATAAATAAACTAATGAATTATCTTTTTACCGCTAACATAAGCAGTTTGTCTTAATAGAAATGGAGTTTTGACTGTTTTTGTGCATTTGAATCTTAAGCAATTATAAAAATGTTATTAAAAGTATATTTTTATTTGGTTGGTAGAAAAATGATTGCGGAATACGACCTTCAAATTCATATATATTTATCTCTTTTTTGATTTTCCTAACTGTTTTAAGTGATCCATAATAATTGGATGACTAACGCCTAACTCTCCAATTGTTGTGTGTGGTTCTAATTTAACTAACGCCTTTAGTTGGTCGTTAACAGTTGAACTGAAGAAGGAAGCCCGCGGTCTTCTTTATCTTCAAGGCTCTCCTCAGAACGAAAATTTCGGAACCACCGCTACACCGTACGTTCCTTAACAGTACCCATACGAAAAGCATCATTTAATTTACAAGCCGTTTCTGATTCTTTACCATTCGTTTTGAACTCATACAAAAATTTGCTCTTCTTTTGCATGTTTAATTAAATAGCCCAATTTTAAGTAAAATTAATAATAAAACCACAGTCAATGTTACCAAAATAGAGATCGAAAAATGCACTTTAAAATGGTATTAACATTAACACAATGAAATGATAGTTTCATTGAAAAAAATAACACTAGAATGCAGAAAACAAAAATCGCAATTATTTTCCTACCAACCTAATCATAACTGACTCAATTAGAGTTTTTTATTAGATATTGAATTATTATCTTTTTTATTACCAATATTATATAGTTTTAACTAAGTTATCGATTCTTATTTCATCTGAAAAAAAAAACATTTCAAAATGTTCAATTTTATTGTCAAGTAATATGGTTACTTTGTATTATACAAATAGCAATAATTTTTTATAAATTCATACAACTTTGTTTGCAGTTAAATGCTTCTCTCGTTCCGTCTTTTTCATTGTAGAACAAACTTTACGGCCACGTCACGTATGCGTATATTCCATTGAAATTCGAAGTATTAACTGAAAGAAATCATTTCGAAACGGCCTTTCTATACCATCGTCATTGCCGACAGGATCAGCGGGTAATAGGTCTACGGTAATAGTTTTATCGTAATTATATTGATTCAGTGGTCTTTCTGTCGTTTCTGCTTCTTTATATTGATCGCGGATGAATATATCACAGTGCAATGCAACGAGACGTACTTTACGACTCGTCAGCGGACAAGACAACGCCACGATTTATACGTTCGAACCGGGTACTTAATAAGGGAGACATTCCTGTAAATTAAGTATTATTGTCATTCATGTTTTTCATCCGATTTTTATTGAACGTATGGTATACAGTGTCGGATACTTGGTAGTCGACACATGTAAACAAGCGGCTGTCCGTGCTTTTAACAAGCCGCGCCGGCGAATTTTTACGATACAGAGAATCGATCAAGAACAGTTTTTTATCTATGATTTGTTTATTATGAAATTCTCTCACATTTTTCCATTGTTTGTACAATTTTTCTAAAGTAAACTATACTTTTACAAATTATATATATATATATAAATTATAAAATAGTTCTTTGAGAAACAACACCGATATCTTATTTAAAGGATTTTCTCACGATGTAATTATCTTCGAGTTGAAAATATCATTTCTATATTTAGTTTAAATGTTCTGTTTGAATTGATTTGAAAGTTCAGTCTTGATATATTTTATTTATCGATAAACAATAATAGAGCTGCTTTCACAGTTAAATTAAAAGTATTAGACAAACCCAAATGTCGTCAATTATATTCAATGGGGTGTTTTTATATCAGTCATACTTCAACCGTGACAGTATATAAATGTGTTTTGTT
>CM068315.1:15844009-15856509 GCA_034766995.1 Acanthacorydalis orientalis | reverse complement strand
AATAACCTACCGAATACCTTGTTACAGAAATCCATCTACTAGGGCAGGAGAAAGCATTGTTCCTGTCAATTGTTATCATTCAAATTGACATTCAAATTAAATCACTTAGACGATTAATAGTAACAATTGTTGTCAATAAATTAACTATTGAAGAGATTTAAAACAGAACCTAGAATTTATTTCTATTAGGTCGAGTCATATATAATTTCCGTTTTAGTATACCAATTTTATACATCAATAAAACAACCAACAATTATATCTTAATCAATTATATATTCGCCATTATATACAATGACCTGTTGCCATTTATCAGATAGCTCTTCGATACCTTTTGAGTAGAATTCCGCTGGTTTTAATTTGAAAAGATTTTTAATGAACTCTCGAATCTGGTTTTCATTAGAGAAATTTTTCCTCATCAAAGTATTTTCCAGGGATCTAGAAAGGTAACAATCGGTTGGTCCGAGGTCGGATGAGCAAGACGAGTGGGGTAAAACAGACCAATCAAGCTTTGAAATTTTCTCCTGTGTTACTCTTGCTGTATGCTGTCTTGCTTTGTCGTGAAAGAGAACATTTCTCCTATTTTCTATCAAATCGTTGATGGACACGCTACTGCTGCTGGCCGTATAAATGTGCATTTAGTGTTTCATTGCAGTTTAAAAACTCAAAATAAAAAATAGCATGACGGTTCTATCACATACCAACAACACTTTTCTTCTATGAAGTTCAATTCTTGAGGTCGGTTGTAGAGATTTATCCTTATCAATCCACTGCCTTTTACGTTGAAAATTGTCGTATGTGATTCATTTTTCATCGCCTTTTATGATGTTATTAAGAAACGGGTCATTTCTCTGTCGTGAAAGAAGATTTGTTTTTATGGATAAAAGATCTGCTTTGTTCTTTCCACTAAAAGCGTGTGGAACCAAAGCACCCAGCTTTCTGATTTTTCCTATTTTTTCTAAGTGGCGGCATATGATGGCATGTGACCCGTTTAGCTTATTTTCTAATTTCCGAGCAATTTGCCGCGGGTTGCATCCCACCAATGATTTTAAAGCGTCATCATCAAAGTCTAATGAGCGCCTTGGTCTGAGTTTGTCTTTCAATGACATGTCTCCAGAATGAAATTTCGCAAAATAATTTCATACTTGCCTGTCAGTTAGGACTCCTTGTAATAAACACCGCATATTTTTTCCCATATCTCCGTAACATTTCTCCCCTGCTTAAACTCTCATGACATTGCGTGTCGAATATGCACATTCAATCCTTCCATTTCAGAGCTATAAAACTTATTATTTTATTTCGATGCCCCTACGCGACCACTGACATGATAAAAATATATAATGTTTCATAGGGAAACAAACTAAACTAAGAAAATATACTAATTATAATTTAAACTTTGTGATAATATGATCAGATTATTCACTAAATCCACATAGAGTAACAGTGTGATGCGGTATTTATAATAGTTCGGAGGTGTCATTGGACCTCTCCTGCCGATAATGCTGTTAAAATGATTGATGGACATTATCGTGAGATAACTGATAACTTTCTGACACGCGAATTGGATAAATTGAGTTTAAAGAACATGTGTTTTCAACAAGATGGCATTACGTCACACAAAACGCGTACAATGGTGAACATTTTAAATGTCATGTTTCCGGACCAATTAATCTCGGGATTCGGTGATATCGATGGGTCACCAAGATCAACAGATTTAATGAGACCAGTTTTTTTTTGTGACGATACCTTAAAAAATCAAAGTGTATGCGAATAAGCCAGAGACGATTGAAAAATCTAAAAGAGAATATTCGTCTAGAAATCGGTGAGATAATACAAAATAATATGGTAAAATATATTGAAAAATATAATCGAAAAAGCCGGAATTTGCGCCGCAGTCAAAGATGACCATTTGATAGACATTATTTTCCATATATTATCCCTGAACCTAAAAATAAAATAAGGAAGGAAACAAAAATTACAGTTTTTCATTTTATGTAGAAAGTATTAAAAATTTTGTAAATCTATCGCATGAATCGCAGTGTACTTATGTATACAGTTTATTTTTATGTAGTTTTAGTTATCATAACACAATAATTTCAATCTTAGAGTATAAATCGATGGAAATTGATGAATAAGATTAAAATATTTAATTCAATTACGTTATATTTACTCAATTTATATACCGTCTCGTAATCCTAATATCTTAAAACTTATTTACATTTAGAAAAATTAACGGTTTTGATAATTATGAAATAATGATAAGAAGTTTCACTTGCAACACGTGAGAGTTTCACGCACCATTTTTTTAATATTTTAATACTCTGCGTATGATGAAGTCTCAATTTAAATACGCATAAACAACAACATAAAAAATGGTTCATAATCAATTACTGAACATTTTTGATAATAAAATATTTTTTGCAATTTATGGGGGTTTACAAAAATAATCTGTAAACGAAACTTTAACTACAGCGCTAAAAAATGTACTGAAACACATTTGTGGCATGATTTTAAACGATAAACATATACAATCATCCATAAAACTCTAAAAAACTGAAAAATTTTATAACAAATTAAAATCTTGTAGACTTTTTTATACTTGAATACTCTGAGAATGATGGAACATTTATCGAAATGCTTACAAATAATAATTAAGATTTAATTATTAAACATTTCGATCAGAAAAACTACATATGGCTTGTGGAAAATAGAACGTTATTTGTGAAAGTGAATCTATCTACAATGCCAAAAATTGAGTTAAAAATATAATACTGACAGATGTTTTATTCTTATTATCAGACATTTGAAACTGAAATAATCTATAAAAATACTAATCCCAATAAAAAAACTAAACAGAAATTAAAAAAGGTATATTAATAGACATACAAATATTTGCAATACTTATAAATATTCTTTTGAATTTTTTTTCTAATAGAAAACAGCATTTCGTTCGCAGTTTTGACAAACGCCTACATAAATATTGGCGTGTCGTGTATGATAAAAGAAGTAAATATGTTCGACGAATGCGGAATTAAAAAAGTACAACGAAATCATTTGTAATTCGTCAATATTTTAGAAACATTTTTTTCATGAACGCTGTTTTTTTATCTCGAATAATTTAACCGGTGTTATTATGATAAATGAACTTTATAAATTGTATTTTATTATACTGATGTTCAGCTAATGTTTATTAATTATTTCTCGTGTATGATTTAATACTATAAAAATGTTAAAAAATACATATTCAAAAATCAGACGACACGAATATATTGCCCAAGTATCAATACAAATTACACACAGTACAAAAATTATACGTAAGAGTAACAAGCGATGTAAGTGTCAATACATTGTATGCTCACGTCTCCGAATAAAAATAATGTATGGACTGAAGTAATATTTATAAAAGTAAACATACATACACACACACACATACACACATGTTGGTACATACTTGACAGTGGTTCAAAGTATAGTTCGAAATCGAAGAAGAAGAAATGACTGTGAAGACCTTCAACCGCGATCGACTGTCTTCCGCCAGTCCCAATTATCTTGGACGATATGCGGTTTGGTCAGGGCCACGGGGAGATCATGACAACAAGCAACAACAACGATAAAGTCGGGCAAACGCGACGCGAGAGACGAGAGGGGCTCGGACGTAATGCCATAGTAAGAACAAACCAATAAATCTGATCAAACAGTCAAGCCGATGCCAGACACTGGAAGGTATCTCGTGTGCGTTTGAATGTGTGTGTGTGTTTGTAGTGTGGACAGACGCAAAAGACGGACAATACGAATGGGGGTCGATGAAGTCGACAAGTGCCGAAAATTAAAACACTATACCCATTATATATTAGCCAAAAGTTGAAGGTGTCTGTCTACACGGACGGAACGGATATGTAACAAGGATTTGTTCGGATTCGAAATTTATTTCAAAAATAAAAATAAAAAGGAGATACACGCTATTAAATACCATTCATTTAATGGAAGTTTCTAACATAATCATGATTTTTCTCAATAAAAATCTATCGAAATTCACTTTGATTTCTCACATATTTTCATAATTTTAAATAGAATGAGATTAAAATTAAAAAAGTAATATGATATCACTAATTTAATTGATTCAGTTCGATTTTATTTAATAATTAGCGTTAAATAAAATTCTATTCGTTTCAAAACGGAAAAGAACATCTTTTATCTTACGAAAAAACATATAATTTTTAAGAAAATAAAACACCTTTCAATTATTTGAAAACAATCCTATTATTTGTAATTTTTGCAAGAAGAAAATTTAGTATAAAAATACATATAAGTTTTTTTTCTTGTATGTTCGTTCAAGAATTCATATCAACACGTAGAAATAATTGTAAACGATTGATTAAAATTTTATCTTTCAAAATCATCTGAGAATAAGCTGACAAAGAGAATCAGTAAAAAAAAATAAATACTCATTTTCTAATCAAACCTCTGTTACAAAATTAGCTCATCTCTATTAAAATAGTTTACTTTTTTAGAATTTTGTAATTTATTAAGTCGTGTCACTTCTAAATTGGAAATGTGATATATTTTAAAACTTAAATAGTATTAATGAATTGTCGATAGATGATTAAACTATTATTTCGATTTTTTTGAAAAACAAAATTAGTATGAAATAAAAATATTTTTTTCTTTTAAAATCAATAGTAGAAATAAATCCATGTTTTTGATTGAAACCCCTTTTTACTTTCATGTTTGCTTAAGAACTAATATCAAAACACAAAAAGTATTATAAATAATTAATTAACAATTTACCTTACTCAATGGTTTAGCTCTTTAAGAATAGATTGAGAAGTGAAATCAGTAAAAGAAATAAAACTATTTTTTTTATTCAAACACTTTTTTCTTTCATGTTTCTCCAGGAGTTTATATCAAAACGTAGAAATAATTATTAACAACTAATTAACTTATCATACACAACTGCAAAGATTTTTAATAATAGATTTAAAAGTGAAATCAATAACAGAAATAAATCCCTGTTTCTTATTCAAACCCTTTTTTCTTTCATGTTTGTCCTGGAAATTATATCAAAACGAAAAACAATTATTAATAACTAATTAATTTACCCACTATTAAAACTCTTTACGAATAGACTGAAAAACATCAGTCAACGAAATAAATCAATGTTCTTTATTAAAACCATTTTTCATGTTTCTTCAGGAATTCATATCTAATCATAAAAATAATTATTAATAATTAATTAACAATTATCTTACTCAATGATTAAAACCTTTAAGAATAGCCTGAGAAAAGAAATCAGTAAAAAATAAATCCTTGTTTATCATTAAAGCATCTTTTTCAAAAATATCATAATAACTAATGAAACACAGTTTACTATTTTGGATTTTTTTAATTTTCGAGTCGTGTCGATTCTGAAGTGGGTTTGATGGTGTAGGTATTGCTGATCAACATGTGATTTTTAATTTCTCTACAATAAAATTATTATTAAATATAAAAATATATTTTTACTTTCGAGTAAGTTCAAGAATTCATATCAAAACGAAAAATTAATTATTAATAATTGATTAAAAATTGACTTGACAGAACGATATAATTCTTTAAGAATAGATTTCGCAGAAAATCAGTAAAAAATAAAACATTGTTTTTTATTCAAACCCTTATTAAAATGATGTGTTAATGAATGTTGAAATATGTAGAATTTTATTTTATTTTTTTTGGATTGAGTCGCTTCTAAAACGTGGATTAGATATATTTTGAAAAGTTAAAAAATCAAACAAGATTCACGGATTGTTGATAAATAACTAAAGAATTATTTTTAGTTTTCAGAAAAAATTTGTTTGTGGTGTCAACAAAATAGATATAAAAATATAAATAAGATGATTTTAAATTGCAAATAAAATCGATATGAAAGAAAAATAAGAAATAGAGACGGTCAAATATCAGCAGGTTTGAGTTGCTGTACAGTCGAATTAATGTTAAAAAATTGACAAGATAAACATAAGTACTAACTTATGAATCATCCTGATTAAAGACATACGGGCGCGCATTACAAAGTTACAAAAAAAATAGAAAATATTTAGAGTAACAGCTCGATCCGGAAGCAGATAAAATGACCATCGTTCGTATCTGCTTCGCCTTCAAACACTGGCTGCACTCTACCTACATGGTTTACAATCGAAAGAGTACTATTTAAGATACAACGTTAAATACCATCTTCAAATTATACGTTGTCAAACGTGTAAGACGAACCGGTGGACCGGAGGTTCGTTCGGGGAATTCGTTAACAAATCAGTATCGATACAGAATCACGACATACCCACGTTTAGATGCCAACGAATATAATATTATTGTTGTTAAAAAGCCATTCGCCCACCACGCCAGATTGATTGGCTGCGCTCGACATATGGGACGGTACGTATGGGTTTGTCGTCTTCACCTGACACCGACGATCGAACGAATTTAAAATCCGATATGATTTTTATAAATCGATCGATCGCTTCTGGATTCTATAAAATATAATTCTTAATTCATTTGCAACGTGAAATACACGACATTGAAAATAAGGTATGAGAGAAATAGATGTTTTTAAATATTATTTTACACTCATACATATCGGGTCTATCCATAAATTCGTGGGAAGCACGGTAAATAAAACACAATTTATTCTTTTATTGATATATTTTCTTTCAGTATCAATAAATTTTCATCTTACTGGCAACTTTTTAATTTTGTTTGTATAGAAAGATTCTCATTGTAAGATAAAAAAGCTGGAAACTGCTCTTTTGACTTCATGTTTGTTTAAAATTTTTTCTATTTAAAAAATTCTGAAGGCCTAGAAATAGATAATAGTCACTCGGGGAAATCTCTGGCTAGATAAGAGAATAAGACAGAAGCATTCAATTAAAGTCTTCAATTTTCTGTAATGTATTCGTGTAGTGTGCGGTGTAACATTGTTTTGATGGAACAGAACCTTTTTAATATTTACTGATCGCAGGAGTTTTTCAATCAATTTAGAATTTAATACTGAAATACATCTACATTTATTATTGGAATGAGTTCTAACAATTTAAAGTGAATGACACCGTATATATTCCATCAAACAGACAACAATATTTGTTTGTGCAATCCTCCCTTTATCGTTGGTAACGGCTTCTTATCTTTATCTGTCCACTAGCTTTTTCTTTTGATACTATCTTATATAATCTATTTTAAATTCCCTGTCAGAAACGGCTCCTGATCATAATGGATTAAAAGAGAAGTACTATTTATTGTCGATTGATTCTCGATAGCTCGTGCGACATCCATTTTCAAAGCTTAAATATCGTTCCAATCTTCTGTATGTGACAAAATACATTTCCATGAAATGAATTTATTCTTTTTACAATCTGATTCATAGTTAGTTTCAGATCTGTTTCTACAAGACTACTCAGTGTCGCTATTAAATTCAACAGGACGTAATGAACAGGGCTCGTCTTCTACACTGCTTTGTCCTTCTCTGAATCTCTGAAACAATTTCAGGGCAGACTTTACACTGACACTATTCCCGAACACTATTTATTTTCACTTTTGTCGAAGTTACGTTTTCACCATTCAACAACAAAACGTATAAAACGTGCCATTTATATTGATTATGTATATACATGTTCTAGAGCTTATACTTACATTCCATCTTTATGATAATCAATAATAAACTTACCACTAAAGTTTGTATTTCATAACAAGATAAAACATGTCAGCACATTATTCTATGAAACGAATTGTGACAAATAGACATACAAAGCGAATACGCACGAATTTATGGATAGACCTGATACATTTATATATCACAAGCATCCTCTGTCAATCCATTGCTGGATAAAGACCTCTTCCATGATTTTCCATTTTGTATGATTAAATGCCTCTCTTTTCCACTGAATTCCAATAAAATTTTTAATTTTCTTATTTCACAGGTCCAATGATCTCTTTTTTGGTCTTTTTATATTCCTCAATTCTCAGTTAATCATTTCTGTTGCCCATCAATTGTTTTCTCTTCATAAAACATAACCCGCCCATTTCCATTTAGCACTTTTATGACTCCTGTCTATTTTTGTGTTCATTCTATTCTTTTCCTATTCCTTCTTGTTACTCCCAACATAAATCTTTCCATACTTCTCTGTGTCGTTTGAAGTCTCAGAATATTTTTTGCGTTAAGTACCCATGTTTAGCTACTGTAGATAAGGACTTGTAATACCCATTGATCAAATACTTTCTTCTTCAAACAAAGTGGGATTGTTGATTTAAATATCGAAATATTTCATCCAAATGAGCTTCACTCCATTTTTATTCTCTTGTTTACTTTTTCAATGAATAATCTATCTTTGTTGATAAACTATAACCTAAATAGACATATTTCGTAATTTCTATTTCTGTTCCTTTTATTTCAAGTTTCTTCAGGTAGACAAACGCATTCAACAATAGTTTTATTTCTGCGTGTATCATGTTTAGATCAATTATTTCTTATGTAAACGTGCCTTCATTATGTATAAAAATGACAGTGGCTTCGTTCTATTTATCTGGAATAATTATTTTTTCTATGCACGATGTGAATATAACGACGAGAATTTTTTCATTATTTTCTCCTATCAGCTTGAAGATTTCTACTATTAAAGATAAACCACGTAACAACACTTGTTTTTGTGTGGTTCATGCAATTATCTTCAGAGCTTCAAATATACATTCTTATACAGGCATCCTACTATATTAGATTTATACATTTTATCTTTATTTAAACATAAACTAATTGTTTTGTAGTATTGTTTAACAGCAAATAAAATTCTGTACAAAATGGTTAAAAATATACAAACTGGACAGTCCGGAAAATGCATTACCCTCATACACTTTTTATTTAATAAACTGAAATGCGAATGAACGAGAATTTCGATTATTTCCGAACACTTTTATTCAGTTTACGCACTAAATTACAGATCGTGCGGAAATTCAATTTTAAGTTTTTTATGTACAAGTGCACGTTTTTTTCGTGATCATACGATTCAAATCGATTGCTCTGAAATGGTGAACGAACTCTTTTCTGAAACTGTATGAACTTACATTAAATAATTATATTCTGAGAATAATTGTTCATGATCATCAATATTATTTAATGAAAAGGTTGTAGTGTTGATGAGTTTCAATTCTTAGTCACTTAAAAACGAGTAGATAATAAATAAATTTAGTACTTATTTTATACAAAGTAGTTTGATTTATGTAAGTAAATAAATAAATATATATTTTGAAGTCATATATATATATATATATATATATATATATATATATATGACTTCAAATTATATTTGTCCGAAATTGCGATTGATTACAGATTATTGATTTAAAAAAGGTTACTGTTTGAAAGTCTCTATCGATTTTGAATTGAATATATATTGCAGTTAACTCGTCGAAAAAGAAAAAATATTGTATACACTGAACATATTTGAAGAAAAATTTATAATAGGGTGTGTCATAGTTGTGTCTTCGTTTCATTTCGATTTTTTTAAAAAAAAATATGAAAACAAATCGTACGATACAGCAATGTTTAATTATGATAATAAATTCCTCGACGAACTATATAATTAAAATGGATCCGTCGCGTATCCGTGTCACTAAAATATGTCGCCATAACGAATTCAGTCCGATGCTGGCTGTGAAAATTGCGACAATGTACAGTTAAAACTGTGACAATATGCGCACTCGATGCACGGAACAATAG
This sequence comes from Acanthacorydalis orientalis, assembly GCA_034766995.1. NCBI lineage: Eukaryota > Metazoa > Arthropoda > Insecta > Megaloptera > Corydalidae > Acanthacorydalis > Acanthacorydalis orientalis. Next base: position 15,846,776 of record CM068315.1, on the reverse strand, counting down.
AGCCATATATCATATCGCCTGAGAAGATAGAGCGACGCCCTGGCGTTCCTTTACCTCTTCGTGTACCGCAAGCTCATGCTCATTTCGAGTCGCTTTTTTGCTTATAAATGCATATTGTGCGTGGGAATCTTCGGAGGGATAGAACGTAATCGTAATCCGTTAAGACACAAGAAGATCGGAGCACGGAGATTTATGTACCGACAAACGGGCTCGGTTTTATTAATACAGGATGTTTAAACGAACGAACAATCACTTTTACATAGAAACCAAATGAGGAACATATCTTATGTGCGGTTTATGCATGACAGATACAAGTGTCATACGAACTATACAAATAACACTGATGTGTACTCTAGTTCTAGTTAGTTTTCAATGAAAATTATGTACGTTATGTCACTGGTCTTGTAAACATTTATTTCGAATTGGAATTAAGACGTATGTAAATATAAACACATACACCTATACACACACACGTGTGTAAATATTTATGTTTTAGATTTATAATACAAATTTATTAAAGTCTAATAACTTGATTTTACAATGAACGTTATCAATTTCTACATTTTTTTTAAATTCTATTAATAATAATTTTTACATTTTTAATATTTTATTCAATCTTATTTGTTACAAAATAAAGCAGTAACTTATATAGAGATTCAATTTAGGCTTCCACATGGAAGTATTAAAAGGGGGCGCACGATATAAAAAAAATCATGCTATTTTTTATTTAGTATTTTAGTTCAATTCAAGACTAAAAAATAATTGAACAAAAATAATGTATGTGTGATAACATGTTTTTTTTTTAAATTTTTGCGTTTTATTAATACTTTCGTATGGAAGCCTAAATTGAACCACTTATACATGAAGCAAAATAATATCACCCTTATAACCAAATTTAAACGAAAAATGAAATCTAGATACTTTGTCTTTTGATATTTTTTAATTTTTTTTATAACATTTCAATCGGTTTCTTAAAATATACACTCATTTTATATTTAGTTATAACCTGTACCAATACTTTTGGTTTCAAGTAGTTCAGTATTCAAAATATTAAACTAGATAAAATGGCAAAATCTGTTAGAAAGAAAAAAAATAATAATCAAAACGCAATTATGTTGATGCTCACAAAAATAATTAGTCAATTAAATGAATTTAAAAAACAGATTTAATATTTTAGCTTTAAAAAAGAACAGGTTTTTTTTTAATATTTAACTAAAAAGATCGTGAGATTTTAACAAATACTTAAAATATTTATTTGAAATTATTCCTCAATTAAAAAAATAATCCTTATACACTCAAGTTTTGATTTATTTAAGAATATAATTGATTGTATTGAAATTTTACAAAAATAATTTTTTTAGAGAAATTTTCAAATTCTATCCAAAGACTGAATTTTTAAATAAACTATTTTCTTTATAAAATGTAACTAAATAATCAAATATGATAAAAACACCTAAGAATATAAAAATATTTTAGTTCAGATAAATAAAGAAAAACTATGTATAGTTAGATACTAAAATCTCATACTCGAATTTTATCTCTTAAATCCTCCCGTCCAGAAAATCGAAGATAGGATCAAGATGATAAGACAAAATGAACAAATAAAAAAGGTTAACTTGAAATTAAAACTTACATGACTTATTATCAAAAGCAGATATTCGAAACCAATCCAGACATACCTGAAACAATGAATAACATTATAGATTAAAATAGTTAAATTTAAATAAAAAACTATATACCTACTCTACAACAGGAACAGTGCCATTCTGACACTGTCACTAAATTCACTTTCACAAATGAATTCTTTTTTCGAAAATTTCGAAAATCTCGAATTTTTTATACCTTGGCGCTCTAAATATGATTGCATCGCAATTGAAATGTACATAGACAAAAATTAAACAGGATAAATAACAATTTATTAATGATTAGAAAAAGATTTTTGTGAGTTGTGAGATGAAAAAAGAATGCATTTGTAAAAATGCAAAATAGGAAATTATTGATTTTAATATTGTTATTCTTGGCAGATAAATAATTTCATACTATTTGAGTAACCATTTATGAGGATGTTTCTAAAGTAAGGTCCGTTCAACAATTATAAATGATAAAAATGATTTATTACGAGCAAAATACATCTACATATGTACATTGCAGCAGATGATCCTCGCTGAACGACTGTAATTGATGCAGGACTAATAGTCGTTCATTGAAACGGTCTTTGTATAAGGCACTTATAATATGTACACCTTCTAACTGATGAAAATCCACCAAAATCCTAACCATACATTAGATAATATTTAATTTTAAAGATACGTAAAGAAATGAAAATAAATTATTTTTCATTATTTTTTTTTGATAATAATCGTTTATACGATGGTGGCTTATACCAGCAATTTACTAATGCTGGTCTTTAGAGGAAAAACTACCCTCCATGAAGTTTTTTGATAATTTCACTACTAGAAGTAGAATTTTTTATTTCAGTACGAACTTTAATCCTATCAAACCATCCACAGCTTGCTTTGAAATATTTATATTGATGAAAAACTGAACTGGATTGAGCCGTGGAAGTTTTAAGATCATCGTAATTATTTTTTGATTTTTTATAAACAAAAATTCTGACTTAAATAATCACCACGGGGTTTCTTATTATGTATCCAAATTAACAACCTTCCCTCCATTTTCCCAGCATGGAAATCATGATTAATTTTGCTGGTAGCATAAGTAACAGCAACATTTTTATTCTGTCTTGTACTTTTAAGAAAGTAGAAAT
>CM068315.1:15821509-15839009 GCA_034766995.1 Acanthacorydalis orientalis | reverse complement strand
CTACAAAGGTTTAAAAAACATTTGCACAAAATTGAGAATATATATATATATATATATATATATATATATATATATCATAACTATCATCTGTTTATTTCGATCCACTGCTGAATTAAGACCTCATGCAAAACTTTCCAGTTAGAACGATTCAACACCTCTCTTCTCCATAAATTTTCAATGAATTTTCTTATATTTTTATTTCATCAGTCCATTGGTATTTTTCTACGTCTTTTAATTTTTAATTTTAATTTTTTGTTCTCAATTAATATTTTTTCTTGTCTATCGATTGTCTTCTCTTTTTACAAAATGTCTTAACTATTTTCATTTAAAACACTTCACTCTTCTTATGTCTGTAATTACAGTTTGTTTTCATATCTATTCATTATTTTCTTATCTCTTCTTGTTATCCCCAGCATATATATTTCCATACTTCTCTACACCCTCTTAAGCCGTACTTTTTTGGCATTTAATACCCATGTTTCACTTCCATATGTGAATATAAGTAAAATAAACTGTTTGTATACTTTTCTTTTCAAACAGAGTGTTTTATTCACCTTAAATATAAACTCCACACAGTTTTTACTTTTCTATCAACTTCATATATTTATTATCAATCCTTGTTAACAAACTGGCTTAATAAACATACTTCCTGACTTCTTTAATTTTTATTCCTTTCATTTCTTTTTTTTTCAAAACAACAAACGCATTAAAAATCATTTTGCTTTTCCGTGATTCATATTGATTCTTATTTTTCGACTGGAGTTAACTAATTTTCAATTCTCTTTCCTAGTTCATTCAGAGTATTTGCAAAAATAACTGTATAGGAGGTGATTTAACCTTTTGCTTTTTATGCTTTCTTCATAATCCCATTTAAACGATTTAAGCACTTCTTAAAAGGCCACTGTAAACAATTTCGGAGTAATTGCATTTTCTTGTCTTACATCTTTTTCAGTTTTGATTTTTCTTGCTTTTCGTGTAGCTTAACTGATACGGTTACACTTTTATAGATGTTGCTTATAAGTGTATATGTATATGTGTAAATATATATAAACATATACATATATATATATATATATATATATATATATATATATATATATATGTATAAATATAATTATATATATATATATATATATACATGTATCCGTGTACATCTTATTTACAAAACTTATAATTTACATATATACATAAATGTGACAAATTTCTTACCGTCAATCGTATAATTTTTATGCTAATAACAGTGTCAAAATTTTATAATAATAGTTTCGTAATAAGCAAGTAGAATTGTTCATTTATTTCGTTCGTAGTGTGTGTACGTGTGTAAGTGAACAAAATTACAGATACAAAGAACGCGAGATGCTATTGTTGTACTGTCAACTACTCCCACTGTTTTCCGAACATAATGGCATAAAGTGAGTAATCACAGCAGGCAAGAAGTCCACGAAGTATGTGTATATTCGAAAATTGTTTTTCTAATATATTGTACGGATGAAAAATAAGTCTCCGCGCCGTTTGTCTTGTCTAGAATCTATGAACGGTTGTGGGTGCTCACTGATTTTTTTCATTTGATTTATTTAATACGATATTTCTACTGCTAGATATCGTGAATAAATCATTTTGTAAAGACATAATCATACAATTAAACATCTTTTTTAATAAAATAACGCATACGGATACAAATTTATAAATGTACACGTTTTGAAAAACTGCTACGTATCGAAAAACCCCGTAAAATAATTTAATACAGAGAATTAAAAAAAGTGTGCTCGTGGGGGTTCTGTATGTGGCACGCCGTAATATGGGAGCGTTGGTGGTGACGGATTGTCATTGTTTTCTAGCTGATTTGTCAACCTGTCATAAGACTGATAATCAAATAATCCAGTTTTGTTTAGACCTTTTCAGGGTCATTAATCTCCCTTATCTGACAACACGAAAATTCTTAACAAGCAGAACGTTTGGAGGTTTCTTTTCGAACGTGGATCTCTTTATACGCGCCGAGACGAACATACACAATGCAAATATATTTAATGTCCGATTCACATTTATCTTATTCCATAATATTCATATTTGTGTAAGCAAATACCCCGAGACATTTATATACACACATATACATATGCATATATATATATATATATATATATATATATATATATAAATATATATGTATGTATGTATTACAAATACTGATATTATAAACCGATGTCGACGTTTGAAAAATGTATCCATCATCAATCATAACATTGTATTTCATGTTTTTAACTGATTTCAAGTCACTTCGAATTTTTGAATCTCTAACGAAACATCATTAATAGCCGAGTATCAAATTATTTTATTACGGGTATCAATAAAAGTATTCAAAAGTAGATATCACTTTAAAATTATTCCACCATTCTATATGAATTTGTAATCGTTTTCGAAAATAGACACGCATACACACACACACATATATATACATATATATATATATATATATATATATATATATATATATATATATGCATACATTTCTCTACAATAAATTATATTCACTGTCTAGTTTATTTTCCATGTTATAAATTATCAGTTTTCAATAAATATATACACTAATGAATGAACGAATATTTGAAATCTTAAGATCTAATGGAAATATTCGCAACGTTTTATATCCAATCTGAATATATAATTTAATACTGTATTGAGAAAGAAATAATATATTAGTGTTGTTACTGTAAGAAATTAAAAAAGTATTATTTAATAGAAAATACATTTGCAACTATGGCTGAATTAACTTTCAGAAATTAATTTTTCATCCATTTCACAAAATACAAACATTTTCTGCTTAAAAATATTTAATAATTGATTAATTATCATTTCTGATTATTGCTTATGTGTATTTCGATGCCGATTGTATCAATCTTTAGAGCGTTAGATCGAAATTCATATGAGTAAAATATCAAAAATGATGTAAATTATTCTTATTGGTTATCTACTGTCTCTTCTATGGTATGTAAGCATTATTTACAAAGGTGATAATTGTTACGAGTTAAATATATACTCCAGGAGAATATCTTTTACTCATCTTAAAAAACACAATAAAATTTTTTGATCAAAATGATTCAATAATTGATTATCGGTAAATTTATGATTGTTGCTATGGGTATTTCGATAGTGATTCCATCTTCCTCATAAAACTAAATATAAATTCTTAAAACCAAAAAAATCCAAGACTTTATAAATAATTCTTACTGAGCATTTATTATGTCTCTCCTAGTAACATATCTATTACTTATCTTACAATCCACAACAAAGTTCCCCGTTCAAAAAGGTTCAGTAATTGAGGACTGACCACATATGATTGTTTCCTATGTGCTTTTAGATGACGATTCCATCATCTTCACAGCGTTAGATCGAAATTCATATAACCAAGAAATAAAAAATGATGTAAATAATTCTCACTAACTAATAATTGTCTTGTCACTTCCAATAGCTATTTCTGTTTTTAAAATCTTAAATCTTCTAATTCTATTTGTTAGTTCTGACTGTTTTCATATTTGTTCTTTTTTTCTATTGTTGTTATCCCTCAAATACATTTTTCAATGTTATCTGAATTTTGTACAAAATTATAAAAGTTTAGAATTTATTATTCTCAATTACAATTCCTGTCAGTGGAATTAAATGAACTTTCAAAAATGAATTTTCACTCTTCACACTCCACAAAGAAAAACTAATGAAATTGTTTAATAGTGTTTGTTAGTAATTCTTATATCAGGTTCTTATTATCGATTAGTTCAGTTATATTTGAAGAAAAAAACAACTCAGTAAATAGGACTGTATTTAATTTAACATTAAATATGTCCTTAATTGTCATACGAAAGATTTTTTTCACCACAATTACCATAATAATATGTGAACGATTACCAAATTTTCACTCTCGTGTATTCAGGCCGCATACATGAATACGATTTAATAACAATTCGCTTTCGCAATTCATATTTTGATTAATTGTCAAAATCAAACCTCTGCAATCCACGACAATTGTCCGTTCCGTTAGAGGTATTTAAAACTATCCGTGACATAAATACATTAATTAGAATTTTAAAACAACAACGGTCGAAACTTTCACGAGTCTCATCAATGGAACGGAAGGACGATACAAAGCTAGCCACGCGGAGAGCACTTTTCGTATTTCTGTTTGTTAATAATGGATTTATTTCACAATGAAAACGGATTGCGATACAGGCCGATAACAGAATCCAAACACCCACGCGCTCGTTTCAAATAGATATTGTTAATAATCGATAGGTGTGAGTTTTTCATTCAGCGTTGTAAATGGTTTAGGTCGTTCGTACGCAAAGGTTGTTCACATTCCGGCCGTACTGTACGAACCGACCCTTGGATTGTCGGCCACGTCTCCTCTTTATATACATTACTTTTTGTGAAACAAACCCACACACAATTATTACACAATGACGACATGAAATATGCACTGGCGTTGTCAACAGTGTACGAGTAAAGTTCATGAGCGACGGATACTTTGTTCTCCGCCGCCACGAAATCCAGTCACCCTGACAAACGATAAATTAGCGTATGAGTTTCGCGAGAACGTTAATCACGGACGCCGTGGGGTTATTTTTCGAAATGCATAACGAGCAAAACGTCGTTCCGGAATTGTCGCAAGAATTCGAGAGCGAATGTATTCACACACTGACAAGATTAATGTAAGGGAGGCACGTGTTTTTATTTCGAAGAGATCAGATAGAATTTTAAGAATACTTTGTGCTCGACTTTATCATTCCGATTCAGTTTCACAACAAAACATTCTTCTTAAATCAAACAAATTAATTTAACCCTCTATAAACTGTCAAGACTCAAGTGCCATTACCAAATTCTGATATTAAAGAATCAATGATTGATCATTTACCTCACGGGACTTTAATTGATTCAGTAAACAAAGGGTTAATACAAACTAATAGACTTGCTCTATTTTATAGATAACGTTCAATATTTTGTAAAACCACAGTTTCATATGAATTTTAAATGAGTATTTTTAAATATTTTTATTACCTATATTAAACATTATAATTAGCAATATCTGAAAGTAAATATTAGTTTCTTAAACATTTTAATGTTTAAAAACCAATTTCGCGAGTGAACTCTTCATTTTTTATCGAAATATTCTAAATATTTATTAGAATCAAGTTTGTTAAGGTTTTTAATAATCATTTTATTATAGAAATGAGATAAAGAAATATTTTACAAACCTTAACTGATTAACCAGAAGTAACATTCAATTTATAATTAATAGCCCATTGAAATTTATAATTATATGTTAATATGACGAAGGTAATTATCCAAGAGCTTGGAAAAATAAAGAAAAAGGAATGAATGAAAATAAATGATTTTAAACTTTCTCACGACAAAGAATCTTTGTGCACAAAGCTATACAATCTCCCGCCAATTGAGTTGGATATAAAAAAGTAATTAAAAAAGTACATATAAATGAAATTTAGAGATGAAATGTATGTCCGAAATGTTTTTTTATGATTTTGTGTCTCCATACTACTCTTAAGTCTAATCAAGGATAATGCCATCATTTTCATAGCGTCATAGAAATAGGGATGAACAACAATCAATAATAATTTATTGATCATTTTTGATCAAAGAAACGTTTTTTGTGAAGTGAAAGAATTTCATTGTGAAAGTGAATTCGATGTGTGTTATAATTGTATTGAGGTTTTGTATTTTGGAAATCTGGACGTAATTTATTGATTAGAGTAGTTGTTTTCAATGGAAATGGTACCATTTCTCAACAAATGATTTAATAAACTTAAAGAGTGTTCTATTATCTATCTATATATAAATAAAGATTTCGTAAAATTTCAAAAATTGACTTTTTAAGAAAAAAAAACGTGTCAAGGTATTGTACTAATTTATTATCAATGATGACACCCAAAAGTTACAAGAAATTATCACGAAAAATTATAATATGGTATCACAAATAGAACGAAGTGTGCACTTTATAAGACAACAACGTTGTAATGTAACTACGAGAGTGATTATATAGACACATACATATATATATATATCATATATTCAAATATCCTGATATATGTATCAGAATTTTAGTATCAAAGAGGTATATACCAAGCAGATATAATTAATAAATAAAAAAAAATATTTTGATACAATTAATCATTGTAATCAATTCACTGAAAAATTCAACAAAAAAGAAACAACAAATAAAAGATTAATAAATTCAACCTGGTTAACCTCCGAGTACCATATGAGTACTATTCGCTTGTTTGTGATGGTCGAATTATAATTGCTGATCTAAAATTACGACCGGATTAAATTAAAGATTTATAATTCTATGCATTTATACTAGGATTGAAGTTCACATAATTTTATAAACAGAAAAATAAGCATAAAATATTAAATTGGTAGAAAAATAATTTTCTGTTTATGACCTTCAAATTCATATACATTTTTCTCAGCTAGCTATTTTGAATGGTCCAAAACTCTTGGATGACTAACGCCTAACTTCTGTGCAAGCTCTTCAATTGTTGTGCGTGGTTCTAAGTCAACTAACACCTTCAGTAGGTTGTTATGAACTGAAGAAAGATGCCCGCGACCTTCTTCATCTCGAAGGCTCAATCAAATCTCCAGCACGAAATTTATGGAACTATCATTTCACCGTACGTTCCTTAACAGTACCCATACCAAAAGCATCATTTAGTTTACAAGCAGTTTCTGATGTTTTACCATCCATTTTGAACTTATACAAAAAAAATGCTTTTATTTGCTTTTTTTACATCTTTAATTCAATAGCTCAATTTGAACCAAAATTAATAATAAAACCAAAGTCGATGCTACCAAAATACAGACTGAAAAATGCACTTTAAAATGATATTAACATGAACACAATAAAATTACATTTTCATTGAAAAAAATTAAGGTTAAAATTCAGAAAACCAAAGTCGCAATTATTTTTCTACCAAACAAATATATAAAGAAACGTTTAATGATGTTTATTTATTACAAAACGTATAATTATTATTGTGTATCTAAACATGTGATTTTTCAAAACATGATAAGCATAAGAAGGGTTGAGTCTTGTAATCAGGTCCATAAGTTAGGATTTTCCTCATTTTTTTCACTACTGATTCAAATATTTCAATTAGACTCATTGCTTTGTAACATTCTATGTATCTTTTTCTGGTAATTCTATCTGAACAATCATATTTTTTCAGAAAATGACTCCTTTTTTGGAAATTTTAGTGATGTTAATACATTTTTAATAACTGATACACGAAATTGTAGAATACACAATATATTTAACAACATTGTAATAATATGGGCATAATACAATAATAGAGAAATTCGTATCAATATATATATATATATTTATATATATACATATATATATATATATATATATATATATATATATATATATACATATATATATACATTAAGCATTACTAAACACATTACTATCTGATGCTGTCTCATCTGATAACAAACATCAGATTGTGCGCTGAATTAAATGTGCTCGACCACGTTCGTTTCTGTGATATTTTTAAAAGAGAATTCGAAGTCTTCAAACTAGATTAATATCTCAATAAACCAGCTATATGGCTTCCAACACTTCGAATTTTATCCAAAAAACATACACTTAAAAGATATAAATTCAAAATATTTTTGATTATATAATCGTCTGCTAGAATATATAAATAATTTATAATATATACATGCACGTGCATTAAGCTCAAAGCTATGTATTTAACATAAAATTAATTCCGTAACTAAACAGAACGAATTACTGTATACGTTGTAATCTATGTTTATTTAAAACTCGCTCAAACGATATATGGCATCAAACGATGAGAGCCGTTAATGAATACTTAAATTGGAGCTTTGATGTGTAAAATAATAATTTGAGCTATTAAATTATGGATAAAGTATTAAAGCATTTATACAGCTATCTCGTCGAATCTCATTCACAGTTTCATAATATTGCCAAATACGTAGCCGATGGTTTATTTCAAATCTATTACTGAATATTACATGAACAGTGAACGCTGTATCGAATCGTTATAACCGATTCTAAATTCGTACACGTTAGATATACTTCGAATGAAGTTTACCGTATTTTAAACGATTTTTTATATTCATGAAAATGTTGAAAAAAACACTCAGACTGGATGTACGTCGACGACGGAGGCGGAGGAAAGAGAATCGACGACGTCGGTGTGGCGCGCCGACAATCGAACACGTCTGTGTACAAAAGCAAGCCACATACGAAAGCTATGAACGTCACGAATACGTAATGAAGTAATTAAGCCATTGTTAGACGATTAGCACGAGACCAATAGCCGCTTTGTGGCACCGTACCGCGTTTGTTAGAATTACAATGGATATTACTTGTTGTTCATCCCGATAGTCAAAGGAAATAACGTATATTTAATAACGTGTGTTTTGAAAATTGATGCTGGCTAGCTTGTTATTATCGTTTGTCAAACACACAAACGTACTCACTGGTAGACAGAAGGAGCATGAATTAAAATTCGTCTGCACGAAAAGGGTTTTCACAAATAAATATAAACAATTAAGACATTAATTCTACTTTAACATCACTGTATATACATTTTCAGTAATATTTCACATATTTATTAGATATGAAAAACATTTCAGATTCACATATATATATATATATATATATATATTCATAAAATATATTAATTTATAACTGTTGTCTTTATATAAACATTAAGTTATTTACCCACAGATATATTTTATTTTACATAACAAAAGTAAATAACTTGAAGTATATTTGTTTGTTTTTATACATGTAATCCTGTTTGTATATTGTCTTTTTGGTTTCAGTACCACTGACACACTCTTGTAGTATATTCTTTTACAAAAGGTACGATCGAAATCATAAGAATATTAAAAATATTGCTTTCACAAATGAATTCTTTTACAATCCAAGCACAAAACATTTTTTTTTCAACATTAAAAATATTCAATAAATCATTATTGATTATTTTTAACTGTTGCTTATAAGTATTTCGATTTCGAACCTCATCTTTAAATCGCTAAAGCACAGAAGACTTTTTTGTACGTATATGCTCTAAATATGATGGCACAAACAACAATAAAAAATGATCAATAATAATGTATTGAACATTTTTAACCAGAAAATGTTTTGTGGTTTGTGCGTTGACAATGAATTCAATTGAGAAAAATTTTTAGAACTATATTATGAATAAAAAAATAATTCAATAGGACGAGAACGAAGAGGAGATTATATAATACAATATGTATTTTGTTGAAAAAATCTTATTAAATAATATAAAAAATTGAGTCGAAGAATCGAATTTGAAAAATCTATTAAATGGAAAAATCGATATTATTAATAAATTTGATTTCTATAAATAAATCTCTAATAATATCTATGTAATAAATTTATTTTTTTTTAACTTTTTAGTGTGCCTATGACTTTTTATCGCGTATTTGCTGAACAACAAGATTTATATAAGAAGGTTGAATCCTCATAGTGTGCAAACTCAATTATATTCCTATATTAGATTTTTGTTAGAGTACAGTAGAACCAGTCCTGTTTCATAAATCGGTTGTAGTAAAAGAAAAGAACGTTCGAGCTACTAGTTTAGCCATATTAGGAAACAGGTCTATTAGCTGTCTAAAACTTGTAAAAGATGAGATTATGTAAAATATTCTGTAAACGATGTTTAAATTATATTTAAATCGAAGTCAAAAATTAAGTGAATCAGGCTATCATAATTTTCTGCAGTAAAATCGACTGGTCTGCTACATTAGTAAATAGCATAAATTTCACAAATAAATTAATCAACAGTACCTGAAATAAATTGTACCAAATATTTCATAAATTGCTAAAACAGGCTTGAATCTAATGTATCGACTTTCACAGATGATTGTATCTCACACTCCACAAACCATACTTTTTTTCAATCAGTATTAAATAAATAATTAATGATATTTTTTTATTGTTGCTTATGGTCGTCTTATCAGCTTCAAAGAACTAAGCTACAGAATAATAGTTCCTGTATCTGATTAATTTATTAAAAAAATATTCCGTTCTTACAAAACCAAATTTTATATGACAATTATTTATTATCGTTATAATTGACTTATTAGAAGAAAGACAACCACAAAAGATTCAATTTTTAAAAAACTTTTTTGATACTTTATCATAAATAACCAAATGATTCTTTCTATCGATTACTGAAATGTATATATTCAAATGTTATTCTTTATCATAATAAAAATTATATTGTTCCATTTTTGCATTTCAATTAATTCAGTAAACAAAGAGTTAAATCATCTTTTCTCAGTATTAAATGTTTTTTTTTTAATATTTATTATTCATTTCTTTCTATGAAAAATGTAAATGAATTCTTAAATGATTTTGTCTATAAATAAAAATCTCAAAAATATTCCTTTTAAATCATTATACAGACCTAAAATCAATGTTTTTTTACAAATTTCCGTTATACATTTATAATCGATCATAAAACAGGTATTTTTTTTACATCAATCATCAACTACCAATAATAGAAAAAGTTTTAGATTAAATTGAAATTTCCTGTTCATATTCATTCAAATAAGTGTCTAACTGTTTTCCGCTGCTAGTTTCCGTAGTAGTGTCATTCTCAGGTAGAATCTTGAAGTCTGGAGAGACTTCAACATTTCTGAGTATGGCACAAAATATACTTAACCGACCCAAAAAGATGAAGACAAACAAGACAATGTATCAACGGTGTTCACATGTATAAAAAGATATAATTATAATTACATTAAATTAGAATTATTCGAAGAGCTATAAAATAGTTTGAGAATACACTAACAATTAATTAAAAAATAAAAATAAAACATCCTTTTCTAATTATATGTTTTACGGCATACCGTCGAAACAGTTTAGGAAATACTGACGTGCAAAATACAAAATGCTAAATAATTTTTTTCTTGCGTATGATTTCCATAATTTGAATGTAGCAAATTTATGAATGAAACTAATTATCGTCTATTGAAGAGCCGGACCATCGAATGCAATCTCAACATTGAAAAAAATATCAAATTTCATATTCGATCAACGATAACTTGAACCTATGATCTAGACATTAAAGCAATACCGGTGTACTTATTTCTTTGACACCGCATTATAAATATGTTTTCATAGTAATTCACCCGGACAAAATTGATGACAGCGATGATCTCTCGTCTATTCAGTCACGTTCGCTCGAATGAAAAGAAATCTTAGCGAAACAAAAGCGCTGAAACATTGACTACTGACAGTAGTTCTTTTGCATGTACGATCCTTCACACCACTACCGTATATCTGCATGAAAATAAACATACACACGTCATTCTCTACGTACATATTTGTGTGTGTGCTGCTTATAAGTAAATATGTAAATAGAAAAGATGACATTATGACAGAGAGACTTGTACTGGTGTTGTTTAACAGGGTTTAATTTTCTGTTCATTCTTTTAAAAAATTCTAATATAATAAAAAAAGTGTTAATTGACTTTGGAATATAAGCAAGAAGCTGGTAAATCTTTGTAAGTAATTCTTTTGAAGCAAAATGATGTTTCTATTTAAGATTAATAAATTAATGTATTTAATATCTATCAACAATTTAAACATTCGGGCATGTAATCTCATATATGTATATTATATATATATATATATATATTGATCAAATACTTTTTTCTTCAATATATATATATATATATATATATATATATATATATATATACATATACATATACATATATATATATATGTCTATATATATATATATATATATATATATGTATATATATATATATATATGTATATGTATATATATATATATATATATATATATTGAAGAAAAATGTATTTGATCAATGTATACTACCAGTTCTTACCTACGGCAGCGAAACATGGGTGCTCAATGCCAAAATTATTCAAAGGTTCCAAACAATAAAAATAAGTATGGAAAGATGCATGCTACGAATAACAAAAAGAGACCAGAAAATAATAGAACGGATACGAAAATAGACAGGAGTCACAGATGTAATAAAAAGAGTAAAAAATCTGAAATGGAAACGGGCGGGGCATGTTGCAAGAAGAGAAGACAACCGATGAACAACTGAAATTAATAACTGGGAACTAAGGAATATAAAAAGACAAAAAAAAGAGATCATTAGACCTGTAGGATAAGGAAATTAAAAATTTTATTGGAAATCAGTGGAAAAGAGAGGCATTCAATCGTACCAAATGGAAAATCATGGAAGATCATGGCCTTTATCCAGCAATGGAATGACAGAGGCTGCTGCTGCTGACATACATGTATATATATATATATATATATATATATATATATATATATATATATATATATGAAGAGTCGATTTAAGGCTATTGCATTAAACTAATGAAATAGCTCTTAAAATACAGAACTTTTAAGTTTATTTCTCTAGTCTTCTCTAACGAATATGGATTAATGCAATGAGTTTTTATATTCTATTCTAGAAAACATATTTGATCTCTTGCGCAACAACTCTTATATCGTATTAATAATCTCTTCATTAGAAAAAAAATGTCCTCAAAACACTCCTTTTAATAGGTTAAATAGGTAAAAATTATTTGATACCAAATCGGGATGTAATAGTGGATGATCCAGAATTTTAAACTCTAGATCTTGAAAACAGTGAATTGTTTTATTAACCGTGTCAAGACGACTGTTGTCTTGGAGCATAATTACATCTTTCGGAAGGTTGTCGTGCTTCTTCAACTTGATTTTTGACTTTAATTCGCGCAAAAGTTCACTGTAACTGTTTTTTTGCTTTATGTTTAGATATAAAATGAACCAAAATTGCAAATTCCGTACTTGAAAACATGCCACCATATTTAATTTGGCAATGAAGGATGTTTCCACACTAATCTTTGGTTTGTAACAATGAACCCACATCTCATCAACAGCAACTACACGAGTCCCCTTCCACCTACTAACATTTCACATGCCACGAAATTTCTAATCATTTCTCTTTATGCACTTCTGCATGTCCCTTGATATTCAATAAGTATACCGATACTTCTTGCATATTTAATAATTCGTGGAATGAGAACACTAAACCACTGTTAATATTCAACTCATTTGCTTCTTCATCGACTCGAAGATTCCAGTGAATGTTGATATGAGTCTTAGGAATGTAAGGAATAGATGTACATTTTACATCACAGACGAAAATTCCGATATTTTTAAAGCATTCAATCAAGAGATCTAGCTCTCATCAACGATTAATCAAAGACTAAGAAAAGAACTCACTTTCATCTATTAATACGATGCAATAGTAGTTACGCAAAAGACTAAAAAGTATCTTCTAGAACAGAATTTGGAAACTTACTCAGCTTTGAACTATGATCATAGAAATTAAAGAGAATTATGTAGAAAAATGACAATAAAAATGATATATGCAGTCATATTATTTAGTTCTTAAATATCTTTTTATTTTTTGACTTTCATTTGTAGATGGCATCCAATATACACAAAACATTTTTTTCTGCTTGATTGTTTGCATACATAGTCTATAAGAACCACAAGTAAAAACTTGTTGTTCTTATACTTAATGTCATCAGGATTTATCAGATAAAGGTTAATAAACATTTAGACGAATCTAACAAGAAGTAACTAAAATAGTTACTTCTGAAGATTTTCATTGTTTGTTGAAATAAAGTATAATAAAAAAAAATATTTTTAAATTATTATTTGATTTCCCCTCATTTATATATATATATATATATATATATATATATACATATATATATATATATATATACATATATATATATATATATATATATATATATACATATATATATATATATATACATATACATATATATACATATATACATATATACATATATATATATATATATATACATATATATATATATATATATATATATATATATATATATATATATATTCAAATATACATATATATATATATATATATATATATATACAAATATACATATATATATATACATATATATATATATATATATATTATAATTGTGGGTGTGTATGTGTTTGAATGCCTTATAATTTGTGCTTTTATTCAAAGCCCTTCCATTTGACTCTCGACACCATCCACCCGACCTTTCAATTATGTGAACAGACGACGACCGTACAAATTTAACATTTGACAAGTTAATACAGAACTATGGATCTACCTTGAGCAGTGACAGAATAATTAAATAGTCAATTAAAAAACGTCATCCGTGACGTTGTTATATTTTTTTTATTTAATTAATTTAATTAACAGGTCAAAACGTAACATCCGAAACAATGTCAGAACGTAAGAACACATTTTTCATCGGACGTGGGTGTATTGTTATAAAAAGTAATTATTTTATCTGACGGATTTGCATACACGCTGGCTTTGAATGCAGGTGTAAATGATGCTGTGAACAATTCGCACGTTTCCGTAATTTTTATATCACTACTCGTTTTCGTATCAAATAACTGTAGTGCGAAGTACTGGGAATGTATATAACGGAGCGACGCGGAGGCGATTTAATTATAAAACTATACAAAGTTGATGCAAATATACATTGTATATACGTATAAATATTTACCTTGATGTTTAACAAGAGAATTTATTAAATATTCTATAGAAAGAGTTATTTCATTACGTGGGTCGTTTGATAAGTTTGATAAATTTCTATTATATAGTGCCACCATTCATTTGGTAACGTCACGACTATCAAGTGCCACTTTTCAAACTAGCTTAGGCGAAATTTCAGCCAGAAACGATGTGTTGTTCGCATTATACAGATGTTTGTATTGTAATAGTTACCGCAAAAATGGAAAAAAACGAGCAGGTCTTTTTGCATCGATTCGCCACCGTGGATGAAACATGGATCCACCACTACATCTGATTTGAAACAGCAGTCAAAGCAGTGGAGCACGACTAATGAAAGTGCGCCGAAAAGGTGAAAACCATTTCATCCTCTGGGAAGGTGATGACCACTGTTTTTTGAGATTCCGAAGGAATCATCCTGATCGACTACTTAATGAAGGGAAAAACGATAACAGGAGCCTATAGTACAACACTATTGGACCATTTGAAAAAAAAGTTAAAACAAAAACGGCCAAAATTGGTGTACAAAAGAGTGCTCTTACACCAGGATAACGTACTGTTCCACGAATTGACCATCTCGATGGCAAAATTGTACGAATTAGGCTTCGAATTGATTCTCCATCCATTCTATTCTCCGGACTTGGCCACGGGTAACTTATTCTCTTCCCAAACTTGAAAAATTGACTCGGTGGAAAGAAAACCTTGTTGAATGAGGATGTACTCGCCGTTGTCAATGAGCATTTTGCAGACTCGCTGAACCAAGTATATAGCCCTCAATGGAGACCATTTTGAAAAATAAAATCGATTGTTTCCAAAAAAACTGTGTTTAACTTCGTTTTCTAATATACTTATCAAACGACTCACGTATTAACGTAAAACATATAAAAAGAAAAAACGAAAAACTTCTGAACAAGTAGAAAAAAATGTGTTTTTTTTAAATAAATTTCAATATTTTGATCTTTAATAAAATGTGTCTCTCATTCTCTTCTTTTCTCCTAGTTTCAGAACATGATTGACAATAAGTAAGCACACTCACAATAAAGTATATCTTCTTTAGCAATTTAATACAATTTTTCTTCTAGTACTTTGGCTAGAATTAATATCATTTACCGATCTCAGGCAGATCTTAATTTAAAAAATCCTAAATTTGTTCAATGAGATTACACCGACGCCTTTCTGATCCGTTTATTACTTTAATATTATCATAATAAAAAAAAAACATTTGTAACAATTCTATTGATATATGAACGGACGTTGAGACAAAGTGAAGAACCACACATAGTTTTCTATATCGACTTTATTGCTATTCATAAAATATCATCCACATATCATTGATAGGTTATGACTCCTATGTCGCACAGAAGAAGTTTAAATAATAAATCAACAATTATAGAACTGGCTCCAAATCTTTCAATATTTAAAACAAAACATTACGACAAATGTTTTCCTTATTTTTCCATATTTTTCTTTCACGTTACTCAAAGTAAATATCAACTCATAAGAGAATATAACTCATTTACAGTTTCATGTTTGTTATGAAAAAATCTAATTTAGATTCTCAGTAAACTACACTCAACAGAGAACAACCCGCTAAAAACTTTTGACCTTTATAATAAGCTAAATCAAGCTTAAATAAGCTTCATAAGATCGATTCCAAATCATCTGATCTCCAAACTAAAGATCATTTATCTACAAAAACTCATTTTGTAAGAGTTAAATCGTTTATTTCCGATTACGCTTAGTAATTTGATATATTCTTCAATTTTTTCACTACTGCTTTTGGTACTTTTCATCCGATTCATGATCTTTAGTTTTATTATGTTCTCATGTTCTCTAGAAATAATTTCCAACTCCTCTGTACAATATTCTGGTTTATTTGCAGCGTTGAAGCACAATAAAGTTTTGATTCTCTTTTTTATAACATTGTAACACTTTTTAAAAACGACTCGTTTGATGAATTCTTCATTTCAGTTATAAATTTAATCAATTACCACAAGTTGTCTACAAATTACTTTAAAAACGACTCGTTTGATGAATTCTTCATTTCAGTTATAAATTTAATCAATTACCACAAGTTGTCTACAAATTACTTTCAATACAACCTGTTAAAATGTATCATTTTTCAGTTTATTATCGTGCATGCTTTTATAAAATGTAATAATACAGTTTATAAAATAACAGTAAACTTAATTGTTTTTTTTTAAAAAATAAATTTTGTTAAAAAATAGAATAAGAAATCATTTATTTTCTTTATATCTCTGTTACAAATAACCACAACCGTTTATTCAAGTGATGATCTTTTATTTTGATCATTATATTTATACAAAGAAAGATAAAATATTTGAATATTATGATATATAAATTTCAAAAATAAGAAATCAGTTAAAAAAATGATTTCGTTGGAAACCTCCTTCAGCAACAGATTTGATCATCGTGCGAAACCAACATCGGGGTAACTAGTTTCAAAGATTTCTTCGACATCGGTATACAAAAAAAAAAACGAACAACGAAAATATTTTAAAGAGGGAACCGAACTGTTAAAACGATTGGACATTGATTTGATTGATTATTTATGGTTTAAAGGTGTTTCAGCAGCAGAGGCTATTAGTATATAAAAAAAAGTAATTTAAATTTAAATCGTACATGTCTATAGTTTTGTGTTGACCAGCTTGTGTAGTTCCATTGAAATAATTTGATTGAATTTCGCGTACTCCTAATTCCTCTCTATAAAATAATCGTTCCTCTTTTGAACGAAAATCGTTGAATAGAATGTTGTTTTTTCCCCGAGTATTTGTTGATTCAATTATCGAGTGTACAAATTAATGCGCGTTTAGGCAGA
>CM068315.1:15789009-15816509 GCA_034766995.1 Acanthacorydalis orientalis | reverse complement strand
ATGGGTTACCGTGAGTACTTGTTTTGTAATCTGTGATCCAGGTTTTTTGAATCCACTTGAAAAATCAAATCGTTCAGGAATGTTGTCTTTTTCAAGAATATTACTGAATATAAATTATATATTTTGATGAAAATGAACAAAATATATTTATTGACTATATTGATATCTTCTTGCTTTTTATCTTGCCAGTATTATAATGTCACTATCATCAGAATTACTGCTTCATCTCTTAACATAATGACTTTCTAAAGAATTTTCATATTCTTCAAAAACAAATTAATCATCACTGATATCTTACAACAATTCACTATCAATTACATTTGAAGCCATGGCGAACGGTGTCCTTTTTGATTTTTTCGGTCAGAAAAACGATTAAATACTGTTCAGGAAGAATACTGAATACAGAAAAGACAAAATAATTTAATTAGGCGTAACTGTAATTTAGCTATAAATCACAGTATTTTTATTCTTTATTGTACTATATTGATAGTACACTTCGAATACAACGCCAATTAATGTCCGTACCTGAGAGGAGTACTTTGAGTACAGAGGGTTAATAAACAAATTAAAAATTATCTGTTGTTAAGGTTTTTCAAGACTTTTGAAATTTAGAAAAAAATCAGGACAGTAAATCTACGTTAGAAAATTGTATTTGTCTGACCAGAAGAATATATTTCACAGTCTTTCAGTTACTTATTTTAAAAGTAATTATAAGCTCTAAAAAAAATAACAGGTTGTGGTGATTCTTTTATATGGATCTCAGATATAGCTTTGAAAGATACAGAATTTATAGTAACTTGATCGAATCGTTATCGAAATAATCAAAAAAAATCAAATATAATCAATATTAACATATTAAATACTTTTGATCATAAAAAACTGCGGTTTGTGAGGAAGTGAAAAAATCCATTTTTAATAACGATGTGTTCTACAATAATTTATAAAACCTTTGTTTTTATTTTTAAAAAAAGTCCCGGTTCTGTAAAATTATCACCATTGCAAACGTTTCGGCAATTTTATTTGTTTAAATAATTGTTTTAATAATATTTGTGCACAGTCAATAAATCAAACGATATTACAGCATTAAAACGATTAAAGCATAGACGTCGTGACTAACGAATACTGTCTGAATCGTGTTCTTCGTGTACATAAAAGACTCGAGACATTTTTGGATTAAAGTTATGTTCCTTGTAGATGTATAAATTTGAAAGTCACTTTTGTTGGGTATAAGTGAGTTATTTCGAGAGGTTTTTTTTTCTATACAATACAATTTCTGTTCAATAATAGTATTTGACCGAATCGTTTGATTTTCTTAAGTTTGTATGAGATTTGAAATTAATCCATCTGTGCTCTTTCAATATTTACGCTAAATCTGTTTGATATCAAGATTTAATTCTACTAATTCCATTTGGCAGTCGATGGCGAAATGCTTTTAAACAAATCCGAATCTTTCTTTACAATAAAAGTCTGAAGAGATTATTTTTCTGAATTACAGAACAAATAAAAAAAGATTCTTTTTTCTGAATCTAGCAATAAATTTTACTAAATAATAATAGCTATAAATATGTTTCCCTTTTTATCGAATAAATCTTTGTATCTCTGAATATCTAATATAGAAGAATTTTATGTTTCAATTTTATTAAATATAAAAGCTTGAAATAAATTAAAATGCGTTTTTTTTGTATTTTTAGTCGTTAATTTATTTATGTACATGTTTACTTTTAGAGTATTAATTTTTCTTTTAAAAAAGTATTTTCTTTTCTCTATAAATCATAACAATATTTCGGGATTATGTGTGCTTTTTTGATAAATAATTATTAGGTACACTAATTAATTCGGGGCCTTTTTCATAGAAAACGAATGTTTCGCAAAAATGAAATACATTTCAATCCTCGAAATATCCCCCATTATTTTGTATAAATTTGCTCCATCTGTCAGGTATTTACGAATCTCTTGTCGAAAAATGATGGGCGCTTTGAATCGATGTAGTATTATGTATTTTCTGACATCTTTCACTATTTTAGGATTTTTTGCATGATTTATGTGACACAACATTTTTCACCAAAGCTGAACAAATCATTTCCGTGAATAAGCAGCATTTTTTTAACTGAAATTCGAAAAGTATGTAATAGCTAATATACTGCTTTTCAGACACTATCGTGTTCACTACTGTTTTTTGAGGTTACCCCCACTGTTTGACCAAGATATATAATATATTTAAATACTAAAGTTGGAAATTATAAATCCTAAAACGAAGAGAAATTACTTTAATTTAAAACAAAATTATGATTGATTCATTTAAAGACACAGAATTAATTTCTATACCTAATACTTAACATAAAAACATATATATTTAATTATTAATTTTTATAACATATTTACAAGAATTTTGAGAGAAATTTTATCATCCTGAGAGAGATAAGGTATATAAAAATTTGTACGTTAGATTTTTCTGTACCTTATCGATCTGAAGATGATAGAATTTCCATCGAAATGAACATAAACAACAATCAAAAATGATTGAAACCATTTATTGCACATTTTTGGTCAGAAAAAAATCGTATAAGGGGGTGAGTAAAAAATAAATTTGTGAAAATAATAAGTGTGTATTGAAAGTTTGTTCTATATCTTAACATCTCAAGGATGGTAAATAACATATAAATAACAATTATAATATAAATAACAATTTACATTATTAATAATTAATTATTAAATATTTCTGTTAACACAAATTGCTACCATTTGTGAGGGAGTAAGAAATTTATGAGGGAATGAAAATTAAATTATTTACAATTATAAATGTTATTCTTTTCTAGAAACCATCTGTGTAATTTTTGTACTGTTCTACAAATTCGAGCCGATGTAACCTGAGTTTATTTATAAAGAACTTTTCCAAACTGTCCTATAATTATAACCAATTTTTCATACGAACAGTTTATTCACTAACATGTTTTCTAACATATGCTTCCAACTTAATAATAATCTTTTCAGGACTAATTGTTAGTTTTCCTTATTTCTTTCATAAAATATTTCATACACTGAACAAAATTCTATTGGTATTTCTATATTTTATATTTACCAAATATTATCATTGTATCAATTTTTCAATCAAGTTTTTTTGTGAGCAAGAAAATCGCTCCTGGCACAACAGAGCTTTGACACTGTGGCTAAAATTCACTCTTGTCAAGGTACAGAAATATCTGATTCTTAAATTCTTAATTTTGGGTTTTTTAAAATTTAATTTTTAAATTATATTTTTTTATATTTCCAAAATCTAATTTCTAAACTATAAATTTTTATTTTTTTAAAATCTGGTTTTTAAATTCTAAATTTTGGTTTCTAATATCTGAATTCTAAGTTATACATTTTTATTTTCCCAAAATCTGATTTTTAAATTCTGAATTTTGATTTTTTTAAAATCTGATTTCTAAATCCAATATTTCGATTTTTCTGAAATTCGGTTTCTAAATTCAACATTTTGAATTTTTTATCTCTCCAGATATTTCTATACCGCGATGCTTTGAAAATGATAACATTGTCATTGAAATCAGCATAAGCAATAATTAAAAATGATCAATAATGATTTATGAGTAATGTACATTTTTAATCAGAAAAATTATTATGGATTGCGGGATGAAAAAATAATGAATTTGTGAAATAATCTTCTTTGTATTAAAATTAACTTTTGCAGATATCTCGTGTACTTTTAATAGAAACTAAAACATATCATACTTAACTAGTACGTTTGTTTATATTTTCACTACTTTTTTTAAGTTAATTGTTTGCCTTACTAAAAGATTATATTTTCCGTCTTTATTTCTACGTTTTATTTCTATCGTGTATCAACTGGTTTTGTTCTTTGTATTTTTTATTCAATATTATAATTCTAGGAATTCACTCAATGTAGAAAATGTATCGATTTAAGAACGGCATCTGTATATACATAATACACATACACACACACAGCTGCAACCAAGAACACAACTTCTTCATTAGCTTTTGTTCGATTCGAAAAGTACACATCGGCGCAATTTCGTCCGATCATGTAATAAAAGCCACATGTTTGATGCAGTTTATGTGTTTCCATGTTAAAGCTGAAGTTATGTTGATTTGATAAATACTATGTACCGCACGACTTGCTGCAATCTTACCTGGTGGCATGGTTTGTTCTTGACTCCGACGAGAGTGAAAAAAAGCGTATGAATTATTGACGATACGTACGGGAAAGATTGTCGATCCGTTTGTCGATGCAGTTATTTGAAAAGCCAGCGGATTCGAATCGTTCGTCGTGTGAGTTATCTTCTCTCGACGGATGTGTACGGTGTTTGCATAGACGCGATCGAGTGTTCAGATTGCATTCAATGTAATTAATGTGGAGTTATTGAATAAATTCACCTTTCCCTGACTGAAATTTGATTGGATGTTCGATTTATATGTACGATGGGTATTGAACTTGACATTTCCAAAATTGTAACGCCGGCAGTTAGAGAGTTCGATAATTGTTGGATTTTCACAGTAGATTCAAACAGAATTTGATTGAAATATTGATTTATTAACAAGAAATTTACAAAAAAAACTATTGGAATATTTCTATTTGATTTCGATATTTTTTAACGATTTATATTAAATACAAGGATGAAAATCATAGATAAACTATACTAAGAGTCAGACAGTCAGTAAGGCAGCTATATTCTGTGAACCATTTTTTATTTTTTTCCACGTGATATGATAAGTATACCTTTCAATGATAAAATAATAATTATACCGTGATGTCCAAAAAACGCACTGCTTCAAAAATGTATGAAATTGTTTAATAGTTTAAAATTATTCTTCGGGATTTTATGTAAACATCTACGTTGAACTTAATATCCACCAGTGTTAAACATCCTAGAACACTATTACTAAAACATTTTCACATTTTACCGGTATTTGCTGAATATAACATTCATAAAATCTTTCCCCGATTCTCTTTTTTTAAGATTCGCCAATGGCCTACATTAACCTTAAATGTTTTTCCTTCATAGAAGACACCACTGTCTCACACCTCTTGAATCCAGTTCAAATGGTCTCGAACTCACTGCAAGCGTTTTATTTTCATTAATGGCCTTAAACGAAGCTTCTTCATGGATAGGTACGCTTGAATCTTGTAATTCTTCAGTTATCGTCGCAAATTTCTTGTACAAATAGTTTCATTACGAGTTCGAAGAAGGTTCTGTTCGTAATTTATGCAAATTTCAAAACAATGTCTTAAACATGTCTATCGAGGAATTTATCTGGTACAAAAGTTGTTTTTCGAGATTTTCCCAAACCCTTTTTCGTTTCGTAAACTCGTTGCAATGTTATTTTAAAGAAAAATGTGTTATTGTAGATTAGTCACATCCTGACTAGAAAAATATTCTTCACCAAGAGTCGACATAACAACTTTTTTAGGTAATATGCAGCATTTTTTATACACTATGTGCAAGTCTTCCTTCACATGAACTTTCTTAAAACGAGTAAATTACCATTTGAAAATAAAACCCTTATATAGCAAGAATAGATTCGTGTTATTTATTCCTAACATCAAAAGTTGAATCACCTGACTGAATTTTGAATAAATTTCTGTTCTGCTAAAAACAACTTAGGGCATTACATTTTGTTTGGCTAGCATTATACGAGGATGATTTAAGAAGTATCGTAAAAAAGCAAGTTAAACACAGTTTCTCGGAAAAAACGATTTTATTTCTCGACATGATTTCTATGGAGAGCTATGCAATTGGTTCAGCGAGCTTCCAATTTTTTCATCCAGGCAGAAAAGTAAATTTTCTCAAAATACGCATTGACGGCGATGATGACATCTTCATTCGACGAGAATTTCTTCCCACCAAGCCAAATTTTCAAGTTTAAAAAGATAAAGATGTCGCATAGGGCCAATTCTGGAGAATAGAGTGGATGAGAAATCAATTTGAAGCGTAATTCGTGCAATTTTTCGATGGCGACGGTTGATTTGTGGGATGGTACATTATCCTAATGAAAGAGCACTTCTTGTGTGCTTATCTTAACCGTTTTTATTTCAACTCTTCTTTCAAACGATCTAGTAATGTTCCTTAGCATGCTCCTGTTATTGTTTTTCCCTTCGTTAAGTATTCGATCAGGATGTTTCTTTGGTAATCTCAAAAAACAGTGGCCATTACTTTTCCAGTCGACAAAACGGTCTTCGCCTTTTTAGATGCACTTTTACCAATCGTTGTCCACTTCTTTGACTGCTGCTTCGACTTAGATGTGCACTGGTAGATGCATGTTTCATCCACGGTGACGAATCGACACAAAAAGACCTGCGGATTGCGATTAAACTGTGAGTTGAAATGTCCTTTCGAGTGCGTTTTTGGTCAACAACCACGGACTAGCTATTGTGTACAATTTTTCGTGCAGGATATTATGCACTCATTTAGTTGAGATGCTTATAGTCTACTACAATCTCGCACATTTCACTCGGCGATCTACCATAACGATACTATGGATTTTTTTAACGATATCCATCGCGGTGACCTCAACTGAGCATCCAGAGCGCGCTTCATCTTCAGTGCATGTTCGACCACATTTCAACTCATTTATCCAGAAATAAACAGTCTTCAACACTGGTGCAGTCCCCATGAACTTCAATCAAATCCGCTTTGATCTGGACGGCCGTCGACTTTTTCAAACAAAAATGTTTTAACAATGCACGAAATTCCTTTTTTCCATTTTTGAAGCAACTACTACAATGCTCGCTTCAAACCTCTATAAAATGTGAAGAACGTGTCGCTTCTGGGTGAAATTTCGACTATACTAATTTGAAAACTGACACTTGATAGCCGTGATGTTACCAAATGAATGGTGAAGCCATCTCATAGAAATTTACTAAACTTATTAAACGACCATCGTATATCAAAGAAATGCTTAATTTAAATGTGCATATATTACTGTTAATATTATCACTGTTATTAATAACAAAACTTGTAATTTTGCAAAATAGTTCAAATAAATTCCTTGCATATATACATACAGTATTATTTTAAAGTTGATAACTATATATATATATATATATATATATATATATATATATATATATATATATATATATAATAAGAGAATGTGTAAAAGAGAAAGAAGATAAAGTGTGTATAAACTCGGAATTAAACATATGCGAAATTAATCTTCGCTAATGCACATGTTTTTAAAACGGTCTGAACGCTCGCTATTGTATAAATCTTCGTGATCTTCATTAAGTCCTTAAACCGTCCATGCGATATTTAATTCAACCAGTTTATATACAATCAAAATATTTCATTTTCGCAACGGTTGTTTAACGTTTAACTAATTAATATCGTTAACGTCTGCTCTTATTATAACCGAACGCATTTCGCACCGTGCTTTTCGATCACGCAACTTTATGAATTATATTAATTACTGTATTTTATTTCTCAATGAATCGTGCATTCTCAATGTGAGTTTATTGAATCTAAATAAATGTTTAATGAACTGTTCAACGAAAGAGGTTTTTTTCGGTTCGTTTCGTATACGGCATATTGCATTATTTTGATTTAATTAATTTGGGCTGTGTAAAATACTTTAAGTTTATTTTTGTCTCTTTTTCCACTAAAGATATTACTATTTGAATTATTATTTGTACTTAACATAACATATAAAATTAAGTCACAACATTATACCTTGACACTTTTTCTGTACCTTAACGCTCTGAAGATGATGGCATCTTTATCGAAATGTGTATGAGAAACAATCGAAATATAATCGATAGTCATTTATTGAACACTTCAGCCAGATTTTTTGTAGATTGTGGGATGTAAAAAAAGAATTAATTTATAAATCAAACAAAAAATTCATTTTTCTAAAAAATAATATACTATGTACAAAAA
The DNA here is from genome assembly GCA_034766995.1 of Acanthacorydalis orientalis. Lineage (NCBI taxonomy): Eukaryota > Metazoa > Arthropoda > Insecta > Megaloptera > Corydalidae > Acanthacorydalis > Acanthacorydalis orientalis. Next base: position 15,808,614 of record CM068315.1, on the reverse strand, counting down.
GTATTGTTTAAAAACACATTAACTTTAGAACTTTTTCTGTTCATGCAATTAAAAGGAGTTGATGCATTTCACATGACTTGCTATTAAGTTCATAGAAAAAAAAATTGCGGTTTATGACCTTTAAAGTCATATACATTTTTCTATTTTTTGATTTTCCTGGTCGTTTTAAGAAGTATAGAATAACCAACGCCTTACTTTTGTGCAAGCTTTCGAATTGTTGTGCGTGGTTCTGATTTAACTAATGCCTTCAGTTGCTCGTTATGTACTTCAGAAGGTCGCCCGTGACCTTCTTCATCTTCAAGACTCTCATCCCCAGCACGAAATATTTGGAACTACCACTGAACCGTACGTTCCTTAGCAGTACCTACACCAAAAGTATCCTTCAGTTTATGAGTAGTTTCTGCTGTTTTAGCACCCGTTTTGAACTAATACAAAAAAATTCTCTTATTTTCTTCTTTTCCATCTTTAATTTAATAAACCAATTTGAAATAAAATTAATAAGAAAACCAAAGTCGATGTTACTGAAATACATACTGGAAAATGCACTTTAAAATGATATTAACACAAACACGATTAAAAGACACTTTCATTGAAAAAAAAAGAAATAGAGAAATAGAAATAGAAGAAAAGAAATAGAATTCAGAAAACAAAAACGGCAAATATTTTCCTACCAACCTAATATTTATATTTGCTTACATTAACGAAACTCTTTACAGTTAGAATTATTATTGAAATATATCAGTATTTTACTCAAAGAAAAACTAAAGAAATCATTGACGATATGAATGAGCTCGTACATGTAAATGCTTTATATGTTTTTCGCAAAAATTACATTTTTTCACTAGTGAAAACTTGAATATGAATGTTTCCAATAAAACATTTTATTTTATCTAAAGATAAAAGTATATGATAATGTTAAAATTTTTATATTTGTCTGCATTTGAAATCGGTCATTATTATTAAAAGAGAAGCTAAATAAATTAATTCAAACACATACATGATTTAAATGTTTTTATTTTTCACGTTGATAATATATATTGTCTCAATGAAATTCAGAATCAATTTACTCGAAATTCTAATTAATTTACATAACTGGAAAGCATGTAGTTCAATTCGAATGTTTTTTTTTTGTAAATTACTTCATAATAAATAATATTCCAATTAGATTACAACTCAATTCATTTAAAAATTCACAAGACTGATTTAAAATAAAAATCGAACTCTACAAATCTTGATATTAGAAATTTTTAAAACCAATCTCAAGTACAATTCTAGCACTGTCCCTAAATTCATTTTCATAAGTGAATTCTTTCCATTCACAAAACCACAAAGATTATTAAATTAAAAAATATATCAGCTTTTTGTTACTTATTTCAAAAATAATTATTATTATACAGTTTTTTCCCACGTAAAAAACGTTTATTAATTTTATAATAAACGCAAATTCTTAACGAATAAAATCAATTCAATTCCATTCAACCATGTAATACATGTTTGAAACGCCTGGTGTATAGAATTATGATATTATTATTGTGACTCCGTGCACTTCTAGTTAATCCGTGACAGTTTTACGGAAAAGTCTTGTACTTGGCGACTGGTTGGGAAAAAATCGAATACACAGATGCAACAAAACGTTGGTATTTCAATTTTAATAATCGTGTGTTTCGTCAATTCAATTCGCCTGTCGCCGAGTCGAACGTTCACAGATTTTCGTTTCAAACGAATAAATCACGTTTTGTCGTGGAGCAGTTTTATCTATCTATCCATATCTTATGTTCATTTTTTTCAAATACATCTCATAAATCACAGTCGTGAATTTTTAACAATTAATTAAAAATTTATACACAAACTCTCTCTTCCTCTATCGGGTTGATATCTGTGTGTATATATATATATATATATATATATATATATATATATATGTATATATATATATATATATATATATATTATATATATATATATAGATCTACATCATCTACTGCCAAAATCTAACATTTCCTTTTAGTCAAACAATTATATACACACATATATTATTGAAAATTAAAAAAAAAAACAGATAAATATATATTTTTAAAACATCTTGTCATTAAAAAAAATAATACTTAATGCAGTTCAGTCACTGTATCAAAATCCCATTATTTGTGATGTGAGCAATGAAAAATTCATTTGTAAAATAAGAAAAGCAATTTAAAAACTTCAAGTATTACGTTAACACTTGTTTCACAGCAACTTTTTCAATCTCCCTTCCCTCACAACAAACTATAATAAATATTAGGTGTGTAGGAAAATATTTGCGGTTTTGTTTTCAGAATTTTAACCTTAATTTTTTTCAATGAATTGTCATTTCATCGTTTTCATGTTAATATCATTTTAAAGTGAATTTTTCGGTCTGTATTTTGGTAACATCGACTATGGTTTTATTATTAATTTTACTTCAAATTGGGCTATTGAATTAAAGATGGAAAAGAAGCAAATAAGAGCATTTTTTGTATAAGTTCAAAACTGGTGGCAAAGCAACTGAAATTGCTCGTAAACTAAACAATGCTTTTGGTGTGGGTACTGTTAAAGAAAGTACGATGGTAGAAGAACGTAGAATGGTGCTTCAATAATTTCGTGCTAGGGACGAAAGCCTTAAAGATGAAGAGAGTCGCGGAGATTCTTCTTCACTCCATGAGGACCAACTATTGGCGTTAGTTGAATAAAAATAACGCACAGCAATTCTAGAGCTTGCACAAAAGTTAGGCGCTAGTCATCCAATAAATCCTGATCATTTAAAACCACTTAAATTAATAAATGTATACGAATTTAAAACATCATAAACCGTAATTATTTTCCTACCAACCTAATAGAAAAAAACAATTTGAAATTTTCACAAATGAATTTTTTCATCCCACAAATCATTGATTATTTTGATTGTCGTATTTTATAAGAATTTCTATAGAAAAACCATCATCTCAGAGCGCTAAATTTCTGAATAATCTGTTGTAATAATCTGAAACTTTATACATAAATTAATGAATACTTTTTACACTAGAAAACAATTGAAAAATAATAACTGTTTTAAAAACAAATACAATAAACCTCATACAAATTTTTGTAATTCATTTTTTTTCTAGTTTGTGATGACAGGATCCATTTGTGAAAGCGGATTTATTTTTAAAAAAATATAATACACAACACGATTCTGATACTGTGTCTAACTACACTTTCAAGAAATACTAATTCTTTTTTCAACCCATAAATAACAAAAAGTGTCTTAAATATTTACTAAAGCAGCAATCAAAAATGATCAATAATAATTTATCGATCATTTCTGACTAAAAAACTTGTAGTTTCTGGAGTGAAAAAAGAATTTATTTATGAAAATATTTAAGATTTAATAATTCTATTACGAAAAAACATTTTTTAAAAAAAAGAGTATAAATGTTACAAAATACTAGAAAGTACAATTCCAAAAATACGAAAATAAAATGCGGCCTGTTTAAACTAATCTGTACTTGAATACTTTTACAGTGAAATCGACTTTTATTGAATACATTTTTTATTAGAACGACTCACCATAAATTACTCTGGTTTACGGAAATGTAAAAAAGAAAACACTGTTGCCGAAGAAGTCAAAAGATTTCTTACAATATGAACCATTCTTAAGTCTGACTCATTGTACGAACACTTTTTATTGTTACAGAGAAACTAGATTCGTGTAATATTGTGTAGAACCTGCATTTTTATTTCATTTCAAACGAACACCTGTCTCGAAGTTTCGCCGTATACTCAATCATATTATTACCCGCAACTGATTAGGAATATATAACTAAATTTATTGTTATATAACCCTCACTATAAAAACATAAATTTCAGAGTACACCTTAGTCGTTTTGCTTATTATCGGAACGTATACAACGTCTCGAATGGATTTTACCTGGCGTGCGATCAGTAAGCGAACACAGGTAAATCATTCCAGGGGGTGTGATAAATTTGCAAGTGGTTAATATGTCTATTTAAAAAAAATATATGAGCATTTCTACGTTCTCGATCTTGAAATTGTATATATTTTCATTAAAATAGCATTGATTTAAAATGCAGTTCTGACACTCTGACTAAATTCAATTAAATAAATGAATTCTTTTTTCACTCCATGGACAATAAAAAAGTTTCAATAGCGACACCATCATCTTCAGGGGGCATCAAGGTAGAGAAAAATACAGAAATACTTCTTAAAAAGATATAGAAAAATATTTTTTGTATCTTAGGACTCTGTAGACGTTGACATCCCCGTCGAAATTTCGTTGGTGGTTCATGAAGTGAAAAAGAATTAATTTGTAAATGAGCGTTGATTATTTTTTACAGTTTATATATACTTCTTAAAAACATATTAATACATCTGAGAAATACTAAAAATAGTAGTTCCGTTAGACGTGAATTAGTATCATTATTCCATACATTAATGAGATAAAACCGTAGCTTCTTGTGTTTCCGTCAAGTCGGAAGTTTCGATTTATACTGTTATGTGTAATGCGCAGTAGCGATAAAGTCCGGTGTTCATTAGCCTATTGTGGTTATATGTTGGAGCATGTTTGTGAAACATTGTGCTAACTCACCAACCTGTGATACATCCTCGCACACACGGATTGCTTGCATAGTGAATTTAATATCATTCATGTAATGTGTTGGTTTCGTGGTAGGCAATTAAATGTTACACATTGTTAAGCAGTGTTTGGTTGATTGCCTTATAAATAAAATTGAAGAATAAATGTTTAACTTTGTTAGATTTCGAAAGAATTACGATGATAGCAGTACAGCTAATTATTTTTTCATATATATATATATATATATATATATATATATATATATATATATATATATATATATATATATGAAAATAAACACGATAAGAAATTCTCAGAATGAAAAAATACATTTTGTATTCATTTATAGAAAGAATTACGAATTTAAAGTCATTTTCTTTCACTTGACTATATACTATTGCCTGTTTTTGTTTCTCCATTACCGGTTTCGTCTTACAATATCTTCAGATAGACATTATAGAGTACTCAACAAAAATAAAGAATAGTGACCCTAAAGAAAAGAAAATAATTTCAAATTTCAGGTACATGGGAATAAAAATACAAAAGATTAACAAATTCTCTGTACTCTGTAGATTTCTCTGTACCTTCATGTTTTGAGGATGACAGGCAACAGTCACACATTAGTCACACATTAGTCAGGCATTCAGTTTACACTGAAACAGTCATTACATTTTTCAGTAGAAGGTTTCAGCGTTTAACTGGAAAAATATAATGGCTAGAAGAGGTGTTTTACGAAATTTTCTGTTAACAGATCTTTGTATACCTTGGTATCATAATCGAAATACACATAAGTAACGATTAGGAGCGACTCTTAATGATTTAGAGAACAATTTTGACTAGAATACTTGTTTACAGTTTGTGAAGTCAAAATAATTCAATTGTGCATAATTAAACTCCTATTTGCGTAGACATATTTATATTAACATTAAACGTATAATATTAGGAGAAGATGATAGCAAGTATAAAATTAGAGATAAAAATATAAAAAAGATATGAATTAAAAGTTAATTGCTAAAGAGGTACGAAAAGTTATAACGAACCGCAGTTTTAAATTCTAGAATCATTTCCTTCTTTTCTACATATCTTCATCAAGAAACTGAAGTCAGGAATATGCGACATGTGGTTTAGTTTTCTTTAAAGAACGCCTTTTACTGAACTTATATTCATCCTAAATAGATATATTATTATTAAAATAATTCTATGATCTTAGATATCTTGAAATTTGCAACCAATGTATGTATATTGAAATTATTATTTTTTTAAATTTCAAGATTTAAAATATCTACATTTAAATATTTGAACATATCAACTGAACACACAGAGAGTTTTATTTTTCTGTGATTTATTTAATCAGAAGACATAAGACATGTCAAAACTCATCTTAAATGAATCTGGATATGTAACTGAACATTATCTATCTGTTCTCTCTCTCTCTCTCTCTCTCTCTATATATATATATATATATATATATATATATATATATGTATCAGTGGCGCACTTAGGAGAAGGTCAGGGTCCCTGGCACTCCAACAAAGGAAAAAGGAAAACACTAGAAAACCAAACAAAACCATCTCGTGAAAATATTTCTATATACACACAGAGATTAATGTAACCACGACTGAAATAATTCAAGAGCTTTGTAAAAAGAAATGAGAACAGGATTTTATTTTCAAATATTTTTTTATAATCACTTAATAAATTTTATAGAATTTACATTGTATATTTTTTATCCGTTCAACTCGCCCTCCTCTCTAAGATTAAATCTTGAGTGCGCCACTGACATATATATATATATATATATATATATATATATATATATATATATATATATATATATATATATATATATATATTAGTATAGTGTTCAGTAATCTGTACTTTTAATGCTCTACATGTCTTTTTATTTCTATTTAGACTTATTATTGATGATGGTTGATGACTTACCTTCTAAATACTTTTAAGGGCGGTAAGGACAGAAAATTTATACCTATTCCTCTCTTTTATACGAATAAGAATATAGATTGTTACTTAATACAAAAGCAAATTAAATACACGGTATTATTAAAAGAATTATACGGACTTGTATATTTTGAACTTTGAACCAATATATTTTGTAACTATTATTATTTTTTAGAAATTAAAGATTTGAAAAACCAAAGTTCCAATGTTTTGATACATTGTCATATACAAAAAAATATGACTCAGAAAATATCCATCATCCAACATTATTTTCAACTCACAAAAGTATATAACTCGACATGATACTCGACATCGACTATCGTTTTAGACACGGTTCTAGTGAATAACACGAGATTGACTTCCCGACCATGAGAACAGTGTTTTTTTTCAACGTTTCTACAAAATTATTTCGTTTATTTCATGGGCATGACTCCATTGTAGTGCTGACAATACTTTATTAAAATCAGATGCGACCACGCTAACATATTGTTAATTGAAAATTTTCGTATTCTTTACGCTTATCCATTGGATATGATGATTGATATTGTTATGTTTTGATTAGACGACTCGTGAATAGAATATAATATTTTCTTTGACGCTTCATTAACAATTTTATGTTTATTTTTGAACAGGAGTAGCGTAGATATAAGTGAATCATATAAGGAATTTAGAACTGGTTGAGTTTTTTTTCTTACTGGTATACAAAAACTATTCTTCATGCAAGAATTATTAATTTCAAATATATTTAATTGAATAGATTTATATTTCTGATTGTTTTATACATATTTAGAAATTAGAACCATACAAGCATATTTTTACTCTCCAAAAATCTTAAGAAATTTCTATACTTGAGTGCTCTAAGAGTGTTTCATTTTTATCAAAAACCAGCTCTTCACTATAATATTTTAAAAATTGTCACAACCCAATCTATACCCTCAACATGGAATACATTACTTTCTATATTTTGACACTTTGAATATAATGGAATCGTCGATGACTTATCTAAATACATTATGGAATTCAAAGTGTTAAATATTCATTTTTATAATCATCTAGTTTTTTCTCGCAATACTTTCTATAAACGGATGCAAAACCTGTTTATCTATTCTAAGAAAACATCAGATTATTTTCATTTCAGAACTTCAAAAGAACAACCTTTATCCCTACTTTAAAACCTATTCTTCTTGAACAGGAAAATAATTTTTATCGACATATAACAATGAAATTTATGTGAACGATTATCATTTACGAGTTGTATAACTTTTTCAACAGTTATCAATACATAATAAATAAAGACAATATGAATTCTTTTCCCATTAGAATTTATTATATTTCTTCATTATCTTCGCATGTTAGAAACATTCACGATAGTAATTATTGTGATGAGTTGAGTGTGTGGAGGGATATATACAATAATTATGTCGTCCGACGACGTTTTATGATGAGTTTTATCGCACAGTTAAAAATAAGCACTCTATTAATTTTATCATTTCATTTGCAATTTAAATATTAATTGCTCGAATCGATTAAAACATATTTGTTTGCTTGATGAGCGGACGAGAATTATAAACAGGCGTTAATCTGTTATCGTAAAATCATTAAAACTAATCTACTAATCGACGTTTTTACATTTTATGGATGCTCGATGTTCAGATAATATGAACGTTTAAAGGTCTGAGAAACATTGAACGCTATCGGGTTTTCAGTGATCGTTTTTCGTTCTGTTTTAATTCGGTATTTACACATTTATTTTTTTAATTTTTTTTTCTCTTTTTATATATTTACGTATACATACTAATATAATTCAAGGATAATATAAAAAATGAATATATGAAACATTTTCGGTAAAATCGCTTTATCAGACATAGAAGTTCAAATGATAATTCTACACTTCCTAATAAGAATAATTGTAAACTAGAAGTTAGATTTCTCCTGGCTTAACGCCCTCAGGATGATGGAATTTTCATCGAAATGCAGATAATCAACAATCAAAAATGATCAATAATAATTTACTGAATTATTAAATATTTTTGACCAGAAAAAATGTTGTCATTTTGGGATGAAAAGAATTTATTTTTTAAATAAAAATACCTGGAGATAACAAATTTGGTAGAAGTAATGGTTCAAAAAATACAAAGGTTTATTGTTTACTGATTTTCCTGTTTAATCTACGTTTGAGGGTTTTACTAATAAACATACAGGAATGGAAGTCGTTTCAGGTATGAAAACTGCTATATATAAATAAACAGTTCCACAGCCATTCTATATTATTATCTAATTTTAAAAGCATGATGTTTCTTTTCATAAATAAAGAGAAGTTTTCAATTAATTTCTATAATATCTATAAATTATATAAACATTGAAGTAAACGCGCAACTTGCGAGTTATCTTCAATCCTCCAAAATTATCGCTTAAGTCCTTCAATCATTTCTGTATTCAATCCGAAATACTTTTAACCTGTTAGTTAGGTCACCCTATTTTAAAAGTGTGTACCTAGATTGTGTCGCAAAAATAAAGGGATGACGAGTATATTCGTCAAACACAGAGTATATGCAGCTGCTGTAAAATTAAATTAAATTTTAACGAAATGGCATTAGATTTCTTTTCGAAAATCAATAATTTTATTGCTCAAATTCATCTTCATGACAAGTATACTTGTCATACACAGCTAACAGGTTAAAACAAAATATGCTAGTTTTCATTCAATTCGTTCGATATCACCATTTCTAGTGATAGTATTTGGATCCCATGGATTACCATTAAGTTTCGAACGTTTTTCTATTTTGTTTCTCATTCAAGAATTTACAAAAAAAGTCCACTTATTTACAATTCCTCAATTTTGAAAAAATATTGGATTGATGTGCAAAAAAACAGTTCTTTATAATAATTCTACATAGAATTTTGTGTCTTTTATTACCTCATAGCTCCTTCCAAAAATATATCATAGAGAATAGGATTTGTTGCAATAATAAAATAAAATATCATTTAATCTCTTTTGAGAAATTAATAAAATGCAGATAAATCTTCATGTCTCCAAGTCTTCAATTTTATTTGTTCCATGGGAATATTTTCAGGACATAGCATTATATTTCTTCAACTACTGATGGATAAAACTCTCATTCCATTGAGATTTCCTTATATTTAAAATATTTTTTTCTGATATACCAATTATCAATTTCTCTATCTTCAAACGTGTTTACACAATTCTTAACATTATTTTGAAAATAAGCACGTTTAAAGAAGGTTTATTGATACTAACACGAGAAAGATTAGTGTAGAAGTTATTAGAAACACGTACTATATATATATATATATATATATATATATATATATATATATATATATATATATATATATATATATATATATATATATATATATATATATATATATATATACAGACAATACAGTTAATTAGATTAAATAGAGAAACATACGAATGTTAGGTGCATATATTATATAAATAATATTCGAAGAGATACTTGAATGCGCCGAAAGCAGTATAACCATAAATTTATGTAGTTGATTACATTCTCGAGTAACGTCATCGTTTCCTACATCATCGCTATGAATAATATATATATATATATATATATATATATATATATATATATATATATATATATATATATATATATAAACATATATATATATATACACACATGCATACATACATACATACATATCTGTGTGTGTGTGAAGTATTAAGGACCGATGTTCATATATATTAGGCCTGTAAGATATGATGATTAAAATTTAAATAAAACGTTCTAATATTTTTGTATGATATTTTTTTACAATCTTCGAGGATAACTGTTTCTATACGTTAACAATGTGATGTTGAAAATGTTGATAATAATAGTTAAGAGTCTTTGTTCAGTTAAATGATAATTCATCGCGGGTTTAATAAAGAATCATTATGTGAAATGTGATTATTTGAAATAATATATAACTCTCTTTTTATACTTGTGATTTAATCTGATTTTTGGCTTGAATTCATTAGATCACTATTGAAGAATTTTACGATACGACTAACTATAATTTTGGATATAATTACCATCTTCTGCTAGAGTATATATATATATATATATATATATATATATATATATATATATATATATATATATATATATATATATAGCTATTATATTTTGGTGATTTTGTTTATACTCCAAGTATACATAAAATTACCAGGAAGATAGCTAAAAATCGAAAACCAGCCACAGAAAAATATTTCAGAAGTAATTTGTCTTTATCAAAATACTCTTTTCAAAATATATATTTTATGTGAAGTTAATTTGTTTATATTGCCATGATAGTCACTGTCCTTTTAGATCACTTAAATTCTGACTTTCACTACTTAATTCAAGCTCGTATGCCATTTTTAGATAGACTTTAGATAACTTAACTATTTAAAAACTACCCAAAGATGACAAATGTACCGAAACTAATAGTAGAAAATGAACTCAAGTAGACGAAGACCATCAGAACAAGTTATCAATCAGTTCACAAATGAAAAACAAACAAGTAAATATTAATTTATTTACAAAGTAGGTGAGGAACAATTAATTTGAAAATATATATTATAAAAAAAGAATCCAATGTTTAAACAATCAACTAATACATTACAAACAAGACATATCGTAAAATGTGATTTTCCTCTATAAAAATAGGAATAAATAACTACAGATATGTTAATAATTCAATTTTAAATCATCCAATAACTTATTTAAAAATGAAAATTTTTCACTCAGACAAACTACAAAAAAAGTTGATCAAAAATATTCACTAAGTAATTATTAATAATTTTCGATTCTTGCTGATTCGCTCTCAAGTGATTGCATCGTTACAGAATACGCATAATTTTGATAGAAAATCCGGTGAAAAACGTTCCAATGAGAAACAAGTCTTTCATCTTTACTGATCATTATTTTTTTAAAAAAAAAGGTGTATGTCATAGGCCACGCGACATTTACAAATATTTTCTCAGCTTACTGCTCTGAGGATGAAGATATTGACATCGAAATGCTTAGAAGCAACAATAAATAATTAACAATGATCATTTATTGAACATGTTTAATCAGATATTTTTTGTAGTTAATGGAGCAAAAGAATAATTTATCTATAAAAGTGAATTTAGTCACAATGCCAAAATCATACACGGTGAGCCAGTGGAACGAGAAATTTCACAAGCAAGCTTATTCACTTACCGGTGGTATCAGAGGGTACAATTAAATGATACGTTGTAAGTTATTCATGGTCATTTAGTAAACATGAAGCAGTGGTTCGGTAAAGATCGAGCTTTCGCTGTGAAAGCATTTTTACCAAAATGTCTCTACTACTATTGTACAGCGAACATTTCTAAATCATTATAACATTTCGCGTCGCAGGTGTTATTACTAACGCAATAATTAATTAGATTTCCAAAGTTACATAGTTCCTGCAAGATGGGACAACAAATCATACCGACAGAGTGTCCTCCGCTGCTGTAAGAGCGCTGTTTCCGAACTACATCATTTCCAAAAATGGATATGTTCTTTGACCAATACGATCCGCAAATTTGACGGCGTGTGATTATTTTCTTTATGGTTATCTAAAGAGCAAGGTGTATATTGATGGTCCATACACTATCCCTAAACTGAAAAATCCAAGAAAGAATTGCAAGAATTACACTAGATACGTTAAGATGCATAATGGAAAAATTCTGATTGCTGTGTTTTGAAATGTTCCCATTTCTATGACGCACTCTGTATTAAGAAATAAAATATTATTTTTTTTAAAAATTAAAATGGAATATATATATATATATATATATATATATATATATATACATATATATATATATATATATATATATATATATATATATATATATATATACATATATATATATATATATATATATATATATATATATATATATATATATATATATATATACACATATGTATATATGAATATATCAGCAGCATCCTCTCTCAATACACTGCTGGATGAAGATCTCTGTTAGAACTTTCCACTTCAAACCATTCAATGCCTCTCTTTTCCATAAATGTCATACATTTCTCATATCCATATCCCATATGTCCAATGGTCTTTTTCTGGGTCGTTTCAAATTTCTTGGTTCACAATCAATATTGTCTGTTACATTCTCTTCTTGCAATATGCCCCGTCCATTTCAATTTAGAACTCTTCACCCTTCTTATTAAGTCTGTAACTCAAATTAGTCTTCTTATTCATTCTATTATTTTCTTATCTCTTCTTGTTATTTTCAACATACATCTTTCCTTACTTCTCTGCGCTGTCTTAAGTCGTATTGTTTTGGAATTATGTACATATATATATATATATATATATATATATATATATATATATATATATATATATATGTGTGTGTGTGTGTGTGTATGTACGTATATATCCATACATCAATGAAATTAATCAGATGTAGGTCTACGAAACTATTTATTTAACATTATCATTTCAAATAATATTTTCTGAGTATTATTAACATACAATCAATACATGTTACCCAAGCCTGCATCTCAAATATCTGAGGCGGGTAATTTCAATTTTAAATTGAACAAGATCCGCTTCCACTGATTAAATTGAACTGATACATTTTTACATAAATTTGTTTTAATAGTGCTACAGAAACAATTATAACATTCGTATCTTTCCATTTCGAATACTGATTATTTTATGTATTAAACGATTAATATTTTCACAATACAGTTATTGGCACTGCGGCTGAATTTACTTTTACAAATACTTTTTTTAACTCCCCTCAAGCCACAAATAAAGTCTGGTTAATATGTTCAATAAATCATTATTGATCATTTCTGACTGTTTATGGCATTTCGATAAAGAGACCAACATCTCCAGAACGCCACGGTACAGAAAAAAACTATTAAAATTTAATATTCACTCTCTCTCTCTCTCTCTATATATATATATACATATATATACATATATATATATATATATATATATATATATCACTACTTTTTATATCTATCTACTTTTTATATTTTAATGCATTTTCATCTGTTCGCTTCTTTCTAATTGTATTTTCAAGTTTTCTAAACAGTAAATTACTGCAACAATAATATGAAGTACAATTAGAGAACGACAACTCTAGAGATTTATTTAAAAAATACATTTATTCATATGAAAAGAGTGATATATAAATATAGAAGATTCGATTTTAAGAATTATTTTTTCTGTACTTTAGCGTTCTAAATATGATGGCATAATATTGAAATTGAACATTTTTAATTAGAAAATTTGTGGTTCGTGGGATGTAACAAGAATTCATTTGTTAAAGCTTAACACTTTCTCTCGTACTTTCAAGATTTCTTAATGATTTTTATCAAATTTCCTGTTTGCATTCATTTTTTTGACTATTGAATAAAAATATTATACAAATTTAATTAAGAAAATAAAATGATATTTGATCATGTACTGTGTCAAAATAAATTAATGGTAACATATTATTTCGTCCATCAGTCTATATATATATATGAAGAAAAAGTGCGTGTGCGTTTGTTCCAAGATTTGAATAAAAGAAATGGATATAAACACCGATGAATGCAGTACGCACGTCACTTCTACTTTCACATTACTGACGTATTATATCAAAGGACAGCTGATTTCGGTAGCGGATAAAGGAACAACTCTAAAAGGCCCTAAACCAACAGTCACTGTGGCCTGAATGCTGATGCGCCCTGTGCCCAAGGGCTCCGTTCTATGGACGACGTGCGTGTCTATAAAAAGAACACACACATGCATGCACACACACTTTCAGTGGAATACACTGAGAGAACATATAGTACACGATGCGACCTCACTAAAAACTAAAGTAAACAAGTCAGGTAGCATCCATGTTACCTGTGTGAATGTACATAATACGTCATAACATCCAGCCCGTCTACTATACTGTGCTCGATGTATCTCAAGGATAGAAACAACGTAATGTGTTAATAATGGACTCCATTGTGGCTGAACAAAGAAATATCCGTGTATGTATTTTTTTGCTCGATAGGACGATAAATATTTACATATGGTTTGTACTACTGCTGTACGGAACGTTGGACGGAAACGCAAGCACAGAAATTGTCTCTATATGTTCTTAAATAGAAGTAATACTATTTTTATAAATTTTCATCACTTAAGAAATCCCATCGCGATTTTCATATTATATATATATATATATATATATATATATATATATATATATATATATATATGCGATATATAAACCATGGAAACAAAGATCAGAGAAAGACTAAAGTTTGTATGTGAGTCACTACTACTTTATCATAAATAATTTATGAATTTAACCCTTTTCTCTCATATGACGAGGTGGATTCGACATTGTATTTCGTTCCAGCAACTTCTACGTCGAGTATTAGACAAGGGTATCTTATTATAATTATGTAAAAATATTTTTGCGGTTATTACTATCATATCACTTATAGCACTTACCAATATTTTAATAAGAAGAAGATAAGCTTATCTATTGTTTTATCTAAAAATATAAGCAAAGTATGATGTTTTTGAGAGTTGGTTTCATTGTTGATTGTAAAGAACAAATATCAGCATTTCTTCAGAATTTCTTCGGTTCTGTCTACTGTATTCGCTGTTTACATTAGTAACGTAATAAAAGTTTATATAAGTTTACAGGATAATTTTTTGTAATTTGTAAAAATGTCTCAACCAAATAGGAATTTGTTTGAGAATAATGTATTTGAAAATAGTGACAACTTTATGAATTTAAAAGTGATTTTGAACGATTAGACTTACGAAAATGAAAGAGTTTTTGTGGAAGTCCAACTCAAATCCGATTTTGACAAAAAGACTTCTTTGTGCAAAAAGAAACGCGTTGTGACATCAACTACACATAGTGATGAAGTTCTGATGTCCTTTCCTAAAATGATCCATCTTCGTGATCGAATGTAACAAATAACGATAATTATTGTGCCATTATAAATTTTAGAATCAGATAAAAAGTCACCGTACCAAATATTAATTTTACTTGTACGACTTTTCTTGAGGAATTGAAACATCTATAGTAAATGTGTAGATATTATATGAAGAATTCGTATTGAAGGAAAGGAAAAAACAGAATCAGATAAGAAATGTCGTGAAATGTTGATGGTATTTAGCAGATTTGGGGTGAAAAAAAATAACCAGGGCATGCATCAGGAAACGATAATCAACAAAGGTTAGATGAAACCGAGAAAATCATTTCTCCACATCCTCAAAGCAAACGCAATGACTATTTGGTGTATTCCAAGATAAAGTTCCAGAAGAACGAAAAGGAACAATTTTTATTTGCGACACTTGTGAATATCTTTGTCTTTATCCTGGTAATTGTTTTAAAAGATACCATACAATGGTGAATTTTATGTTACAATATCATAAATTTATATAAACTATAACAAAATTAATGAATGAGCACAGTAAATATACAATCTTCTTACTTTTTTTTCAATAATAATGAACTTCACAAATATTTCAATAGTAGCAATTTATTAAATGCATAATTTCTTTAGGAGCTGTTGAAATGTAAATATACAAACGTATGTGAAACGTAAACGGTTAAGGATACGCGTTTCGGTACGCATTGGAATTCTATTTTTTTTTTTAAAAAAAAACAAACATTTAAAGCTAAAATCTCCAAGTTACAGTTTACTATTGCTTCTAAAAAGCTATTCGTAGAATAGAAACAAATATGTTTAAGTGAAGAGAAATGATTTTATAAGATTAAAATAGATACAGTTCTAATATTGTAGCTAAATTCACTTTCACAGATGAGTTGATTTTTTATCTTACAACCCACAAAAGGTTTCTGGTCAAAAATGTTCCATGAATTATTATTAATCATTTTTGATTATTGCTCCAATTTTTTGGTTTATGAAGTGAAGAAGAATTCATTTGTGGAAAATAACAATATACTTTGTTTGTAATTGTGGATTTATGCACCCTGTAAGATATTTCATGCACAATTGACCTTAAAAAAATTACTGCTAAATATATATTGTATCAATGAAGTTGTTTTTTTTGTATTCTACATTTTACTTATCTTCGTTTTGTCTCTAACCATGCCTTGTATTCATTCTTATTTCATTATAACTTTTGAGACCACTCTTCAATGCTTGAAAATTCAAAAACGAGCAAACAAGTAGCCAAACAACTTGATGAAATTTTTCCTGTACCTTGGTGCTCTAAAGAAAATAACAGTGGAATCGATATGCTTATAATCAACAATTAAAAATGATCATAATAATTTACTGAATATGTTTCCCGGTTTTTTTTCCTATCGGAACAAAAAAAGTTTAAAAATGTATTTTCTGCATATTTCAGTAATTCTTGTCATTATCACTAAATAATTGTTTAATACAACATTTTAAACTTTGTATTTCAATCATAATTCATCATTGTTGAAAGTAAAAAAAATGATTTCCTACTGCTGATTTCGTACTGTTACGGGTCAGACTAATAAAGGAAAGTTTAAAATATTTATTTTTTTAAAAAAAATCATTCATTTTTGGTTAAAATACAAATGTTTTAGTATAATAATATTTATTTACAATTTTGTAAACGAAATTTGATTTTTAATATTTTGTTTCCTTTGTATCAGGAATTACAGCAGAAAAATATTTGTTTCCCTCATATATAATTTAATGTACGGATATTAAAAAAAAATTATTTGATAATAGACTTGCAAGTGTAAAATAATTGTAAATAACTGTTTTAGAAATAAAAGCTAAGATTGTTTTTTTTTTGAGGAAAAATAAGACATTTTCAACCTGCTTCTCTAATTCACAAGATAAAGATACTTTTAATAATCTTCTTATAAATATTTACACGGACATTTTAATTTTTCAAGCATACGAAACTACACGCTACACAAATAAATCATTTTAATTTTTGTAAGGTAGTCCACGTTATTATTATAGCTGCTCGTAAAACTAATGAAGCGATTCTCGTCTAGTAGTATTGTACGAGTCACCGGAATACAATACGACCAGAAAAAAGATAGATGTCCCTGTATTTATCAAACATTTAAAAGCGTATTGTGCACTCGACAAAACACTAATTTCACCTTTATGTTAAGCGCCATAAATTCTCGAATAATGCCATCTCGTTCATAATACGTTTTTGTACCTACAACGAATTTCTTCTCTCGTGATGAATAGTTAGGGGATGATGACGATTTTTATTTATTCAATGAATATGCGGATAATTCCATGCAATTCAATACATGTACTTTATATTTTATATAATTTTTAACATGTATATATATATATATAGAGAGAGAGAGAGAGAGAGAGAGGAGAATAACGAAATCTTTCAATCAATCCTTTATATTTCCATTATTTATTTTTTTATAAGTACGTTAATTCGATGCAGGTCATATGAACATATACGTGATTCATACACATGCCAATCAAGTATTGTTTTCTAAAAATGAAGGGCGAGGTCGTCTGTTGAATAAGAATGAATGGAAATCGAACTAGGTGCTTTGAAAATGATATCATCGCCATCTAAATGCGACTAATGAACAATCAAAAATGATCATATATGATCTATTAATCATTTTTGACAAGAACAAACTTTTGTGGTTAGTTGGTTATTTGATGTTTAAGGGCGCGTCGACAACTAAGGTCATTAGCAACAAAATTTTTGTGGTTTGTGGAATGAAAAGTACTGATATGTTAAAAATATAAATATGATACAAAATGTGAAATTATAAAACAAATATATTAATCACTTTATATTATTTTAATTTTTTTAAAAAAAGTAATAACTAATTTTAACAAGAAATCAATCAGTTTATACTTAACAATTCTCTTTCACACCACAAACTGTACAAAGAAAACTTTTTATTTCAAAAATGTCCAATATCATTAATGGTCATTAATGTTTGTTGCATATTCCCATTTCGATGATAATTTAATCATTTTTAAAGAGTCCAGTTTTGAAAAACTGTCTTGCTTGTATTCGAAAAAAGAATATGCTGTAGAAAAATATTTATTTAAATAATTCAGCCTATACTTCACGTCAGAAGGATAGGTATTACAATTGGCTCATTTTTCAAAAGTCTGATTATTTAAGACTAATTAAGTTTTCTTTCAGAATAATAATTTTTAAATTTTCATAACATACATGTTCTGAAAAAAAGAATTAGTAAAAAAACATATATTTTTCACACTACAACAAAAGTCTATCTTTCTCAAAATTGTCTATTCTCAAACGAATTCCTTTTTTCATTCCAAAAACAAAGAATGCTTCTGATCAAAAATAATTAATAAATCATTTTTGATCGGTATTTATCAATATTTAAATAAAAATTCTATCATTTTCTAAGCATTATGTACAAAATAAGGACTATAGTTTCAAATTTTCTCAAGAAAAATCATCAATGAAAATATTTATTCAAATGATTCAATCTTATTAAATAAACACTGTGCACAGAAATTTTCTCAAAGTTTAGTATTCTCAAACCAATTTCTTTTTTTTCATTTCACAAACAAAGAATGATTCTGATCAAAAATGATCAATAAATAATTTTCAATTGGTATTTATGAATATTTAAATAGAAATTCAATCATTTTCTGATGCACAAAATAAGGAGTATACTTTCAAATATTATTAAGAACAGTCACCAATGAAAATATTTATTCAAATGATTAAATCTTATTGAACAAACACTGTGCGTTGGAATGTGTAGATATCTTTAATTCTAATCCATATATACCGATAATGTAAGTATAAAATACGACCCTAAGTATAAAAATATGATTATGAAATTGTTTACTTACGAGTATAACCCAGGTGCTCTATGCAAGAATATCATTTTACAATAGAACATCATACAAAAAAAAAATACAAAATATATGTACTTATAGAAAGTATCCGCATCGATTGTGCATTACAGATACGATACAACAAACAACTGTATAAATATTGCAATATTTTCCAGATAAAGAATCGCGGAACAAGAGGAACGTAACGACGAGGTGATATATATTACCTACTGACGAGGAAC
>CM068315.1:15776509-15786509 GCA_034766995.1 Acanthacorydalis orientalis | reverse complement strand
TGAAAAATAAATGTGTTTCCAATTATTCAATTTTTAATATTTTTCTTGATAAAAAACTTTTAGTTTGTAATCACTAAAATCAAAATAAAAATGTTGGAAATAATTAGTAGTTCAGATGAGTCTCTCTCCGTATCTATCTTCTTTAGTCTTACTGAGAACACTGAACGATAAGCTGGCCGAATAGAGCCAATTTCAACATTGAAATCGATTTAGTATTTCTAAAACCTTAATAAAAAAAAGTTTTTTATTAATGGATTATTGTGTACAATCATCGTTTAGCCGAAATTCTTACTAAGAACACTAAACATTCAATCGGTTGAACACAGGTAACGGCAACGCTGTACTCGATATAAGTTTTTTCAAATGTTAATATTAGGCTGGTAGAAAAATAATTGCGGTTTATGACCTTCAAATTCGTAAACATTTTTTAATTCTTTATTTTTTCTAACTGTTTTAAGTGGTCCAGAACTGTTGGATGACTAACGCATAACTTTTGTACAAGCTCTAAAATTGTTGTGCGTGGTTTTGATTCAATCTACATCTTCAGTTGGTTGTTATGAACTGAAGGACACCTGCGATGTTCTTCATCTTCAAGACTCTCTTCCCCAGCATGAAATTTTTGAATCCACCATTGCACTGTACATTCCTAAAGAGTACCCACACCAAAACCATCGTTTAGTTTACGAACAGTTTATTCTGCTTTACCAACAGTTTGAACTCATACAAAAATTGCTCTTATATGCTTCTTTACAATTTTTAATTCAATATCCCGATTTAAAGCAAAATATATTATGAAACCAAAGTAGATATTACCACAACATAGATTGAAAAATGCACTTTACATTTATATTAACATGAACATGACGAAATGACATTTTTATTGAATAAAATTAAGTTTAGAATTCAGAAAACCAAAACCGAAATTATTTTCCTACCAGCCTTACATAAAAGGAACATTTTCTTTCAATACTGAATTATTTCTTTGATTTCTTAAATATATTAAATCGATTATATTTTTCACCCTTCAATGCCTACACATATAAAACGCCGCACGTGTTTTATTAAAGAATCAATACTTGAAAGTGAAATCATACTTATTTCAATCGTTTTTTTTTTCGTAATTGCGATCATACACGTAACACCGACTATTCCATTACCAAATATTCCAAAAAAACTATCCTAAACAATGTAACAGACGTCACATCTGACTGCAATACATAGTACAGAAAGACATGCAAGAGAATCCAACGAATGAATGACGCAGCAAATACCGACCGTACTCGTCTGCCAAACATATTCTCTGTCAGAGCATGAAAACGCTAATGGATATTATATATATATATATATATATATATATATATATATATATATATATATATATACATATCGTGTGGTTTGTTGCACGTGTTCTGTCATAAACGTCTGTGAGAACTGTTATTTTATGTTTCTACCGAAACGTTTTAATTCGTTAATTAAAGAATTTAATGAATCAATCCCTTCGTCAACACAAACAGTAGTTGGTTACACATAGCAGGATGTACAAATGCCTCAAGCTAACAATACAGCTGATCACTGGATAGGTTCAGTACTATCATATGAATTTCTAACCTGTGCTTTAATTCAGTTCAAAATTTAGAGGTGTTCTCAATAAGGACGATAAAACAAATGTTATTCATTTTAAACGTGAAACAAAGTTGATATAAAATCATACATTTTTAATATTTTTCATGAATGCAGAAAAAAAACTTTTCTAAAACTTTAAATGTACCAATTAAATAGAAGATTACCAATTAAAAGAATAGAGATAAATTATAATAGATTATAAAATGTTAAAAATAGAAATTGTACTATCAAATTAAATTTCTGTACTTTCTG
Organism: Acanthacorydalis orientalis; assembly: GCA_034766995.1. Classification (NCBI taxonomy): domain Eukaryota; kingdom Metazoa; phylum Arthropoda; class Insecta; order Megaloptera; family Corydalidae; genus Acanthacorydalis; species Acanthacorydalis orientalis. The sequence goes on along the minus strand of CM068315.1, from coordinate 15,784,634 downwards.
GAATTCTACAGAGTAATGTAATTGTCCTTTTCTGTTTCGTCTAACTATTAAAAATTTTCCAGACTGATTTATTTACCAATGACTGGTTTAATTTCAGAGACATTTGTCCAGAATACATATAATACATAATATACATACTAGATATATACAAATTTATATGAATAAAATATTTATTTTTAATTTTAAATACAAATGAATTAATCATTATTCCTAGATGCCTCGGAATAAGGAAAACAAATACGTGGATAGGATGGGAGCGATTTACCAGCGTTTGTAAAAATGGACGACCTTCGAGAAAGAAATTTACCAGGACGACCGCCCACGAGATAGGCACAGAGCTGGCAATCCTCATTCACTGAGCTATAGTGAGACGCAAAGCAAGAGGAGAATGCTCCTAGCTTAAAAGAATAAGAAGATTTGAAACTATAGTTAAATTCACTTTCACAAATATTTTTTTCAGCACACAAACCATAAAAATATTTTTCTCAACAAAAAATTTCAATATATATTAATCATTTTTCGTTTTTCCCTGTTACCGATTTCAAAAGCAATGACATTATCCTTAGAGGTCTAAGGTAAAGAAATACTCATTGTATTGTTTAATTTATACAGAATGACTTAAAAAAATGTATGCACAATTTAATAGAAGTTATCTATGGATTTTCTTCATTACTGAATCAAATTACGGCGGCAATATGTAATATGATTGTCTCTCAAAAGATGTCGTTAATCACACGAATGCTGGAGCCACCATGGGACCGGCAGGATAGACAAACAAAATGGCAGAGGCATGGTTGTCATTCAAGCAACACAAGACCATTTTGAAATGGTCTTTAAATTTTAGAATGTGTGCGAAATACGACAATAGCGCCGTTAGTATGCAAATAAACTTTCAACATGCCTGACAATTGCACTCATTCGTGATAAATTTGAAACCGATGACACCGTATGTCAACAAGCAAAGAGCTGGAAGGTCTTGTACAGCAACAAGTCCTGCTTCTTCGTTTATGATGTTGCAACAGTTTACACGACACGAAACAAGATGGAGCACCACCGCATTACCGCCGAGACGTAAAAACTGAGATGAGATTTGATGAGATTCTGTCAGAGAAATGGACAGGATGAAGAGATGCTATCCAGTTCCCTCCACTTTCTCCAGATTAACACGTCACGGCTTCTACTAATGGAGAAGCCTAAACGATATGGTATATCGTAGAAAACCAGATACAATGGGGGCGCTACAGGAATAAATTGAAATGTTATGCTCAGTAATCACAGTGGACACTTTGGCCAACGTTGCTCATGAAGTACTTCACCAAAATCAAAAGTGTCTGGACGCTAATGGTAGCCACTTTGAGCATCTGTTGTTATAATAATTACACATGATTCCCAACCATCCCTCGATGTCTATTTAATTTTAATAATAAAGCTTTCATCCAGATATTTTGTATGTTGACATGTGTATACATTTTTTGAGACACTTTGTATATCCTATTTCATTTATCAGTGAAGAAGTTAAATAAATACCGATTACTATATCAATAAATAAAAATGATTTTTGTACCTCCAATATAGATCTATTTCATCATTGAAATCAATGAAAATCCATTGAAATCGATACGAACCCGAGGATTATATGTAAAATCATTCGAAAACGATTAATGGTATGTCAATAACTTAAACCTGTTTGCTTGGTCCGTCCACACATCGATTGATAATTAGATTGTTTTTATAACTAACAAAACGTGGTGGCAAGTAGACAACAATTTCATAGTTCCCGTCCTGTTCAACAGGTAACTATTAATTATCTTTTGTTTCGCTGCCGAATTTGAATGAGCTGTGCCAGTCCCCGCGGATCACGTACCATTGTCCGCCAAATGGCTATAATTTGACTCTAATGGCATGCTCATTAAATTTCCGCAACAATGACTCAGATTCTTCTGTTATTGCCGGCGAGAATACATTGTTAAGAATTTATTACAGCGGCAAAAGAGGCGCATTGTCGTCGTGCGGAAAACACGTTTGTACAATATTAGTTTATGAATTCTGTGTTCGGTGCTAGTCAAACGTTCAGAGATTGATCGGAATGCATAGTGGATTCTTATTAAAGAAAGATAATTAATTCGATCGGAAACAATGACTTGTTCGTATTTACACATTCGTGTTTGAGTCTATGATTTAATGATGATTTTAACGCTTGATGACTGATTCTTCGAGATGACATTTTCCACTCACTGACGATTAAAATCGAATAAACGGTAATTACTGTAAGCAAATGGTATATATTTTTTATAAATCTGTTCAATATTATCAAATTAATTTCTCATATGCCAATGGATCGAATGTCAGTTATCTATTGTTAAATAAAGATACTCTATTGATTACAAAATTTAAAAAAAAAATTCAGAACGAAATCTCTGATGTTAAGTACATAAAAAATAAAAGCTTTTACTCACTTTTATAAATTTATTATCATAAATCTACATTAACGTTATATTATTCAATTTTGTTTCAATTATCTCTTGGAGATGACTTAAATATCTTGGATTCTAGGAGAAAAAATTGTTGTTCGAAAAAATTGTTGTCCGAAAACATCAGAAATCCATACAAAGATATTCTGTCTTAACTTTACAGAAAAATTTTGTGGGTTCGCACAGAAGTTTGGTGAATAAAATTATAGGTCTACATAAAGCACTTTGTATCGCAATATCGATATGTATGTTAAGATAGAGTTTTCACTTTGCAGAAAAAATCATAAGCCGTACAGAGAACTGAATCAAAATATGTGGTTATATTTTACAATAGAGTGTCTAAACTTTACAGAAAATCCACGCAGGGAATTGTGTTATAAAATACGAACCCGTATGTTAAGATGGATTGTATTAACAATGCAGAAAGAAATCGTAGGTGTACATAAAGAACTGTATGTCGAAATATGAACTTCTATGTTAAGATAGATTGTCCGAACTTTGTAGAAAAAATTTGTAGGTCTACAAAATAGAATCATGAGTCCTTATAAAGAACTTTATGTCAAAATATGGATTTATGTCTTAAGATAAGTGTTTAAACTTTATAAAAAAAGTCCGTACAGATAATTATGCTATAAGATATGAACCAGATTGTAAAAATAGATTATAAGAGCTTTGCAGAAAAGTTTTAAGGCCTGTCTAAAAATGTGATTCCATGTGTTAAGATGTAGTGTCTTAATTTTGCAGAAAAAAATCATGAGTCCACAACGAAGAGTGCATGTTTAAGATATTACCATATATATTAAATTAAAGCGCCTGAAATTTGTAGAAAAAAATCAAGAGTCCGCACAGAAGACTGAGTTGTAATATATGAATCAATATGTTAAAATGGATTGTAAGAACTTTGCAGACAAGTTCCTAGGCCTGCATAAAGGACTATACTATGAAATCTGATTCCGTGTAAGATATAGTGTCTCAACTTTGCAGAAAAAAAATCATGAGTCTACAAAGAGGAGTACATATCAAGATATTACCCCGTATGTTAAATAGAGTGCCTGAACTTTGCAGAAAAAATCACGAGACCGCACATACAACTGTATTACAATGTATGGGTCCACATATTAACACAGTGTTCTAACTTGAATAACAAAATCTTGAGGTGACATAGAGGATTTTATTACAAAATACAGATCCGTATGTTAAAGTAGCGTCTGAGCTTTGTAGAAAAAAACATGAATCCGCACAGAGGACTATATTACAAGATATGGGTCAGAATATTAAGAAATAGAGAGTGTGAACTTTACAGAAAAAAACTGTAAGTTCGGACAAGAAACCTAATTATAATATATAGACATGTCTGTTAAAACAGAGAAGAACTTTGAAGAAAAAAAATCATAAGTCCACAGATAGGACTGCATGTCGATATATGGTTCCGTATGTTAGGATGAAATGAGTGCCATTTGCACAGAGAACTGCATGCTGAGATATGAGCTTAGATCTTACGATAGAGTATTGGAATTTATATATGTTCGAAAGTTCGCACGTTATCCTACTCTAAATAACCATAAAAAATGTCAAACGAATTAAGCGATAAATCAATTATTTCAAATTGAATTGTCCATTCGTCAAATTTACAAAAAAAATCCTTTGATAATATTTACTAACTTTATGAAATAAAAATGAAATCTAACTTTTGTATATCTTTCTTAATTTAAAATAGTATACATTAAAACCTATACTTTTGGATAAAAGTACTTTGAACAGAGAGAGTATTTTATTCTAAAAACAAATCAATTCTCTGCAAAGTATTTATACCACTTTTATTCAAATTCAAATTTTAAAATTAAATAATTAATTCATACAATGTGTTAAATTTCAACAAAAAGCAATTCAATGAAAAAATTACAAACCATTTGTTACAAAAAAAAAAAACAAAACAAATAAATACACAATTATGTACCACACAAAATCATTTATTCTACTCCATCCAATAGTACACTTTTTACATTTTAATTCGAATCTAACCAAACGCTCTCTCTACAAAGTATGTTCGTTAATTTAAACATATATAAAAAAATCGTAAATGTGTTATTCCCGTGCATGGACATAATTAAAAGCGTAGAATTAAAAGCACCTGTTTCCCATCATTCAAAATGTCGTAATTTATCAAATTATTTCAACAGGCTTTCGACGTTATGTTTTCGTTTTAGTTTTTTTTTGACAATTATAAAAAAATGTATATCTAGATTTAATTGCAATTAATGTTTTCTATTACACAGACATAGAAAAATTTTACTGTTTAATTGAGTCATTACTTATATATCTATATTCTTATCTCTAGTTAATTTTAACGCATCTTTAACAAGAAAAAAAAAGATAAATAGCAGTAAGAGCATGATGAGTTAAAATATGAATAAGAATAATATCAAAACATAGATAAGAAGATAGGTACGATATTAAATTAAAAGTCTTGATTTTCTGTGCAAAATAAAAAAGAAAAGAAATGAATGCAGATATTAGGGTTGTAATATTATTTTTATTGAGTCTCACTCATCAAGTATACACTTTATGTTTCATTAAACTGAATTATAGGCGGTTTTCAGATTTATTAAATTACAAAATGAGATACCAATCAATTGGAAATACTCGAGCATAATGAACACACCAGTTCCGAAAGTGTTGAAGATTGTAATTATAAACTTTTGATACGAAAATATATTCCATAGGAACAAACGATAAAATAACTCTTTCACAAGGGTGTTCTGAAACTCTTGAGAGAAAAAGTACATGAGAGACCAGACATGTGAGGCCACAAGTGGACCTTGATCATGACAAACGTTCTTCTTATTCAAAATTATCACTAAAGAAATCACAACGATGGAACAACCACCTTATTTCCAAGTTTGGAGTAGTTATGACTTTTGAATTAAATATTCAATCCTTGCTATTTACTATTGGGTCAAACATTTTCTCGTTATTAATGGTAAATAGTATCAAACCTTGTAGTGACGAAAAAAAAAACAATTTATGGTTTCACAGTTTCGATCTTTTATAATAAATCTTTTCTATCAAAAGATTTAAAACACTTTTGTAAAAATATTTTGTAAAAATATTTTTCGGCTTGTATTTTGATAACATCGATTTTGGTTTTATGCTTCAAATTGGGTTATTGAATTAGATAAGAGCAAATAAGAATCAAACAAGAGCATTTTTTTGTCGATTTCAAAAGTTTTGGTAATAAAGCAGCAGAAACTGCTCATAAACTAAAGAGATACTTTTGGTGTGGGTGTTGTTAAAGAACGAACGGTGCAATGGTGGTTTCAAAAATTTCGTGCTGGGGACGAGATCCTTGACGATGAAGTAGGTCACGCTTGTCTTTCTTCAGTTCATTACGACCAACTGAAGGCGTTAGTTAAATCAGAACCACGCACAATTCGAGATCTTGAAAACAAGTTATGTGTTAATCATCCGACAAATCTGGACCAGTTAAAACAGTTAGGAAAGTTAAAAAAGAGAAAAATGTATATGAATTTGAAGGTCATAAACCACAATTATTTTTCTATCATCCTAATACTTTAAAAGAGGCAATTTTTGAAGTTTTCAATAGTGAAAGCTTAGTTCACAGTCTTATTTATTGTTGCATCAAAACTCTCAATTATGTGAGTTACAAGTTATTTCCTGTTTTCATCTTAGATAGAATAAAAGGTATTAATGGTATTGACTTAATAAAAAGTACATTTCTTATTTTTGAATTTTCAGCGTTGAGTCATTCGCTTGTACTTCACTTCGATCGATTTTAGAACCTATGACATCTTCAAACAGCGTATTACCCTTAAGAAATATTCTCTTTTTTGTCTTTGTCTTTTTGAATTAGCTAAATATGTTCTGCACTATTAATTTCAGCACAAGTTCCATTCACCGGTAGATAGTGAACACTGTTTCAATATCTACCTGAGGATGTCACTCGTCCCTAAACTAGTTGTGGAGAACAGATATATAGCAGAACTAAAGGAACGAATATCATCAGGACAATTATAATTATACACATAAAAATCTTTACTCCTTGCATCGACCGACTTGAATCAAAAATCAACCATTAATTAATAGCTAGGTGCTTAACAGAAAACAATCGCATATTAAATAGCGCCAGTCAGAAAAAAAGAATACTTGTCGAACAGCCGTACCGTAGAACCGTGAACGCAGATATATTTTTCTGTCCGATTGTCTTACAATCATCATTAATTCATCTGCCCGACTTTATTTGAAGCGGCGACCGATACACAATAGTTATCAAGGCGTTGGCCGCGGCGGTTCCGATTTTTCCATCGTAAAAATTTATAATTATCATCTAAATTGATACGAGCCTCCCTACTAAATATATTACTGTTTGAAAACAATAACACTATCAGTTCATATAACTAACACTCAATGAATTACACATAACAGAATCCTAATAACGGACCAGGTCCCCACGGTTACGCGTTGAGGTGATTCTAGATAGATTCCGACGGGGGGTCCCGAACCTGACCCCCCGCCGGCATCCACTTAACACCGCGGCCGTAACGTGTACACTGACCACAAGAGTACGACGCCAACCAAACTGCTCACCGCATACTTGAATAAAAGCGACCGCTCTGCTTTATACTTACATGCATACAAACACACACACACGGATATATATATATATATATATATATATATATATATATATATATAACAATGTAAACGTGTGGACGCAGTCAACATGTTTGGAAAAATTGGATCGAGTTTTTGTTCTAAACTAATTTTTACGATAATAGCGCTTTGACAAATGGATTTTTTGTTCATTAAAATGTCTGTGATGTTTTTTTTTTTTAATTCTTCTTTCTATCATGAGTCAGGCTCTTTTGATATATGAGCGTAATGTAAAATAGAAGAGTACTATTCCACTGACACAAATAATAATTTACCGAATGGTACTTGAAGACAGAACATTTTGATTATAAATATCTTTTCACGCTATATAATCGGTAATCATTACCCATTAATTTCCATCTATGGAGAAGTACACACGGTATAGAAATTTAATTAATTGCAATTTTTTATCAAGTTTAATTACTGTTTTGAATTTAGTGATCAGATTTAACAATAAAGGAGATGAAGGAGAGGCTAAAAAAGTAATTGGTAACAAAATTTAAAAGAATGAAATTTAAAGAACTATACTTTTCAGTTCAATGAATGATTTTATTGAGTGGATTTTAATTCGACGAATAAGAACACAAATCTAATGAAATAAATGACACAGTTTTTAACAATACATTTCTGGAAATGTTTCTAAATTCCCATTCATAAATAATTTCTCACTCACTTCACAAAAATATTCAATAATTGATTATTGATTGATTTTATTGCTGCTTATGCGTATTTCTTTTACAATTTTTTTTAATAACTATATTTTATAATAATAAATTTTTTTATAATAATAAATTATTATAAAAAAATCACTTAATTTAATTATTTGTAACTACTACAACACTTAAATATGCAATTTACAAAACAGATCGCATATAAAAAGTTTTATTATAATTTTTACAAAATAAAATACAATAAAAGGAAGAAGTATGTTTTCAAATACAGCTAATAAAAAAACAAATCTAATAAAATAAATTATAGGCATT